>CM038113.1:28771141-29294516 GCA_001642375.2 Mentha longifolia
AACGAGGAAACATAAACACTTGAACTATTGAAACCCTAACTCTATGAATTCAAATTTCACATTTTCAACCCTAGGTTTCATCCTAATTGAGCTCGATTCCTCCTCGTTTCTAGCCCTCGATCCTTAGCCACATGAATGCACTTTCCAATTTTTACAAAAATGGATCGAAAACCAAAAGAAAATGAGAAAGGTGAAAAGTATGCTACAAGTTAAGAAACCTAGCATTTTTAGCATTTAATCACATAAATCGAGACTCAAACACATGCAAAACACACTCAACATGCACATAAAATACGTGTTAATCACTCCTCAACCTCCACCTGAGTTTGAAGATCCCATACCAGACCCTGAATCAAATCTCACAGAAGAAGAAATCTCTCGACGAAGGAGATGGGTCGATGCTCATCCTGAAGATCTCATTGTTGGGAATCCAAGAGCAGGTGTGAAGACAAGGAGACAGATAGGTGAAAGTTGTCTACTAAGTTGTTATCTATCCTACTCTGAACCCAAAACTGTTGAGGAAGCTCTTGCCGACCACGACTGGGTTACAGCTATGCAAGAGGAACTCAATGAGTTTAAAAGAAATGAAGTATGGTCACTAGTTGATCGTCCTACACATCAAGGAGTGATTGATGTAAAATGGGTGTTCAGAAACAAGAAAGATGAGAATGCTGAAGTAATCAGAAATAATGCAAGATTAGTTGCCAAAGGTTACTGTCAACAAGAAGGAATAGACTATGATGAGACCTACGCACCAGTAGCAAGATTAGAAGCAATAAGATTGTTTCTAGCATATGCAGCTCATCAGAGATTCAAAGTCTATCAAATGGACGTGAAGAGTGCTTTCCTCAACGGAATCCTAGGAGAAGAAGTTTACGTTGAACAACCTCCAGGTTTCGAGGAAACAGGTCCAGAGAAAGTTTACAAGCTGCACAAAGCAGTATATGGTTTGAAACAAGCTCCCAGAGCTTGGTATGAAACGTTGTCTACATTCCTACTGCATTCTGGTTTTAAAAGAGGATCAGTCGACAGAACATTATTCACCTTTAAGTACAAGGATGATATTCTTCTTGTACAAATTTATGTTGATGACATTATTTTTGGATCTAGGTCAAAATTTCTATGTGACAGGTTTGGAGAACTCATGAAGTGTGAGTACAAAATGTCCATGATGGGGGAGATGAACTTCTTCCTCGGCCTGCAGGTCAAGCAATCTGCGGATGGTATCTTCATTTGTCAATCCAAATATGTTAACGAGCTGGCAACCAAATTTGGTGTTCAAGATAGCAGACCTCTGAAGATTCCAATGATTGCAAATGGCAAGATGGATCCAGATTCTGAAGGAAAACCTGCCAGCATAACTTTGTACAGGGGAATTATTGGTTCTTTACTTTATATTACTGCAAGTCGACCTGACATTTCTTTTGCAGTTGGAATATGTGCTCGGTATCAAGCTAATCCAAAGGAATCGCATCTAGAAGCAACCAAGAAAATCCTTAGATATGTCAAGGGAACTGCAAACTTCGGTTTATGGTACCCTTGTGATGATAATTTTGAACTAACTGGCTATGCAGATGCAGATTATGGAGGATGCAAACTGGACAGGAAGTCCACATCAGGGACCTGTCAGTTTCTTGGAAGCAAGTTAATCTCTTGGTTTTCAAAGAAGCAAACCTCAGTTGCTACTTCAACAACAGAAGCTGAGTACATGGCAACGGCAAGTTGTTGCGCACAAATTCTTTGGTTGAAACAACAACTCAAAGATTATGATGTCACTATTCAAAAAGTTCCTATCTTTTGTGACAGCACAAGCGCCATAGCTCTCACTGTGAATCCTATCTACCACACCAGATGCAAACATATTGATATAAGGCATCACTTCATAAGAGATCACGTGGAAAAACAAGATATAACAGTTGAGAAAATCCATACTGACATCCAAAGAGCCGATATTCTAACAAAACCTCTCATGGAAGAGAGATTCAAAATGCTGTGTGGAAGGCTTGGAATGCTCAGAATGGATACACAACCTAAGTCAGAGAATGGCAGCAGTTCACTAGCACAGGTCAGCCTAAGAGCAGACTAACTCGGAAACTGCAAACTAACAAAAAGGCAGTTCACTAGTACAGAACAGCCAAAGACAGACAGACCTGGAAACTGCAACTCACGAGAAGCAGTGAGGTGACACGCAGCTTGAAACCACAAACTGCGTTGAAAGTCAACAATCACCGGTCAACCTTTAAGGGGGAACTGGAGATATCGTATCAATCTCCATTTAAATCTTAGCTGAAATTATTTCATCTCCCCATATATTCTGCCATATATGTTTTTTTTTAATCCTTTTACTGTTAAGAATTTGAAAAGTTGTTCACGAAAAATAAGGAATGCATATCCGTTTATCATATCTTGACCGTTGGAGGTCTATAAATAGAAAGAAAATTCTTGATCTCATTACGCGTTTCTTGAAATCCTCTGAAATCAAATTTCAAAAATTTCTTTCGTTCTCTCATCTTCATAAACTCAGAATTTCATAATCCTTACTCTCTCTCTGCGAAATGTCTACAGATTCATTAAATGCTCAAGTGAAGAAAGCAACCCCTCTCATCTTCTTTGAGAAAGTTGTTGTGCTAGACTCTTATGGATACAGAGGTTTGGATCAGATGATTGAGGCTATCACCCAATGTGATGGTTTCTTCAACATCATCACTCAACATCCACGAATGACGCTACCGGAAAGTGTTGCTTATTTGCTGTGTTCTCTGGAATCAATGGCCGGAGACCCCGCAACGACAACTTTTCTAGTCAACAGCGAAGAAGAACAGCGTCATCTTCTTCCTCTCGTCCTTCAAACCTACAGGTTATCGGATACAGGGGCTATCATAACGGTTGATGATGTGCCCATGGAATCCGTCAACGATGTATATCAACAAGCTCTGTTCGAGCCCAAGAAGATCTATGATCAGAGAACTTTCAACCGCCACGACCTGAAGTCCGAGTACAGATTTCTGTTCGAGTTCGTTCACAACGTGTTCTTCTCTTACCTAGGCTCGAACGAATCTGTCACTCTATCGAAGTTTAAACTGCTAACTGCTGTGGTGAAGCAGTTACATGTTAACTGGGCCAGATTACTAGTCAATCTGTTCATCAAGGAAGCTGCAGAGCTACCTGCTAGGATCAAGGCCAACATGCAACTTCGTCATGGCACCAAGCTCTCTATCATTCTGCAGAGAACGCTTATAAATCGCGTATGGCGTGTCTGCACTGGATTTCCTGATGACAAGCTTGTTCCTCACACCTGCAATTAGTTGATCATGATTCTTGGCATCTTGCCTCACAAGATCAACAAGGCCAAAGGTGCAGCCAAGCTTCTGCTCACAGAAATGCGTGACTCAAAGGTAGATGTAGCTGAAGAAGATGATAGCTGTGAAGCTGATGAAGAAGACAGCATCCAGACTGAGTCAGTCAGAAAAGGAAAGAGGAAGCTGGAGGATCTGCAATCTGCACCCTCTCAGAAGCGCATCACTCGATCTACAGCAGCAACCTTTGTGGAGGCAGATCTCACACCACCTGCGACCACACCGCAACCTGTCTCTCCATAGGTTGGAGTGAAACCTGCTGTCGAACAGTCCCCTCCAGGCACCCCTCCAGGTTTCCCGTCCAAAGCTCAGTCCCAAGCTCCTGTCACAGAAGCTCCTACATCCTCTCTCAACAGCTCCACAGCAGTGGACCAGATGTTAGCCTTCTACAAAGTAGAGTTTCTTAAGATGTCTCGAAGGCTTAACATGCTGGAATTGGAGAGCAAGCTGTATATTGATGAAAAGGTTGCAGCCTTGCAAACTGAGAACGCCAAGCTGTGGGAATTCATCAAAGCTCACATTGGTGAAAAGGATGCACAAGAGCAGTTCACAAAGGACAGTCCAGCTAGATAAGAGCTGTGAACTCATAACCAATGGAACCTTTCTGATCAGAAACTGTGAATAAGACAGTTTGAATAGGGAAGTGTAATGGATGACCTGTATCAGTCTCCATTTTCTTAATCAAGTTCTATATATGTCAATGATATGTCTTAATATTTCATATATTCAAACCTCATTGAAATATTTTTGCTTCACTTAATCAATTATATACCTTATCAATCATTTTCATTTATTGAAGCATGTATTTTGTTATTTATTGAAATCTTTGTTAAGGATATTCTGACACAGTACTTAACATTCTGCTTCACTTTCCATGTATGTCAAAAAGCGCATGCAAAGTCTCAAATCAGCATTTAATGCGAGGCGACGGTTGAGTGATAGGGTAATGCGAGTGGGATACACAACCAATCCCACGCGCCCACTATCTCACGGATTTCCAGGGATTCAATCTCATCCGTTGAACGGTTGATTTACTTCAATCTCAACCGCCCGCTTTATCTTTTAAATAAAAATGTAACTGTGCATCGTCGTTCCCAAATTCAATTTCTGCATTCTTCCGCCATTTTTCTCTGCAACTCTCTTTCAAAATTTCCCAAATTCTAAGTTCTCATCTAGACATTCTTGAAAGGGCAGGAGAATCTACATCTCAATCTCTTCCACAAACAACCGAGCAGAAGATCTAGTACCTACAGCAGTACATTCTCACAGAGCCTGCGGCAAATCTTTCAACCTATGATTACGCCGGCTTGAATGAGATGTACTCCGCCATCCAGGAAGCGGACGGATTTTATAAGATTATTACTTATGAGCCTAAATTCTGGCTTCCGCAGCAAGTCGCAATGTTCTTTCTATCATATTTTTGCCCGGAAGATGTCGACTCTGCCCAATTTCATCTTCCTGTACCTGGTGTACGCGACGAGCCCATTCCAATTCTCTCGCTCATCTCTTGAACCTACGGCATCGCGGATTCAGGAACTGTGGAGATCCTGTATCACAAGCCAATGGGTTTAATTTTGGACGTTCCAGATGCAGATCTGGAAGCAGTTTACCAGAAAGCTCTCATGCAGCCTGCAACCCAGTATGATGGAAAGAGGTTCTCGCGCCCTCTGTTAAGACCTGCGTATAGAGCCCTCTTTGACTTTGTTCACAAAGTTTTCCTTGGTTACTCTGGTAACCACGACGCTGTCACTCCAGTGAAGTTTAGAGTAATGACTGCAATCGTGCAGCGTCTAAACGTGAACTGGGCCCTGATTTCTCCTCAAGCTCCTAAATGAAGAAGTCAAGTAGCTCTTGGTCACCTATGAAGGCGAAGTGGTGACCGATTTCCGCATTGCCAGGAATCTGCTGACTAGGCACCAAAATATGCTCTCTCATTCACTGCCTCCACCCCAACCTCAACTGGAGTGGAATGACTTATTTCAACAAGGAGAAGGTCCCCTAAGGACCAGAAGCAGCTCGAACTAATAATTGGTGTCGACATGACCGTCTTTGCCAAGAATGATGATGTGGTGAAGCCGTTCCTGTACGACATGGGTCGATCTAACCCAGCTTGGGTACCACCAGAGCAGCGTGACGTTCGGAGAAAAAGACAGCTTGCCCCTAGCAAGCAGCTGGACAGACCTTCCAAGTCTGTGCGCATCAAATCTCCAACTCCCATATCACGCAGGTTGCATACGGAGTTTGCCTCCATAGAAGTTCAGCACCAACCTGCTCGTTAAACCCTTGAAGACATCCCAGAATAGACAGTTCTCGATGCACAGGTTTCAATACCTGTACCCTCTGTTCGTGATATCTTCCAGTCAACAGCTTCGGAGCAAGCTGGCCAAAGTCACAGCGAATCTCAACTGGAGGATGACACAGATTTCGAGGAAGAAAATCTTGATACCTCCATCGTCATCCACCAGCAGTCCGGTGAAGCTTCTCATCATCACAACTCGTATCCAGAGCTTGACCTCCATCTTATCCTTTCATCTGATGATGATGATGTAGAAGAGGATCCGATCAAGACTGCAGCTGCCATGTTGGTCAACTCCATAGAGATCGAAGCTGAGACGACTGTCATGGAGTCTTTTCCCGGCATTGATCTAACTCCGGAGACCAGGCAGCTGGCAATTCGGCTACGTGCTCTGCTCGATGGGAAGGATAGATCGTACTGTGATTTGAAGTCCATCTTCCTTATCCACCCCATTGAACAACTGGAGATTGAAGAGCACAACCTTGGGAAGTATTTTGGCTATGCTTCCATTCCTGAAGCTCGCGACTGCTTCAAGAAGTTCGTCCTCTCTAGGATGAAGAGAGAGGCCAAGGCACTCAAGGTCGACTTGAAATCTTTCTACTCTCACGATCGCGACTCTTACAATGACAGGTTTCTGGAGGATGAAGAATTCAGTCCAATTCCTTCTCCATCCCAGAACAGCAGAGACGCAGTGTCCGATCATGATCGTGCACCAGTCTATTCTGTCACAACCGCAGGAACTCCTCTCACTGCTTTTCAAGCAGATTTGAAGAAATTTATCATTGAGGAAGTTTCTAAGGTGAAGGCCACCGAGGTTGCTGAACACCAAAAGATTGCGGACAAAATTGACGCAATGGACACAACAGCATCTGCCATGCTGTCAAACATCAAGGCTGAAATGCCACAGATTATCAAGGATGAAGTGGCAGGCCAGCTCGATTCCTTCATCTCCATGCGCCTGAAAGCTGAATTGGACAAGCTGCTCCCCAACCAGCTATCTGAACTAAAGGTCGCCTACGCATCTTCAGTTGACAACCTGCGATATGAGCTTGAACAGCTCAACCAGCTCGTCAACAGCTTCTCTTCAAAGCTCGCACAAGCTTCATCCAGTTCTCTAAAGAAAGAAGAAGAAATGCAAGGGAACATCAACTCTCTCCTCCAGTTTAAAGAGAAAATCAGCACTGACCTGTCCTTAATCTTCAATGAGCAAGCCTCTCTCAATACCACTGTTCAGCAATTAATTGATAATGTCGAAAAGGGGGAAGGGAAAGGTAAACGCACTGCTGCTAAAGCAAAAGGCAAGGAGAAAAAGGTCACCCAACCTCCTTTGACTCAATCAGAAGCTGCTCCGCCCGTAACAGCTGTCTCTCAACCTGCTGCCCAGAAGCTGTCTGAACAAGAAAGGGCACAGGGTGAGGTCCTCTCTTATTCGTTTGATGGCAGAAGCTGGCTACACCGCAGATGAATGCGAGAATGAAGGCAAGCAGAAGTTGTTTCTTGAAGATCTAAGGAAACAGAGAGCAAGGGACAAAGCTCGCGTCAAAAGCTTCCAAGGTCTTGAAAGCTGCAAGGATCAAGCTGACAAGAGAGAGCCAACTGATTGGCTACCAGTGGAAGATCAGCCCTTGTGGGACGAGTTCCTGAACCAGTTCATCTTACACCACTACTGGTTACAGCTTGATGCTCGCTACACTGGTGACTCCAAAACTGCCTTTTACAATTGGATGCAAGCTTTTCCCGACCGCGAATTCATTAAAAGAGTCCACGCGAAAGCTGCAGAGGCGAAGGTCAGTGATACTCCAGATATCGACCGGATCAATACTTTCATAAGGAATATCGCAGCTCAGTACGGTTGCAAGACCACAAGCTGTGATGAGTACAGGTCGATCTGTGACAGCATCTACGCAGCTATGGGATCTGTAAGCAAGGAGAAGATCGCTGAAGAGAGATTCAAGACTGTGAGGAAGTGACTTGATCGTTTTCTTTCATTTGTTATATCAACTCTGTAATCTGTGTACATCAATTCAGTTGATATCATAAATGAAAAATGATCATATTTTGTTCCTGATGACAAAATCTCATTGTCCAGACCTCTACATGTTATGTTTTAAATTTCCTAACACTTTTTCTCATGCAGCTGGCTGAACTTCAAACCTTGGTTATGGTTTGGTAAAGTTCAAATCTTCTAAGTCAAGATGTAAAGTGTGGGTTTCGGCATTATCAAAAAGGGGGAAATTGTTGGGAACCTTTTCTCTCTTTGAACAGTTTTGATAATGCTATTAGAAACCACACTTAGACAATAGACTTTAATTGGAAAAGGCTGGTCTCCGTGTTTGGATCAGTCAAGCTTAACCCGAACAGGTTGCTATGTAAAGGTCAAGGTTGGTAGTGCAACCTTGTACCTATTTTACTCAAACCTGTCATAATGTTCCTTTATGTAATCTGTCTATCTAATCTGCTCCAACCATACTCAAAGATTTCTTGCGAAGATTACAGAAGACTGAAGACAGTTCGAGGTATAGGAAGCGTGACCTGCAAAGTCCAACCTGAGCTGTGGCTGAGGAACCTGTCCTCAACTCAACGTCCATAATTGTGTCAGTGTACGGTTCTGTACATACTGACACACACAATGGCTCTATTACAAATGCTTCTCTATAAATACCTCAAGACATTCAAGAAAGAAAGCACGGGAAACTCAAATTACAAGCTGAAACGCTGCAGAAATCTCAAGCTAAATATTCACACAATCAACACTCGAAATCACTAGAGCTTTCCCAAGTGTTGATCTTTGTAGATTTCTATTCTTTCTAGAATCTGTCTTACTAGAACACAATCCACACTCTCACTACCATCGCTGTTGATATTCAGTGTAGTTGATAGAGTTATATTCCAAACGGTGATAGCTTTTCACAGCTTTCTAGTTTGATTATTAGTGCTAGTTGTTTAGCATCAGTAAGATTGTATGTAAGTTTGTATGTAAAGTTAGAAGAGACACGACTCAAGATTCGTGCTAGATTCAGTCTAAAGAGAGACTTGAATTTGGACTGGAACCTCCACCAGTGTTAAAAGGAGCGAAAAATCTCAAGTTAAGGGATTACAGATTTGACGGGATCTGGCGTGGACGTAGGAGCTGTTTACTCCGAACCACGATAAAAACTCCTCGTGTTTCTTTGTTCTTATCTGTTTTCACACAGTTTGCATGCTCACAACCTGTACGATTGTAACCTGTCTTGCATGTGCACTGTCTTTGAAAACTGTCCCTAAACTAAACTGCTTTCTGGAAAAACTGTTAGCCACTTTCACAGTTTGCATGAACACTTGTTTGAACTAAAGTTTTCTTTGAAAACTGTTTGAAACTATTAGCCAACCTTTCCACCAAACTTCCGCACGCAGGTTAGTTTTGCAAGCTCAGCAGTTCACTGTTTGAGCTGGAAAAACTAAACTGCTCTGATTAACTGAAGTGACGACTCAGTAAGATCAAATTGTTTTGAAAAGTCAAAACTATTGGCTAATTGGTGTATCCCCCCATACACCAATATCTATTTATCGGGACCTACATTACCGATTATCTATAAAGGAATATTGACACATAATCTCCATAATATCTTAACTGTCTCCTACTTATTCGGAGTCTTCCACTTATTCAGGTATTTGTTCCATTCAAATTAAATTGTTAATAAATAAAGGAAAATAAAAACAACTTTATGTACCTTTTTTATAATTTATTAAATAAATTTACTCTTCGTAAGAGAAAGAAAGTGTGTGTACTGTGTATAGATAATACAATTAAATATATTTACTCTTTTTAATTTTTTTATATTGAAGACAAAAATATTTAATTAATTTTATACTATTTATTATGTGCAAATATTCTAGCTCATATCAAAATGAGAAAAAAGTATAAAGTTGGGACACACTTGGGTCAGCCAGAGGCACCGTGCGGACGGCTAAAACACTGACACTTTTATTCGTGTAGATTAACACTTTTCTGTATAAAGATTGACACTTTTAATAATTGACATTTTATTCGTAAAATAATTATGTTAAAGATTGACACTTTTATTCGTATTAATTAGCATTTTTCTGTCTAAAAATTGACACTTTGACCCGGCCACACTATATGGCCGACCTCACCCAAGTTTTTGTCTATAAAGTTTAGCCAAATCAAATGAATCTCATATTTGATGAAATAAGGCACTAATATCTTTAAATGATAGTATCAATTTTAGACGTGAAATAAAACATTATCATGATCATAATTATTTCAAACCTTATGAGATTAGGCATATCTATTATTCTGCAAAGAAAAGAAAATATATATAGAAATAAAAAAGAAAACTCTTTTATGGTTTGAAAAAAAATGGAAAAAAAATCCCGCCACACTGAAAAAATACTCCAAGTGTGAAAAAATTTCAGTATTCCCGCCGAACGAAAAACTCATTTTTAAAAATGGGCGACAGTTTTCTTATCTCCCCATTCTCACATCATGTCCATCAAATTTGGAGTCTCTTCTCACGTCCCCCTCCCCAATTTTTGTTATACTCAAACAAGATTCGGAAATGTTGGGCTCAAATTGAGGTAATCATCCATGGTGGCAAAAGAGATGGAGGCAAACGCAGAGACATCATTCGATGATGAAGTCGGCCTGATTGAAAGCTTGATGGTGACGAGAAAAAGATCTAAGAACAAACATCGTAAACAACAGTTCGGTAGCGTCCTTCATCTCGCAAGTTATTGTAAGTTGATTCATCGATTGTCATTTTATTTTCTTGACTAAGGATTATCTTGAAATCTTTTTTTTTTTCTTGAATTTTCTTTTCAGCAGAATTTCCACTCAATTTTGTTTAAGCACTGCCAAAAGATTTTTTTTTTTGGAAAAACTTGCTTTCTTCGCGTCTTCTACTCCAGTTCAGTATTTTCAGGTGTTTAATTCTGAGTATTGATATTTTGTTCTAGCTTCTCTCTTTTTCTATTTTTGTAATATTGTATTCTTTGAAATCAGGTTTTTAGGATTTAGATGCGGATATGGAAATCGATAATGGGATAAAATAGGAGAAGAAGGAAATCGAGAAATTTTTATCAATTTGTTGTATATAATTATGATGTTTCTTTGTTATGTTGAGGTTCAATCGATGTGTTGAAGTGAAAAGTCTTAGGTATTCTTTAATTATTAGAAGTAGATGGATGTGAAATGATGATTATAGGTAGGATTTTGTCTTCCTTATTATTGCTAAGATTATTATGGTTGCTGTTATTTTTCCTGTTAGTTATATATAGTGTGGTTTTCATGGTTGCTTCGCTTTGACAGGCACACCCCCCATTAGTAGTATAGCACCCCTTCTAAGCATTGTACAGATATCGATGCTTTCGATGGAGACCAGAAATGTGAAATTAAATCAAGAATTAGAAAATGATGATTTTGTTGTACGTGGAAATGGTGGTTAGAGAGCAAGATAGAAAATCACAAGTGCCAAATTGATTGTCTAGTTATTTAGAAATTTATATAGTTCTTATTTTATTAATCTTGTTTTTAACTTGATTCTCAATTCATATTCTACTGCAGACTACTTCACAACTACTAGTAGCTACGGATGTTGCTACAATTTTCAAAAAGGCAAGTCTTCTTTAATGAATTAAACTAATAGTTGGAGAAATCATATTTCCAAATTCTTTTTTCTTATTAATTTGTACTCCACCTTATAATATGTTTTATCGTGTATATTGAATTTCCATGTGTTTCTATTATCTTAACAGGGATCAATGATGCAGTTTTCAATATTAAGTTAATCAACGAATCTACTGTATGGGGATTACTTGTGGATTAAGAGCTCAACAGGAAATCACGAGTGCTAGATTAATTGTGTAGTTATTTAATTTAGACATTTATTTTTGCAAGTGACAGTATAGATATTGTATATATTTATTTGTTGAATACAATATTTATAAAAAAAAAACTATATGTTTTTAATATTTAATTAGAGAAAAAATTAACCACACATAATTTCTACATTTACCCACACACATAATTTACGTTTCATTTCCACATCATCATCCATTGTGGCATTTCCACATCATCATCGACCGTGGCATTTCCACATGTGATTTCCACATCATCATTCACCGTGGCATTTCCATGTCATCATTCAATGTGGCATTTCCACATGTGATTTCCACGTCATCATCCACCTCATTTCCACGTCATAAATAAATTAAATCATAAATATATTTATCCACATATATATGATGTCTTTCGGGACACATATATATGTGCAGCTAAAAAACTTTCTTCACACATACTCATATGTGTAGTTAATACTCTTTTGCTACGGATAAATAGGGACACATGGTGACACTTGCGGTATGTGTGGGCAAATCGCAATCCTCACACATAATCACACAATTACCCACACATGCATGTGTAGCTAAAAGACTAATTTTTTGTAGTGGTAGTGATATTTTTCTACCGTGTTAAGGGGACACTCCCTCGAACATATGCTTTTGGGGCCTTGTTTGGGAGATCGGCTCTCCAAGTATCAATTCTTTTATCCTTTCCAGCATATATATCCAGTATGGATTTTTTGTTCATATGAATTGATCCTTCTCAACAAATTTTTTGCACTTTTTTGTCCTTACAAAATGGGCATTTGGGGTATAGGGGGCATACCCTTACTCCTCCCCTTAGTGAATTTGTAATAGAGGAGGACACTCCTCTATTAGCTGTTTTTGGTGTGATGAGGAGAGAGGGTATTTCTTCTTCCCATGGGCACCCATCGTCTTCCTTGATGAAGAAGAAAATATCTAGCTCTTCTCAGACTTCCACCCGATCTTGACGTTTGCTTTTTCTTTTGTTTTTAAACTTTAGCTTCGAAGAGGAGTAAACTCTTTCCTATCCCTCCCTTCTCAACTGAAGTCGATGTTTCTTCTTCAAGTTGGGTTAAAGGAAAAAAGGTTATAGAGAAGGATATTCTTTTGCCAACTGCCTTCTCCGAGGATTTTGATATCTCCTCCCCTTCTTCTTCGGTTGAGCCTAAAGCTCAAGCTCAGTAGATTCATCACCTCGATAAAATCTTTTCAAGTTTTAAAACCCAGTTCCGATCGGTCACTCCGGTAATCTACACCTTTTGGACTTGGATTCTGTTGTCTGTAGACCTCATCTCAATGGTATGCTTCATTTTGAAGACTAGAAAATCGCTAGTGTGATGTCTTCTGATGATTTAGAGGAACAGATTGATCATCACGTGATTCGGGTAAAATTTCACCAGTCTCTCTCGAGCAATTTTGTCCACAGAGATCTTTATGGATCTTTTACCTTCCATTTCAAAGCTTGGTATATTACAAAGCCTTGGGTTTGCAAGTTAGGGAAACAGATTACTATAAGGATCGGATGTCTAAACTTGGAAAGAAGGTCGCATCTTTAGAGAAACAAAAATGATGTGCTATCATCACCAACAGTCAGCTCTTCTTAATGGGAGGTGGAAGAGCTTACAAGACAGGTGCAGGGCCCTCAGAGTTGTTCTCAACTTCTAGAAGCCAAGAGGGAAAGGGTGCAATCCTATATTGCGCATTTGAATGAGGGACTGAAATCTTTAGAGAGAAAGAATGCTCATCTCCGACGCCAACTATCATCTGGTGATCTGGAGATGATCCTTCTCTGTGAGGTGTTTTTTCGCTTTTCTCTTTTGAGCCAAGAAAATAGGTCGGCTCCCAGCACATTACTTTGTAAGCCATTGAAGGAACTGATCAGCGAAGAACGATTCATGCGCCCAAGGATTCGTTTTCGGTTATGATTAATTCAATTTAATCCTATCATGCTCCTATGAAATAAATTCAACATTCATAGTGTGTTTAATCGATGTACCTCTTGAGTTTGTGTGAAAGAGCTTGCCGGAAGATCTTCTGATCTGTTTCCCTGCTCGAATTTGACGCTGGATGGACAACACGCTACGAATTCAGCCACCGGAAGAATAAGCACCACCACCGCTAACCACCTAGCCGCCGCCGCTGCTTTTCTCTCTCTCTCTCTCACTTAACCCTAGCCTCTCTTTGATTATGAGATGATCAATCACTTAACCTAGAGGCCCTTAAGTGAGTATTTATAAGAGGAGAATGGGCTTAAGTTGCAGGCTTGGCCCGCAGACCAAGACATGGCTGCCCATATCATCATTGGCGCCCCCTTACTGGGCTTCAATGATGATTGGATCTTTTCTTCCGTAACTGTGGCCTATTGAGCTTTTTGGGCCAGATCAGGATCTACTAGTTGATAAAACTGGGCCCCCTAATGTCTAAATTCTCTATACTCAGCCCATAGTAAAATTTAGATCGTAAGTATTAAAATATTCCACTAGAGTAATAATACTGAACTACCCGTTTTATCCCTGTTGAGCTCAGGGCTAGTATTAGACTTAAATCACCGCCGTATTTAAGATGTCCCACATCCGTTAATTAATCTAAAGCTTCTGACTGCTTTTGTTAATTAACTTCTTATTTAATTCCTGAGTAGTACCATTCATTCCTTATGCATTATACTAGAACTTAATCAACCTGCAGGGTTTAGTATGATAATCCTTAATGAATTCCTCATGGGATGTGATCAACCTGTTTTTACCAGGATACGGTGCTCTATTGCAGATGCACTAAGGATCGTACTAGTTATAGTTGTTGCCCAAGATATTGGTCATATCGAGTTACGAGACAGAACTCTCAGTCATGGTAAATCAAAGCAACAAACTCTAACTATACACCCTTAGTCACTCAATTAGAGTTAAGGTGTGACGTTAAATAACATTTAAATCCCTGAGGTCTCGATTCTTCTACTTAGGTCAGAATAGAAGAATTCACCTCACCGTGATCCTATCAATACGATCAACATACTAGCATAAACAAGTAACCAAGACAAGTTACTTATCTATTTATGCTACAGTCTAAACTGATAGTTTTATCCGAAACTATCTCAACTGTGATAATTATTTATATCTCAAGAGACACCGGCTACTACGGTCTTCCGTGATCTACTACACACCATATAGCCTATAATTTTGAGATAATGGATAGATGTTTAATGCATAACAAACAATTCATATATAATCAGATAGGAAATTGTTGGTAAAATATGGAACCACATGTATACAAGCTAAAAGACATGCTTTCTAGTATACAAATCCATCAGCCATATTGGGGGATTGGCTTATATTTTATTCACCTTCTTATCCATAAGAGGTATTACTGATTTAGGATTAATTTGTGTGGGTATGTTGTAACTTAAAACTCTTATTTGTCGATTTTCAATGCTGTGAAGGTATCTACCTTCTTTAGATGGGTTTTTTTTTTCACCGTTCAATTATTTCCTTAACTATGTGTGCATATTTTTCCACCTCCTTCTTTTACTTAGATCTACTTATGCTTTTATTCCTTCAAGCATTCACGTTTCTTATTTTGGAATATATGAATTATCAGTTTCCTTATTAGCCATCTATTTCTTATTGTTAATGACATAGATTGTTTTCCTTATTATCTTTATGAGAGTTCATCCAAGACTATGTATGTTATCCTTCCTTAATGTATTAAAGAGATGACGTGTCTATTCTGAGCTTTTAATGTTCAGATTAGCTCTTCCGCTTGTCTTTCACTGAGCTCTCTTTCTCTTCTCTTTTATTTTTTTTTTTATAATTGAGAAAGTATATACTTCCGCCTCTACTCCTACTCCTTCCTTCAGGTGAGTTATAAAGATTTTCAAATTATAACTCTTGTAGCTCCTCTTTCTGATATTTTTTCATAAAAGAAAATAACTTTTTTCATTAGGATAATAGTCGATGTGAATAAAATTCACTTACATTTGAGCTATGAGAGCTCTTATTTTATATATATAAATAAGTAATAAAATATAGTTCTTAATTTCCTCTTCTGGCCTTTTTCTTAGCCACTTTCATAAATCAGGCTCTCTTCTTCTTCTTCCCTAAAGTGAAGTGAGCTTCCTCCAGATCTTCTTCCAACCTTTTCATCTGGTCTTCCATTTTTCCTGCAGACTTTTGGCCACGTCCTTTCTGCAATTTCTCATCTTTTCAATTCTCTTCTTCCAGTTTATTCTTCTTCCAGGCTTGGATATTCAGAATTTTTCCCTGTCTTTTCCACTTTTTCTTGGTGGATTTCTTTCGGAGGATCCGAATTCTTTTTATGAATGCATTAGCTTTAGAATTATTCTTTTGGTGATTCCCGTTGTTATCCCGGAGGTATTTGGTTGCCTTCCGCAACTCTAGCCCTTCTTCAGGATGATTTTCCTTAATCTTCTGATTTTTCATCATGATTGCTTCATCTTCCATTACGGGGTGTGTTTCATTTTTACCTCTCTCCCAAGCTAGTTTCTTGACTCCCTCCTTCTCAAAGTCCAATTTTCTTCTTACTGGCTTTGGAGGGATGAGATAGTTATCTCCCTTTTCTGGCATTTGGTTAGCCGTTCTTCCATTTATAGTGATGGAAGCAATTTGTATCATCATCAGTTCTTTTGCATGATCGATCTGCATTTCTGATTTCTCATCTTCAACCTTTTTGGCCTTTCTTTCTTCTAAATCAAGGTAATCCATTATTTCCTCTTCTCTGGCATTGCGCCTTCCTAGTATGATATTGTATGAGGACTCCATGTCCACTAGTAAGAAAATTATCGACCTGGCCAAACTCATTTTCTCATCTCCAAGGGTAAGCATCAGCTTTACCGAACCTGATGATATTATGATGCCTCCAACGAATCCATACAGGTCCATAGACAAGGGGCTTAACTTCTTTTGGATTGACATATGATCATAACATTTTTTAAAGATCACATTAATAGAGCTTCCGGTATCAACGAAGACCCTTTTAACATCGAATCCTTCGACTTCTGCAGTGATGAGTAAAAGCATCATCATGAGGTTTTATCATCACTCTCTTGTCTTGTATTCCAAAAGATATTTCTAGAGGTATCATTCCTTCATCTATTTTGAATATTTCTTGATCTTTCCAGGCTCTTGCTTTCCTAATTGCTGCCTTTCGACTTCTATTGGAGTCTCCCAAAGTAGGACCTCTAAAAATCATATTAATGACTCCCCTCTTATCATGGGGTTCCTCTGCACGAGGGCTTCTCTCCCTCGCCTTTTCTCTTCCTATGTGAGAATTCCCTTCCTCTATTCTCTTCTTAGCTTTGTTGTTTTTTCCTTTAACATATTCCACTAGCTGCCCACTCTCGACAAGCTTTTCAATAGATGCCTTGATATTTCGACAATTATTTGTATCATGACCGTAGTCATTGTGGAATTTGCAGAATTTATCTGACTTTGGATTTTTGGGAGGAGCGTCTGATCCCCTGCGTGATAGACGCCTAGATTCTTAAGCACATTCTTCAGCAGCTCCACTGGTTCCCTAGTTAGGAGAGTATACATTCGGTCGGATCTTTTTCTTTTTTCATGACCTCTTTTGGTCTCTTCATTTTGACTCGCTTTCTTTTCTTCAAATTTCATCTCCTTTTTAGGAGGTGGATTCTCATTTTTTCTTGCAACTTTCTCTTCTTCCAAATGTAAATATTTGGTTACTCTTGCCAATAGATCACCAAATTGTTCCGGTGGTTTTTTTATTAAGGAATCAAAGAAAGGACTACTTCTAAAGTCAGACACAAAGGCATTGATTTTGACCAGCGGCGTGGCGTCGGGCGTCTCCAAGCTTACTAGGTTAAACCTTCTTAGATAATCCCTTAGGGATTCTTGAGCATCCTGCTTTATGGTTGTTAGATGCAGAGAGCCTCTAGTAGACCTCCGCGCACTTGCGAATTGTTTCAAGAATAGGTCCTTCATATCCTCAAAATTTCGATCGATTTTTTTGAAATTTGCCTGAACCATTGTTGCACTAGTCCACCTAGGGTAATTAGGAATACCCTACACTTCACCCCCTCAGTATACTGATGCAGAAGTGAGTTGTTCTCAAATCACATTAAGTGTTCTTCTGGATCAGTATCTCCAAAATACTCACAGCTGATTAGGCAGATGCTTCTCGGTAGAGGATCCATCTGCACTTCCCTTGAGAACAGGCTATTCTAACATATATAGACCGGATTCTCTGGCTTATTAAAGATAGTCCTCATTTAGGACTATGCGTCATGCGCTTCAGGTTCTCCATGTCCTTCAACCGGAACTTTGGTATAAACCTTTTTTAATTCATATAGTTCTTTAGCCAGAGCGGCCATTTGCTCATCTTTCTATTAGATTAGCTCTTGCTGTTGAGCCACGATTTTTTTTTGCTTTCTTTTAGCAACTTCCTCTTTGGGAGATTCCTCATCGGATTCCACATCTGTTTAAGGTCCCTCCATACTCATATTACTCATTTCATTGACCAGTTGCCTTTTAGCGGCGTTAAGCGGTCCTCTTATGCTCATCATCGTTTATCCTGAGTGGTAACCTTTTCTCCAGTTACGGAAGTGACACCTTCTCTGGTTCACTCCGGTTTGCTTGAGATGGCGGTGGTGGAGCCATAGCGGGGCTCACTGGGGAGTTTCTTTTTGAAGTAGCGGCTCTAAATTCCGCTAGCACACGCTTCAAGGCTATCTCTACAAATGTGGAGATGTGTTTCAGCACTGCCGGTGGGAGTGCCACATTAGAACTATTTGCGAGTTATGTCATCGTGTTAACTTGCGATTGCACTTCAGTTAGCGGGACTCCTTCATTCTGAGGAGTGTTTTCAGATTCAATCCTCCGATCTACCTCGAAATTATTGTCCTCCATTTTTGTGGAAGGAAACATTTACTTCCATTATCATGGGGAAGTTTTCTCAATATATCTTCTTTTGTATAAAGAGATAAGATAGATCATTTTTATTCTTATGCAAGAATGTTCTCAATATTATCCTATTTCCTTAGGAAATTAGTTGCGGAAGTGAGATGTTATTCTCATCCTTTTCCTTTATCATCGTTACCTAGTTTCTTTACCAGGGTTTTATTTTCATTTTCTATAGAAAATCGTTAATGAACGTAAGATGTTCTTTTCATTTCATACCTAGTTCAATTACTAGGGTTTTGTATTGCCTAGTTCCTCACTAGGTCTTATCGGAGCTGGTGCCTAATTTCTGATTAGGGCTAATCCTTGTGTCTATTTTTTAGATTTTTCCTCGGTGCTTGGGTCTGCCCAAGATTGACCCGGATTTTCACTTTTCAGAAGTGTAATTTCAAGAAACAACACATACTTGGGTGCTAGCAATTTTGGGGTTTTCTTCCGATTCGATTGTCTCTTCCGTGAGACTGGGTTTTTGGACTTCCAGTCCAACTCAAGAGATCTTTTCTCTAAGATCTACTTCGGATTCCTCGTCCAAAGTGAGTGCCTCTTCTCTGAGACTTCTTCCCTAGCAACTTTAGCTATTTTCGGGAAATTCATGCAATTAGAAACATATTTCCAAGGTATTTCCTTTCCGTTAGGAATAAAATCTTCATTATTACGAGAAATAAAGAATATTGAACATAGCAATGTTGTCCTACCAGCTCGACTTCAGACTTCAACGCGTGAAATCCGAGCTAGGTATTCCAACAACACTCTTATCAACAATCCTTTCAACTATAATCATTCAAAATGCATTGGGATTAAACGAAAAATAAACCAGCTGAAACTATTAGCTTCATTCAAAGTAAAACAATGTGAATACTTATTCTAATCATATTGTCGAGAGAACATTAACCTTATGCAACTACACCTTTTAGAAAAATGGAGGGATATAAAATTCTCACTCTCCTACTTTCTAGCAGGGAATATACCTTAAGTCTAAAGGATTATTCGAGAATTCATGAGGAGAAAACAATTTATAGAATCGATATGCTTTAAATCCTTTAAGGAGAACAAAATACTGGTTTCATTATCCCCAATCGATGAACACTTCGAACCTGAATTTCCATATCCAAAGTTCCTCCTTAGTGTTCATCTAAGGGATTTTCGATAAACGATACAACATAATTTCAAACTATTACCGAAGACTCAAGGTTTTTGGGCTCTAATTTTCATTTCCCATGAACATTCAAATAAATTAATGAAAATAAACAATATCATCATCCAGATTGATAACCCAGAAACGGTTCGAATTAGGATTCAAGTGTCCTAAATTCTTCTTGCGTATTCATGAGATCCAGACTCAGAAAACATAATATATTAATTAAGAACACGCGAACTTGGATTTCCATATCCAAACTCTCCGAGGGGGTTCTAGTCATAACAAATCTATGACCAACTAAAGCGCCAGCATCTATCAACAGAGAGAGAGAGAGGGAGAATAAAAGAACACGTACACCTAAACTTGGATCTCGACAACCCAAGTTTTCCAAAGATGTCCTTTCGTGGCAAATTCATAAACAAACAAGCAATATATTCACATCTAACATCACCAATTACTTTTCAACATTCAAAATAGAGACGATGTCGCAATTAACACCAAAACATTAACTTATTTCAACATCAATATTCAGCCGTTTAACTCGAATAATCAACAATAACAGCTAAGTGTAAACTACATATATGACTCAATTTATACCAATACCAGCTAGTAATTTTCATAGAATCAGAGATGCAAAGTATTTTTCAGAGAATTTATTGAACGTTGAAAGGAAAATCGACGCCTCAGCTCAATTTTCTCACAGAGGACGCCAGTTGATAGATCTGGTTCTTAGATCTACAACAAATTTATACGATTATGCTAAATTTGAGCTGAATTAAATGGTTTACCGTAGGCAATGAACCAAATTCCTACTGCAATCCTCGCTTCCACTCACTCAGCCTACAAAACAGAGCCCGGGGGAGTTTCTCCGGGGAAGGGACTCCGACGCCTAAGTCAGCCATCGTTGAAAAGATGAATAGGAATGAGAACGAGATTTCTGAGAAGGAAACCTCATCTAGAAAATGCGAGAGGCGTGTAATGTATGCTCTCGGAGGATTGAAGTGAATTCTCTAAGAGTGGAGTCAGTGAATAATGAGAGTGTTACCTTTAGGAACAAGGCAAAGGGGTGTATTTATAGATATACTTTGGTGAGGGTACTCTTATCTTTTGCATGATGTCAATAACAAAATGTGAAGTAGGAGATCTCTTTTTAGGGTTCATGAGGATTTTCATGATGTGATCTTTAACAGAATGGTGATGGAAGGATGCCACGTGTAGTGGTCCCAAAGAATGAGTAGCATGCATGCTTTCAACATGACATCTGAAGTCAGATGCTCCATTTCCGACTTATGACTAAGGTATCGGAAGTGTCGACTTCTGGAGGTGAGCGTGATTCTGCCTTTTACTTAGGGCAACTTCCGAAGTTCATGACTTCGGCTGAGGAGGTAATCTCGCCACTTTTCTCATTTTGTCAAAGTTGATACTTTTTCCCCACATCACCTACCACACTTCAACCCATTCACACATGCTATACCACAATCTACTTAAATTTGAGCATTCCAAAAATATATGCTTCCCAGACTCCTATGTAAATAATGCAGCAACAACATGTCACCTCCTCCTTGCCTAACACCCTTCTTTTTCTCAGTTTATCACGCAGTCTTAATTGCTAGAGTTCATCAGTTTCTTATACGCCAACTTCACCGAGAAGTTGCCTGCTCATATCTCCTCCGCACTTCCACGTATCTGATACTCCTTCCCAAAAACTGGTTTCGCCCCCATCTCCAAGCTCTTGAGTAATTTCACCCCAAAACTAACATAACTAACATCCCTCCCTTCCCTCCACCATTGCCACCAAAATCTTCAAGCTTATTGTCACACATCTCGTATTGATTAGGGTTTAGGGAAATCGTGAAATCGGCATCTCCAAGTACAAAATTAGAATTGTGCACATATTTTGCTTTGATCTCACAAAAAACTACAACTAGTAAGATGCACTTGTTTTGCACATGCAAAAGACGTGTATATTTCTAATTTTATCATTATATGCACATGTTTTGCACGTGCAAAACACGTGCATATTCTAATTGTAACTTTTTGAGAGATCGGCATCTCCAAACACAAAATTAAAAATATGCACAAGTTTTGCAGATGCAAGTCTAATATTTTCAATTTATGAGAGTCTTATCAGAGTCTTAGAAATATGCATGTGTTTTGCACGTTTGTTTTTTATTTGTATTATTTATAAGAGTGAAATTGTATTTCTTTTTATACATAATTGGTTGGTTTATACTTAGAGTGTTAACATAAAATAAGTGTAATTAATGGAATTAGATAAGAGCATTCATTCATTACTCTTTCTCTTGAATTGCTTCAAGCTCTGTAGCGCTCTTACTGAGGCTCAACAAGTAATGGACCTCAGTTTCCATGAGGCGCAACAATCTCAATAGAATAATCACTCGATCTTTTTTCCATCTCTCGGATTGTTTCGAGCTATGCTGCAATTGATTTCTTTTGTTTTTTTTTGAAAGCATCTTCATCATGGATGCTACCAAGCAGCAGGGCGTGAAGGAGTATGAGGTGATGAGCTAAGAGCTAGCTATTGAAAACCAACCACCAATCCAAAAATCACGTGTTCTGTGTGTAGAGGGTCGACATGAAGAACACAAGAAATTATTGAAGTGATTGCTGCATTAAGCATAAAAATCTTGGTTCACAATATTTGGGTTTTGACATAATATTTTTTAAGTAGATGAACTACTTAATTTGATTTGTTTATTGTTCATTTTTTTGGTTCTTGAAATCTGTACATCAGAATTCGAAAAAAAAAGAGAGAAAAAAAAAAGGTTGCAAGAAATTAAAAAGAGAAATTTAAATTTACAAAAATTGATACACTTTTGTATGTCACAAAAAAAATGTTCCATTTTAAATTGTCACAATAATTAGTTATAATTTCACATGTCACAAAAAATAGTGATATATTTACATGTCATTAAAATAGTTACAATTTCACATGTCACAAAGATTAGCTACACTTATACATATCATAAAAATTAGTTACACTCTCAAATGTCACAAAATTTTGTAACACGTATATTAGCTACTCAACCATAAAGTGTCACAATTTTTGTTAGTGACATTTATAAGTGTCATAATTCCTCTAAAATTATGTCACTAGTGGAGCATTTTGTTGTAGTGTGTTATACTTCCTCTGTCTCAGAGATATTGACCCCTGTCATTATTTTATATCTCACATATCAATATAAAAGGGGTCAATATCTCTGAGCTGGAGGAAGTATTTATCATGTTTAATTAACTTTTATGTTTTCGTATGATCAAATTAGTAGCTTTATTTTTTTTTTTTAATTTTTTAACTTTAGATATTTTTGTCAGCCTTTAATTAAGAACATATGTACACAATCCGGCGCATATGTCGAAACATTCATTAGTAATATTATTACCTCTTGGGTTGATCTTTGATATATATAGCAAGATAACTAATATTACATTATTGTGTGTTGTATTCAGACTTCAGAGGAATTTGCATGCTACTCAATCAAGAATAAAGAATTTTAAGCTTTCTTTCTCCATTCTAGTTTTCGAAACAACTGTTAGGTATATCATACAAAAAAATATCATTCTCAAATACGTAAAAAAGATCTTAAACGGAAAAACGATTAAATATAATAATAGCAGACTAAAAAAGTAATAAGTCATATATCAGTAGGAGTATTAACACATTTAATTTTATCTACGCATACTACATCCCCCTAATATACTAAACCTCATCCTCCTCTCTTATTTATCTTAATTTCTAGTAGACATGGAAGAATAAAATTTTCTGTCGTGGACAATAATTGTAATAATTGCTGGCCTACTAGTGATCTTGTCACGCCCCAGTTCCCGAGGTCTCGAAGGCACGTATGCCAGGATGTGTCAAGGGGGGAATTAAGAAGCGGGGATAAAAAGGGGCTCATGGCCTGGGATAATATAACCTTATTATTAGGAAATTAAATATGGGATCGGGGCGCACAGCACGAACTACGGGGTAGTAAAGGTAAATCGTACTGCCCGTACCGGCCGCCTATGTCTGAATACCCATAGACATAAATATTTAAATACGGGATTAGGACATACAGCTCAAACTATGGGGTTAGCTAAGCCAAACAACCCATGATGTCCGACTTGTCTGAGTACCCGTAATATATATATAATTCGTGGTGTAAGAAGAACATAGAGATTTTATTACAAAATCTAAAGTTGGCTTAGGAAAACATACTCCTTTTCATTTCCTATTACTTAATTGATAGTGCTCTCCTATAATCTAAATGTCGCGCTGTTCGACCTCTTCTACTAGAGCAAGCTTGGATCTCATCTTATCCCTCGTGTGTAGTAGTTAATATCTTATTAAGAGGTGGAGTTTTATTCTTGCAAAGTATTATTTGAGTTAGTAAGCTCTGATAAAATGAGATTATCCATGAAAATATTTTAATTTATTATTACATATTTAATGCTCTTATCTATGCGATCGGGTCTTTCGGTTGGTCTGACACACTAATCGGGAGGCTGTGCACACAGTTAGAAATTGTTGGGTTGATCACCAATTGATTCTAACTTCGAGGGGAGAACCTCTAGATGAAATATTTCATTGCCTCCAAACTATGGCTCCATGGAAAGGAATCCGATGGTGGTAATGTCCCGGGATCAATATAAGAGTAACATGGTAATACGCATGTGCGCACAATCATGAAAAATGAGGTTTTCTGTACATGGAAGTAAATAATTTCAAAATCTTTCTATGTATACTTTATTATCATGATATTCTTTTTATAATAAAATATTTTCGGCACAAGCCCACTGAGTACATTAGTACTCAGCCTGCAATTCCTTTCCAAATATTTTGCAAAGTAAGGAGCTGGTGGAATAGGCGAAGATTGGGAGGACTGTTGTTGTTGCTGCAGTGTAAAAAGGAAATAAAAGCTTCCGTTACGCCTATAAATAAAGTCTATCCCCTCATGTATATTTTCCAAAGCCAACTTTAGATTTTGTAATAAATCTCTACATTCTTCTTACACAAACAAATTATATATATAATACGGGTACTCAGACAAGTTAGCCAGCATGGGTTGTTTGGCATAGCCAACCCCATAATTTGAGTTGTATGTCCCAATCCCATACTTAAATATTTATGTCTATGGGTATTCAGACATAGGCGGCCGGTACGGGCAGTATGGTTTACCTTTACCTACCCCGTAGTTCGTGTTGTGCGTCCCGATCCCATATTTAATTTCCTAATATTAAAGTTATATTATCCCAAACCATGAGCCCCTTTCTATCCCCGCTTCTTAATTCCAACCCTTTGCCATATCCCGGCATACGTGCCTTCTCTCGGGAACTGGGGCGTGATAGATCTCCTATCTTTTCGATATCTTTTCACAATTGCTACAGAATGTAAGTAGCCTTATTAAGAGAAAATGCATAAAAATACCCTCTTAGAGGATAAGAAATCAATATTTGTCCTCCACATAACAAAACCCAACTTTTGCCCTTTTTTAAACAAATGGCCCCAAAATGCCCCTAGCTTTTGTTTTTAAGGTATTTGTGCTCTCTCTTTATCTCACAATTCAAAATTCACTCTTCTCTCTCATCATCTCTCTTTCTCTCTCTACCCTACACCTCATCTCTCTCTGTCTTTCTCTGCTCCAAATTTTCTGCTTCTCCTCAAGCTTCCCCTCTGCTTCTCTCACGCCGATGGAGAAGATGACTTTGATGGTGGAGACGATGACGGGCTAGGGTTTCAATGGGCTATGGTTTTGAGGGAAAGCTTTCGATGCCGACGAGGATGAGGAGGGCCGAGCGGCAGCATGGCGGTGGAGATGAGGAGGGTGGTGGCCAGAGCAGTCCCGTGTAGTCCTCTCTCTCTCTCTCTCTCTCTTTCTTTTTCAGATGTAGGTTGTTTTTTACGTAAATCTAGATTTTTTTACATAAATCTGGGTTTTTTACTAGGGTGCAATCGACTACTGGGCTTTGTTCTCATAGGAAAGACGAAGGGATGAAGGGGTGGCTCGCTCATTTTGGTGGAGAAAGGAGGGAGAGACAAGGCCGGGGAAGATGAACGAGTTGCGTTGGTAAGAATTATCATCTCTGAAATGTTCGGTAAGAAAATTATTTGTTCTTACCTGTCTCTAAATGCTTCAGTAAGAATTACCTTTTTTTTCAAGTTATGTAAGAATTGCATCATTTCTTTTCAACTTTACAATTTTTGAAATGTTCGGTAAGAAATTGTTTGTTTCTTACCTTTCTCTAGATGCTTTAGGGTTTACTGTTTATGTTTGACATTTTCTTACATTGTTTTGTTTGATAATAATTGGTAAGAATCTGATATTTTTTTTACCTTATTAATAAAAGACTAGGCTTTTAGGGTTTAAAATTGACGATTATAGTTGTTCTTGACATGTTTTGTTGTGATAATTGCAATTTCGTGGTAAGAAAATGCAAAAAAACATGATTTTGGTGCGTTAAAAGGCTGGGGTTTAGATTTTAATGCCTATGTTTGATAATGATAGTTAGTAAGAATCTGATAATTTTTTTACCTTTTTTCAAATTATGTAAGAATTGCATCATTTCTTATTGTAGGAAGTGTTCGGCTGACAACGACTATGAGATGTGAAAGACGAGAAGATATCAATTTCTTACCAAATATGCAGTTTTTTTTATATTTTTTTGCGGTTTCTTGGTAAGAAAACTAACAAGTTCTTACCAACACGTGTAATTTATTATCATTTCGGAAATTAAAAATAGTGCTTTAAATGATTAAGTAGTAAAAAAAATAGGATGTATTTCTTACCAATGTGTGTGATTTCTTACCATCCCCCTGTACAATTAAATACACTCTGTTCTTTTTTGTAAGCTTCTACTTTTTGGTTGTTCATGTGTCTTTTTGGTTGTTCATGTTCTTTTTGTGATAATTTTTTTACTAAGTCTACAACCACGCATACAAATTGCTCATTTAACAGAACATAAGAAATTTTGAAATTATTACACAAATTGCAAATTTGGTAAGAAATATGGTAGAACGTATTCAAATATAATTTATTAGAAATTGTCAAATTATCACTAAAAGAGTTGGAGAATTTGTAACCCCTTATAATTAAAAAAAGGATAAAAAAAAGCGAGAAATATGTCTCAAAAGAGAGAAAGATGCGGGGAGAGAGAGAGAGAGTATGCATGTGGGTGTGTCAGAGAGAGAACGTGGAGAGAAGAGAGAGAGTGCATGTGAGTGATGTCATAAGGGTATTTTAGTCTCATTTATTTAAAAATTGGGCAAAATTTGTGTTCCCTTATGTGGATGATATAATTTGATTTATTATCCTCTAAAGGGTATTTTAATTGTGGATGATATATATATATATATATATAAAATAAATCACTTTGCATGCTATTTTCCCGCTCAAATGCCACTTAGCCCCCTAAATTGTATGGATTTTGCATATGACTCTTCATTTGCTGCGATTCTTCTGTTTTACAATTTAGGTTGTGTCTGCTATTAATGCCGCAACAACTCACTTTTACCAATACCAATGCTTATTTATTTATTTTTTCCTTTATATTATAGTATGAGAATGTGAAAATACACCGCCCGATCAAGAGATTTATATTAATGATGATGTTTTAACCAAAACAAAACCAATATAATATGATTTATTGAGTTGGTAACTTTAATTTTCATGCATGACTAATTAATGTAGAATTATATTTTCTCATCTCACTCCCCCATCAAAGAGTGATTTTTTTTTTAATTTTTTTTTCTATCACAAGGGAAATAATAATCTCAAAGCTGGTGCTAGATGTGACGCTAAACAATTTTTTATTTTTTTATTTATTTTGTATTGGTTGTTACTTCAAAATATTCTAGGATTTTTTTTCCTCTCTTTTTTCTCTCGATTGATTGATGATTTTATTGTTGTTTTTGTTGATTTTTGGATTGATTGTTACTTTCATTTAGCTAGCATTTAGCTCATCAATAATCTTAGAACAAAACACTCACACACACTAGATATGATTAATAATAATCTTAGAACAAAACAAATTACAAGATATGATCAGCTTGATTAATTGTTATGATACCTAAATCCCAGCTAAAACATCATACTTTTTGAGGAAAATATCTTTGTATCATCGCTTTAACTTGCCTAAGCCACTATATGATGACAAAATAGCCTCCTAGTCTGAATTCACCCAAGTTGTAAATGCAGAATAAAGTTGCCCTAATATTTCCACACCATTAGTATGAATCCTCACTAATTTCGTCTATTCTGCTGCAGCAATGAAGAGACGAAGGCTAAACACAGAACCACTAAACCAAGAAATTCTGGAAGAAATGCAGGAAGAAATCCTTGCAAGAGTCCCAGTAAAGTCACTCATGAGATTCAAAAGCGCATGCAAACCATGCAACACTAGACCTTCTATTTATACAAGGGAATGGATCATTATAAATTATAAAGCTAACTGTAACTATAATTAATAGGTAAGTAAAGAAAAACATAGTTTAATCGCATACTATCATTCAAAGCACATGGCTTAGATTCCTTATTTCTTACTTAAGTCAATCTCTTTTTGTTAAATATATATATATATATATATATATATATATATATATATTAATTATTTCTAGAATGGTTTAATTTTCTTAGTGATTTCTTTCATGTAAAACAAAATTATTGAACTCTTCATCATGAAAAATGAAATGGTAATGCGTTTTCATTATTCTTAAAGCAAAATGAGGATATCATGTCCAAATTCCAAAGGTGAATGCCAGCTGGCTTTATTTATCCACCATTAACTCTTTTATATTTAATTACAGAGAGCAATTGAGAGCAGTAATATTCATAAAAATTAATTAGTTATAACAGATAAATTATGATGCTCGAGATTATCATACACTTTTCTCTAAGATGCACTTGTTATGCATGTGCAAAACACATGCATATTTCTAGTTTTATGAATTAGAAATATGCACGTACTTTGGACGTGCAAAACTGATTGTAACTTTTCATGAAATTGGCATCTCCAAGTACAAAATTAGAAATATGCATGTATTTTGCTCTGATATCACGAAAAGTTACGACAAGTAAGATGCACTTGATTTGCACGTGCAAAACACGTGCATATTTCTAATTCATACAACCAATAATATGCATGTGTTTTGCACGTGCAAAACACGTACATATGTCTAGTTCTTAATTACAACCAATAATGATAAAATTAGAAATATGCACGTGTTTTGTACTTGCAGAATTAGTTGTAATTTTAGTGAGATCGACATCTCCAAACACAAAATTAGAAATATGTACAAGTTTTGCACGTGCAAATGTTATAATTTCAAAATGATGTATTTATAGAGAAAAATTAAGATCATGCATGCAAAATCTCTTAAGTTTAATAGCTAGAGGGCTCAATTGCAATCAGGAGGAATAATTAAGTAGGATTCTTGGATGCATGTTGGCAGCTGGACAACATGTTGCATTCATTTTCCTATCAAGGCATAAGTTGTTTGTTAAAGGTGTATATTTTACCCAATTATTTTATTTTTAAGAAAGATAAAAAAGAAAAATAACTATTTTGACAAATCCACCTAAACAACTCTGAAAGAACCCACACAAAGATGAAAAAACTACTCCATACACCACATGTCGGAGGTGAAATTTGAACCCGAAGTTTTTCAATAAGGGGAGGTTTTGAGTGCCTCCACCTTGCCACTAGACGAAGAAGGGCAGACGGATATTGAGTTGGTCAACATGAATTTTAAAAAGATAATTAGTAGGATTGTTGGATTATGTGAACATGCTACATGTTGCCTACCAACCGCCATTAATCTTTATTCGTTCATGAATTAAGCTTAATTAAGAGAGTACAATGCAAGCTAGCTCATTCCAAATCGAATGATATTATTTATTGGTACCACCGCTTCTAAAGGTGCAATTATTATGAGCTTTTCATTAATTTATACAAAGGTGCAGTTTATCTCTTTAAATTTAGATGAGCCCAATTTTAATTAATTAAGGCAACTAATGAAATCAGTGGGTCAATGAGCTCGTGTTAACTTTAAAAATTTAAAATTAAAAGAATTTGTGATAAGCATACAGTAAATGAGGTTTTTTTATTTCAATATTTTTTACGAATGATTTGCTTTTCTCTATCTCAAATATTCAATCCAAGATTATATGATGCAAAAAGTGAATTTATTTTCTTCTGATTTCTTTCAATTAAAATTCCTACAGATTCAATTTTGATCTAATCACAACTTTCATATGTTTCCAATATATGACAAGTGTATAGAAAGGCATTAATGGAAGCATGCGCAGAAAAAACAATGGTAGAGAATAGTTTCATAATTTCAATTTTGGAAGGTAGGATTTCAGAAGCAAAAGAATTGATAAAAATATATATAAATAATGCTTAGATGTAAGCCACATCAGCATTCGCTCACGATTCGCCTATAAAAGTGCCGCTCAGCATATCTCTTCTCTCTCTATATATTTATATATATAAATATTTCCCTACCCACCGTGGACACAATTAATGTGTCTACGGCCTGACGTGACACTGTTACGTCAATGATTATTTTCCTTTAGGGTTTAATTTTTCTAGTAAGGTTCAGTTTTTTTTAGGATTTATTTTTATAAGTTATACTAATAATACTTTTTTTTAATATAATATCACCACGTCAACCGTGGGCACATTAAATATACTCATAATGTGATCCGAATGGAGCATCACTTTGAGAAGTGTCACGACCGCGCTTTGCTAATTAATAGCTTAGCTCGTTAATTCGTGACTTAAGGAAATAATACAAAGATTAGGGAATGAATGACGAAAAGGAGAATTCATAACTCGACTCAAAAGGAGTTTAGGAACTAAACAAATTGTACAAAGTGCAATGATGACATCATCAAATTACAATCAAATTGAATTAAATCGAATTAACATTCAAGTGAGCACAGGGGAAACGGATGCATGTATGATGACATGCACCACCAAGAGACTTCGACTTCTTAAGATTGACAAAAGCTCCACCGCCTATTTCACTCCATATTGCTCAATCTGCACATGGAAAATATGTACAGGGGAGTACTCTAGGTACCCAGTGAACACGTTGCCAAAACATTTTCTTTAATTGTCAGTCATGCAAGAGTATCACATAGGGTTTTAGAAAAAGGCCTATGTGTACTAAAATCACTTGAAACGTAAAGCAACTGCAGTCTATGTTCTTTAATACTTAGTCATATCTGAGCTAATTGCACCTGGAAAATTGTACACCTTCCACGGATGCCGGACCGGCACACCCTAAAAGGGTGCCCTGCCACTGTGTGCACGTAATCCAGGTAAGACCGCCGCCTTATAAGGACCCGAATTCGATTCTTATAAACTTGGCCTTGGCCATTTAACAGATAGGCATCATACAAAAACTTAAAAACTTTATGGCATGACAATTCTTTAAAAGAGCTAACATCAGCTAATAAAACTTATTTTATTTTAAGAAAGCCCACCTTAATAGCTTTTCTTTCTCTTGTCACTAAACTCCAATGCTTCCTCAGCTACGACTCTCATCCACTTGACCTTTATTCAAAGAATCGGAATGAGATCCGAGATTCGATCGATAAATAACATCGACTTAAGTGAAAGGTTACTAAGTCTACTTAAATTATTAAGAGTTTCTTAATAATTGTTGTTGTAGTTCTTCTTATTTACTTGAGATGTTTCTCAATTAAGAAATTGATTATCTTAATCAATTTAACTTGGAATATAATTTAACTATAAAGATTTATTAATTACTCGTATGAATAATCTCGTCGTAATATTTTAATTACTGAGTAATTCGTTCTATTTAATTAGTACTTCCTCTGTCTCAGAGATATTGACTCATTTCATTATTTTATACCTCACATATTAATAAGAAATGACTCAATATCTCTGAGCCGGAGGAAGTATTAGGTTGGGATAAATAATTATAAAAATTTGGCCTAGAATTTATCAATTCTTGGCCCATGGTTGAGTTCGGCCCATTTCTTAATCATAACACAAAGTATGACATAAAAACATTTAGTATACACATCAATTTAGCAGCTTTAGATGAAACATTTGCCTAGAGGGGATTTACTTACCCCACACTTGAAAAAGAAACTCACCTTAACCTTCTCATTAGATAAATCCGATCCTTCAGTTCTATCGCCAATGTCTCCTACAAGATATTCTAGAAATCTTAGGTCTTTATCCAATGACAATACACCAATGGGTTCATAATTAATCATGACTACTTAGTTCTAAACTGGGCTGCTTGTGCAAGGTTTTGGCAGAGATTGCTGTATATAGTCTACTCGACGGTTTGGTCTCAAATTTTACCACAATACTAAAGACATACTAGGCTACAACATATTAAAAATTCAGAACTAACGGAGTATGTTTGATCAATGAAAAGAGGCTCAAACAGAAGCTGAAAACGTAGGGAAGCTGGAAATTGACAGGTTTGACACATGAACTTCGAGCTAGGATATCTCAGTCTTTTCTCGGTCAATTGGGCGAATAAGATATCAAAATTTAATTTCAGGAAACAAAGAACAACTTTCATTTTATAAATTTTCCAATATAAGCAAAGGAAGATGCTCGAAAATGCCAATCAAAGTCGAGGACAGTAGCTGTTCGGTAGGATTAAATTTCTGGACATGTAATCTTTGAAAAATCACCATAAATCCATACGATCTCCGATTTGGGTAAACTAGGTGTCTATAGAAAGCTAAGAAGATGAACTTTAATTTAGTACAAGAATCAATTCCAAAATTTGAATGGAATTTTCCCAGATTAGCTCGGAAGTGGGCTGATATTTCCAGAATTCATAGGAAATGATTTTTCTTGAAATCTAAGAACACAACTCTAATCTCAAGGGCTTTGACTCTCCAGTTGAGCATGAGTTTCGAGAATATTAACATGGATCATGGACATGCAAAGGCTGCAGATTTCGAATCATGAGGAGATCAAAAGGGTTTTCGTAGATTTGTACACAGATGATCATCAATTTGAGGTAGAACATGAATCTACAAGAGTTAAAGCCATGCATCATCAAGGGCCGAAAAGTAATCATCAAGAATTGGTTTCAACTCTTAGTATCTTGTTCTAATTCATACACTAAACAACAAAGGGAAGAAGATTTTACCTTGAGCTTGAAGAAAATCAAACTCTATTTCATCTTCATGATTTTCGAGATTTGCATGCCATGGTTGAGAGCTTTTGATCATTAATTTAATGGTAGATTCTTGTTCTAGAGGATGAATGACGAAGCTTTACAAGATTTTGTAGTAATTGGAGGTGTATAGATGAAGGTTTGAAGTTTAAGTTTGAGCATTAATGGAGAAAAGAGGGAGGATTTCGGTCATGGTGGGGAAGAAAAGAGGAAGATGAAGTCTAGAGAGAGATAAGGATGCTAGAGAGAGAAGGTCAAATCTGAAAATGGAGGTGGGGTGTGTGTTAGAATTTATAAATTATATAAAGCATAAATTCAATTTCTTAAACATCGATACTCGATTATCAAAGATCATAGGAATATCCTAGATCCATTGAGATTGAATTACTGGATGCGGAATACCTTCAATAACAATCTCGAATCACGAACACAGACCACGAACACGAACGGATTTAGTATTATGGTCTTCCTCAACTAAATTACCGTATGAGCCTTACGTTTTCTTCCAGATGGGGAGAGAGAAACTTTGTTCGATTTAGTATATCGGGGACCATAACCAGAGACTCTTTATATACTAGTGAATTAGGTTACTCATAAACACCTAATTGGACTAGTATTAGGTATCTACTCATAAGCTCATATCAATAACATAGCCCATGGACTAATACTTAATTAAGTCCATCAATAATAAATAGTTAATATAATTGCAATAATAATATGTTGCCCATAAAATAGATGAATAGAAAATAAATTTTCTAACAGTGTAGAGGAAGTGAAGTATTCAATCAAGTTTCCTTCTCTCTCTCAACTCTCGACCACTCTCTACTCTCTTTATTTTGATTCCTTCTTTATAGACCAAGGCTAGTACACTCATGTGCACATATACTTACACTCATGTGCACATATACTTATGACAAAACTTGTGTCAGCCGGAAGCACCGTGCGGCCGAGCCCAAAGTGTCAATCTTTATACAGAAAAATGACAATCTATATGAATAAAAGTGACAATCTTTAATATAATTATTTTACGAATAAAATTATAATTTTTAAAAGTGTCAATCTTTATACAGAAAAGTGTCAATCTATATGAATAAAAGTGTCATTGTTTTAGCCCGTCCGTACGGTACCTCCGGCTAATCCAAGTATGTCCCTATACTTATATATCTATGTATCTATTTTATTCTCCTACACAAATAATATAATATTATTTATTTTCACTAATGGGAAATTCCTACACACTAACATGTGGCTAGAGTATATAATACTCTCTATATTAATTCATATATCATGTTACTAGAGTCAAATAAATATATTCTAACTCTTGTTTTCTTAACTTGTTATTCCAATAATAATATTGGAAATACTATTCTACATCTTGAGACATTATTTCTCATCTTACTTTTATAAAAATTCTTATTGCAGCATACCCCAGAAACCATTCCGGATAATTTCTTTCCTTGTTATAATTCATTCGTTCTCATAATGGAAATAATTTCAACCATATAATATGGAAATAATAATTTCCATAACTCCTTTTTATTCGTGGTCGGTTTTTAATACCATGAATTAAATCCATGGTGAACATCCTACGCGTTTTGGAGGAAATTCGAACTTCTAAAATTTTAAATTTCGGAATAATATTATCTAGAAAAATATTCGGACATATTTAATGTCCAAAATAAATGTTTCGATTCAAAATAAATCGTATGACTACAAATGTATTCAAAATTTAAAATTCCTCCTCCGAAAATTTATTTTTCTAAATACGGATTTTTGCAGCTCTTACAAGAAGTTTGAGAAGTTGCTGGTGAGGAACCATCTGAGGTCTTGTCATAAATTCATCTCCTAAATGGATTATAAAAGAGGTTATTCTAATTGAATAGCTCTTATTAATAGGGTGTTTCGATGAGCTTATAAAATATGTAAGTGTTTACAAGTTTTTAAAAAAGTGTTACTATACACAAAATAAACTACAAAAGCTTGTAAGATTAAAAAAAGAATAATAATCATAAACTCATATTACAAACTCCTTAAAAATAAATTCAAATATCTCAACTTATTTTTCCACCCTATAAGGTCTTAAGCCATTTCATAAGCTTTTGAAGCTTATAAGATCTTTAAAAAATAAGATTAACCAAACAACTTCTAACTTTGAATCAAGAGCTCTTCAAGATCCGATGAGCTCATCTTCTACATAAAATGTTTTGCATAAAATCATTTTATTCTATATTTCAGTAGCATTAATTGAGTCTTTTTTAACGAACTATCAAATTATATAGTTCGAACTTTTTTCTTGATAAAATCTTCTAACTTTTATCATTATATAAAAGGTAAATATATATTTTTAGCTCTAAATATTCACCTTGTGACAGATATTGCCCGAACTTATTCTAATACTAAATTCTAACCATATAAACTGGATTTTGAGAAAATTTTAGTCTCTAAATGATTTATGGCGCTAGTAAGTCTAGTTGGAAATTGGAATCTACACGTGGCATTTTGCACCATATATAATGGCATAAAATAATTCTTACGAAATGAATTCTGATTTTCTACTGGACTTTTTGGCGTAAGAAATCACTTAAAGGCTAACATTGTCGCAATTCAATTTATGGCTAAGCTAATCCTTTTACAATGTAAATTTGTGTGGGTCTAAAATTGTTACATTTTTTTATATAAAGTACAAATAATCAATTATGAATTTTTAATTCAATAATTCGGACAATTCGGTCGTCCTCTGATCAGAAAGTGGAGAATCATTAACTGCACATAAAATAAACCCAAACATTTCAATGCATTCTTCACGTTCAGTGGAGATCAAGGCAAATTAATCTCTTCCCGTTTTGTTATAGAGATTATCAATTTATGAAAGAACGATAGAAAGAAATCCTACATTTTTTTATTTATTTGAGGGATTATCTATTTATCTTTGTGGGCTTCAACAAAAAATTGATTATGTGGATTTTATATAACGGAAAAGTTAACAAATTCGATAAATTCGTTAGAGAATGACTAGAAACTAGGGGTGAAAACGGATCGAATACGGACGGATAATGCTAATACCATATCCTAAATCATATTTTTTCTCGGATTCGGAGTCGGATACGGAAAAGCCGAATTCAGATACGAATTCGGAATATTCGGGATACGGACACAGGACGGATATCGGACAAATCCGGGCCGGATTCGAATAAATGTAGTCGGATAATACATTTCATAAAGTACAAAATAAATTTAACAATTCAACACAAAATATTTCCCCAATAATAAATACCAATATTATATACTATTTCATCCGTCCCTCTATATTAGTCTCATTTAACATTTTGAGATGTCCCTCTATATTAGTCTCATTTAACATTTTGAGGTGTGCCGTTTATTTGTCACATTTTTTAAAATAAATAATAAAAAATAGCACAAAATTAGGAATACAAATCCAACCTTAAATTAGCCCAGTTAATTAATTAGTTAGAAACCCGTCCATCTAGCCCCTCTTCAGCCACCACTTTGTCATTTATGCCTCACCTCACTCTTTCTCTCTCTACCTCTCTACTTCTTCCTTCTCTCTACCTCTCTTCCAATTGAATTCTGCCATGGAGTTGCCAGCGGCGGCAACTATGAAGTCAGGGTTCTCCAACCACAGCCTCCTCCAGGAAATGATGTCCATCGGCAACGCCGTCGGCACACCACCTGCACCCTGCAGAGGCTCCCCCCATCTCCCCCTTGTCTGGGCAAAGAGCAGTTGCTGCTTTATAGCTAAACGATCTGGGCATTTGAATTTTCTAAATGAATCTGGGCAAGTTTAATTTAGGCAAATATCCAATCGGCAAGTTTAAGTTTGAATTATATATATAAATAAAATACTAATATTAACAAAAATACTAATATTATATATATATATATATATATATATATATATATATATATATTATATATATATATATATAATATACGTTATATTATATAGGGATAGGTTATGGTGAAAATTAATTATTACGTGAAACCTGCAACCCATCATAAAACGTTGCATTTTATGCATAAAATGATACATTTTGTGCATAAAATGTTGCATAATAAAATATATTGTTTTATATTATTTTATATTATTTTATATTTGTAGGTCCCGATAAATAGATATTGGTGTATGGGGGGGGGGGGATACACCAATTAGCCAACAATTTTGACTTTTCAAAACAATTTGATCTCACTGAGTCGTCACTTCAGTTTATCAGAACAGTTTAGTTTTTCCAGCTCAAACAGTGACCTGCTGAGCTTGCAAAACTAACCTGCGTGCGGAAGTTTGGTGGAAAGGTTGGCTAACAGTTTTCAAAACAGTTTTTAAAGAAAACTTTAGTTCAAACAAGTGTTCATGCAAACTGTGAAAGTGGCTAACAGTTTTCAGAAACAATTTTCAAAACAGTTTTCAAGGACAGTTTTCAAAGACAGTGCACATGCAAGACAGGTTACAATCGTGCAGGTTGTGAGCATGCAAACTGTGTGAAAACAGATGATAAGAATAAATAGCGAGAAAAACACGAGTTTTTATCGTGGTTCGGAGTAAACAGCTCCTACGTCCACGCCAGATCCCGTCGAATCTGTAATCCCTTAACTTGAGATTTTTCGCTCCTTTTGACACTGGTGGAGGTTCCAGTCCAAATTCAAGTCTCTCTTTAGACTGAATCTAGCACGAACCTTTAGTCGTGTCTCTTCTAACTTTACATACAAACTTACAATCTTACTAATGTTAAACAACTAGCACTAATAATCAAACTGGAAAGCTGTGAAAAGCTATCACCGTTTGGAATACAACTCTATCAACTACACTGAATATCAACAGTGATGGTAGTGAGAGTGTGGATTGTGTTCTAGTAAGACAGATTCTAGAAAGAATAGAAATCTACAAAGATCAACACTTGGGAAAGCTCTAGTGGTTTCGAGTGTTGATTGTGTGAATATTTAGCTTGAGATTTCTGCAGCGTTTCAGCTTGTAATTTGAGTTTCCCGTGCCTTCTTTCTTGAATGTCTTGAGGTATTTATGGAGAAGCATTTGTAATAGAGTCGTTGTGTGTGTCAGTATGTGCAGAACCGTACACTAACACAATTATGGACGTTGAGTTGAGGACAGGTTCCTCGGCCACAGCTCAGGTTGGACTTTGCAGGTCACGCTTCCTATACCTCGAACTGTCTTCAGTCTTCTGTAATCTTCGCAAGAAATCTTCGAGTATGGTTGGAGCAGATTACATAGACAGATTACATAAAGGAACATTATGACAGGTTTGAGTAAAATAGGTACAAGGTTGCACTACCAACCTTGACCTTTACATAGCAACCTGTTCGGGTTAAGCTTGACTGATCCAAACACGGAGACCAGTCTGTTCTAATTAAAGTCTATTGTCTAAGTGTGATTTCTAATAGCATTATCAAAACTTAGTTCAAAAAGAGAAAAAGTTCCCAACAATATTATTTTTATGCATATAATGCATCATCATGAGAATTTACATAATAAAATATATTATTTTATATTATTTTTATGCATATAATGCATCATCATGAGAATACAACATTTTATGATAAAAATGCAATACTTTTGTTCATAAAATGCAACATTTTATGATGGGTTGCAGGTTTCACGTAATAATTAGTTTTCACCATAACACATCCCATATTATATATATATATATATATATATATATATATATATATAATATATAATAAATATATTTAAATTATCCGGATATCTGAATTTGTTATCCGGATAATATCCGATAAAATATGGTAAAACTCGGATACGGTCGGATACTATGTAATCTGTATCCGAATCCATATTCGAATGCAACTATCCGTATCCGAATTCGTATCTGCCCAGATACCAATTTTTTGTACCGAATTCGATACCGACCGGATACGGTTCCAGATCGATCGGAAATATCCAAACTTTTTTCACCCCTACTTGAAACTATGAAATGTAAAGTTAAAGAACCTAATAAAACGTTAAAAAAAATTGTACTTGTCGAACAATAAATCTAAGTACAAAGACCTCTAGATAGGTGTGCTTTGTCTTATAATATGCCTAATGTATTTAATTTTCATATTTTACTTCTGATATATTATCAACGAATAATAATTTAAATATGCCTTACAATTTACATAGCATATCATAATTTTAGAATAATGAGCTAGAAAATCATGGGATAAAACGGTGCCGAATGTCGAAAAATTTAATGCTTCGTGGGGCACAATTTGCCAAAGGCTTGTCAAAACATACTGAACTACACAAAGCCCACACAATAGTATACATTCTATCAACAATAAACTTTTTAAAGCCAATCCAAAGATACTGGCCAAAGAACTTTCTAAAAATATTTATGTATGAGAAGCTATGGTATGAGATATCAGGTAAGGGTATGATATTGATATCTTCCGATATCAATAATCAAATCCTATTATTATTATTATTATTATAAGTTTATTTTGTACTTTATTTCTTCTTTCTTTTATCTTCTTTTTTCTTCATATGTTCTTTTTTTTTGTTCCAAACTTACAATTCTTAACTAAAAACAATCCAAGACATTAACAAATCTATAAAAATAATAGTAAGTTATGCAAAAGCTACAAAAAATTTACACCATTAAAATGACTTGCAATCACAAGCAAAAAAACTATTTTCATCACATTTGGAAAAAACATGTCAAATCAATTTTCTTCTTTTAGCTACCCTTTCCCATTTACTACAATAATAATTACGCAAAAAAAAAATAAATCTCAATTAATGTAGCACCATCCCAACAAGAAATCCCAAAACACCTATTTGCTTGAAAATAAAATTCCAGCCTCATTACATTAAACAATTTGCAAAATGAAAGGGAAATATGATTCGCAAATTTAAATGTACTGTTTCAAATTGAGGGAAAATAAAATTGAAACAAGGGAAGAAGAAAAACCTCAAATTTCCACTTTGAAAAAAAAAAGTTTTTTTTTTTTAATTTTTTTTTTTATGATGAGCGATAAATCGTAAAGTTCTTGAAAAAATTGGAGCAACGTCGAAGAAATTAGGAGAGGAAAAGCAAAAAAGAAATATAAAGTTTCTGTGAAGAAAGAGTGATACCGGTGGTGAAAATAGTATATCCAGGAATGTTAAAAGTGGAGAAATGGGTATATCAAAGATATCAATTGAATTTTCATATACTAATATACCAAACACATGGTATGTGTATGGGTCATTTTGATACCCATACCTGATATACGTATATGGATACCAAACGGACCCTAAATGTTTAGTTTCAATTTGTTTTTCACTCGTCATAAAACAATCCACATCATAATACTTTTTTCAGAAGCATATTAAAATAGAGCTGAAGTGAACCTAAAACAATACTCATTATATAATAAAAATATAGAATTATCAGAAACAATTCAACAATGTGAGATTTTTCAAAATAATCTATATTCATGTTCATATTTGTTAGTTAGATTCAAACTTGAGACTTTTTTACCGTAAATATATTTCATGATGCGTTTGTGATGTGAAAATTTGGAAAATAAAGTACAACTTAATAATAATAATAATAATAATAATAATAATAAATTAATGCCGTCCAACGTGAAATGTGGCAATCATTAATAGCAATAAAAATTTAGACCACTAATGAATGATAACAAGGATATTAGAATTTTTTTAGGGAAAGGACTGAAGTGTTTTTATACCGACCATTTAAAGTTCACGATGGACTTTTAGTTCGTTCATTCACGCAGCTATTTTCCAAACGTGCAATACTAAAATTTGCCCTTGTTAATCAAATTTACACCGACCATTTCAATTCACGATTGCTTATTTAATGTGTTTTTTTTATTTTTATTTTTTTTATTTTTTTTATTTTTATAACATAACTTATTTTAGATTATCTATCTCTAAAAAGAAATGCGATGTAGGCGTAAGGTAAGTTGGTACGGATTCTTTGTCCTATCAACCATGTCACTATTTTTTTAAGAAGAAAATAAAACTCTGGTAAATCTAAACTGGCATTAAAATAAAAATTAAATAAATTCATTTTAAATATTCCACGTGTGTGAAAAAAAAGAAACATTCTAAAAAAAATTCTCTCATTCTACTACCTCCATCCCACTATACTTGGTCCGCGCACGCATTTCCACCGAAACTTAGTACGGGTTTTAAAATATAATTTTGAAGTATCGTTTTTTTACGGGATACTATGACACTCATAGTATCCCGTAAAAAAACGATACTTCAAAATTATATTTTAAAACCCGTACTAGGTTTCGGTGGAAATACGTGCGCGAAATGTCAATGAAATGAAAGTGGCCAAGTATAGTGGGATGGAGGTAGTATGTCGCAGCCACTACCTTCATCGAAATCTCACTCACACACTGACACACCCAATTTACTCAACTAAATAAAAAAACTCAATTTTAGAATCAAGCCCACTTATATGTTTACTGAATCTTCAATTGGAGAAGAAGAAAATCACCGCCGCCTCCATTGAAACAACCTCACTCTATATCCAATCAACCTGATGTTAAGCCTTTCTTTTTAATTACATATCTGGTTAATGATTTACTTTCCACCATATTACTCTATGATGGAAAAAAAAAATTACGTAGTTACGGAGAGAGAAAAATGAATGATAGTAGAGCTCTCGAAATCACGCTCGAAATCGGCCCTTGTTCAATCTTCATTCAAGACTTGATCAACTCTCACTGTAGTCTTGTAGCCCAACTCCTATAATGGCGATGGCTTGAATAAGAGGAGGAAGTGTGTGAAACACCAAGAAATAGCTAACTTTTTCGATAATTTTGAAGTTTTGTGATGATGGATTTAAAATCGCATTTTTGAGTTTAATTTTTTTTACAAAATACTACAAGTGTTGTAGTATCGTATAAAAAAAAATAATAATAATAATCTCAAAAAATTCAATTTTAAAATTTATCTTCATGAAGCTCCAAAATTATCTAAAAGTTAACATGGTCAGTAAATGGAAAACATAAATAGTATGATTTTCTTGATTGTGGTGCTCTGTTCTGGTTATGGATGTCTCCCTTTTGACACAGTCTTTGCCTCAATTTTTTTTTTCTTTTTTTTTTTTTCTGGGGATGTTGGTGGTGAAGCTAGACGAATTGTCTGCCTTTTTGTTCTTACTTGTTTTGTATTTTTGAATTGAAAAAAAAAAGATCACGTAGTAAGAAATAGAACGCTTGGGAAAGATTTCAGCGAGATGAGTTGTCTTCGGCATAGAGAAGAAGAAATACAAAGAAAGAAGAGGGCGAGCTATTGAGAGAACCGTACAGAGAGCAAAATATGGAGAGAGAGATGCAAGAAGAAAGATTTTTTTTTTTTTTTTTTTTGTCCTTTAGAAGTCGAACCGGTTTTTCTCATTGTATAAATTATAAAGGGTATTCATGACTTTTAAAATGATAAATGGCTATAAAATTTGTTTTTATTTTTATTTTTATTTTTATTTTTATAAATGTAGTTATAAAAGTACGATTAATGACTATTTGTATGCATTTCCACTACAAAAAATTGTAGCTAAGGAGCTTGAGACAGAATTTTAATAAAAAGTTGATGATAATAAGAGACCCACCATACGATTTTTCTTGTAAATAAAGTGATATGATTGATAGGCACAATTTTACCTTACAAAGTTAGATGATAGAAATAATAGCTACAATTTTTGTAGTGGAAAGTGATATGAGATTCAAATTAAAAATAGTGAATGAATTTTATAGGCCATAAGTAATTTTTTTATTATTATTATTTTTGAACTAGGTCATAAGTGAATTTTTAGTAAATATTCATGGATAATCAAGGTAAAAGACACTCTATCCATCCCTTTAATGATGGCTTACACATTGAATATATGTGAACTACATAATAATAAAATGAACAATCTTTAGAGGGACAGAAAGTATAATCTATATATATATAAAAATAAAATGAAAATGACAGTTTTTTCCCACCAAATTTAGGATAAAATTGTCTTTTTATAGTGAGAAGTTATTTTTTTAAAAAGCAATTATTATGTTTTAAAAAAAATGCAGTTATTAAACTGATAAAAGTTAATTTAACGTGCACTGATTAATGGAGGTTGGGCAGTTGCGTCAACCATTTTGCTTCATTTAAATTACCGAATATCAATCAATACATTAGCCACAATATACCTATTACCTTTTATATATATATATATATATATATATATATATATATATATATTATTACTATTACTATGTAATTTAATTAAGGGTGAAAATTTTAAATACCTTTTTAAAATGAAGATGTACAAAATGCCCTCTTTCTTAAAATAATCAACGTGGGCCCCGCTTATATCATCAGACTTGCGTTGAAACTTGTGGTGTGGGCTGACGAAGATTCCAATCTCTCCTCTTTCTTTGTGCTTGACCGAGATTCACTCGCAAAATGATAAAAAATTAATTAAACCCTAGCCACCCTCATATACTCCCATCGCTGCACCGGACGCCGACTCCCATTAAAATTCCTTCCTCCTCACTTCACCGCTGCACCATCGACCACTCCCACCGCTGACTTTCTTTCCACCGGCGACCCACTCCGCATTGACGATCAACACCCCACCCCATTTCCTTCTCCGTTCACCATTGCACCCCACCAATCCTTTGTGATGGATCCCGACTTCATATGTTCTCCTCTCCGGCAAGCTACTCCCAGTCATGGCCAGAACCCTATCCCACCTAGAAGCGACGACCTTCTCTCACTGCCCCCCTCGTCCCCACGACTCCATGCCGCCACCGCCTTTGCCACCCACCCCACCTTCACCTCAATTCGACGTCGACCTAGTCTCCACTAACCACCTTGAACGTCGCCAGTGCTGCCTCTGCTGCCGACGAGTCTACCAAAAGTGCTCACCCTCACCACTACTCCCACCGGAATAGAGAAGTCCATTTGCCGAAGATTCAAACGCCGGAGAATTTTTGATCGGAAACACAATGGCAATGTCCGAGGAAGAATTAACCGATGAGATATTGGTTAGTAAAAAAAAAAAAAAATTGAGCTCTCCACCGCCCCATCTCCATCAATGGAAACGTTCCACCGCTCATTGTATTTACACAGTCACCGGCAATGGCACGTTTCCGGCGATGGAGGTAGGGCGGTGGAGAGCTCAAAAAATTTTATTTTTTTTATATTTCCCAGTGTAATAAATTATGTGTAGCTATGTTAATTAGTGTAGTTTGTATATATGATTATTTACGGTGATTAATTTAGTTTTAACATGTTAACCTTAAGTTTAATTGGTTTAATTAAATTTAATCATGTTCATTGTGTTTCTACACGTGTATTAGATTTGTGATGTTAATTATTTTAATTAGTTTAGTTTAATTTGTTTAATGAATTTTTAGCATCTGATTATTTCCATTTAATTAGATTAATATTATTAAATTATTTTAATTAAGTTTAATTGGTATAATTAAGTACATTTAGAAAAAAGAGTCAAAAAATAAAACACTCACTTTAAGATAATAAAATCAAAATTAGGTATGGAATATAAAAAACACAAAAACTACCAATTTATTGAAAATGAGACTAAAATGCCTTACTTTCCCTTACCTCTCTCCCGACCCAGCCCAGCCCCAACCAAATTCAACCCGACCCGACCCGACCCGGCCTGAATCCCCCCTCCTCCCGAAATGTGCAAGTACACAGTACGTTTTTGATCATTTAGTACTGTTTACCCGGTAAGTGGTAAACGAATAATGTCTATTTGTAACAGCATTACGCAGTACGTTTATATTCTATTAGTACTGTTTACTGGTAAGTGGTAAATGAATAATATTAAATTGTAACTGATTACACAGTACGTTTATCTTCTGTTAGTACTGTTAATCGGCCGGGCCGACGGGCCGTGGTAGAGCGGGCCTGGCCGGGCTGGTATGGTCGGGCCGGGCCGGGTAGGTCAGGCTGGGATAGGCTGGGCTGCTACCAACCCTAGGGGGAGGGGAGGGACATTTTTATCCTCCAAACCAAAAGATGGGTACTTTTTGTATAATTTATTTTCCATACCTAAAATTGATTTTATAAAATAAAAGTGGGTAAAAAAGTATATTTTCTCTAAATTTAATCACTTAAATACATATATTATGGAATTTAAGCATATAATTAAATATAAAATAATTTTCTAAACAACGATTTCCACCGCCCCACTAGCGCCGCCGGATTAGTCCCACCGCTGACGATATCACCAGCAGTGGACTAATCCGGCGGCGCTAGTGGGGCGGTGGACTACCAATTTGTTTGAAGCACTTCAAACGTGATTAATGTATATAACTAGGTTAACAAAACACAAAAAATGTAAATAAATTATTGTCACGACTGCACTTTGCTAATTAATAGCTAAGTTTGGTAAATTCGTGACTATAAATATAACATCAAATAAAGGGTGGAAAGGTGTAATATCTTTGGATGTTGGACTCATTCAACTCATGAAAGAACTTCAAGTAATCATATAACTGCTAAAGTAGGATATTGCTTGTCAAGATTCTGACTTAGAATACAACCAAATCGAAAAGGGTTTGGAATATCAGAGTGTACACAGCGAAAAAATAGTTCTAAATACATGTATGAAGATATATATTACCAAGATAGTTCATCAACTAATAATCTATAATTTGACAAAAGCTCCACCGGTCACTCCACTTCAACCTGCTCAACCTGCACATTAAAAATAATGTACAGGGCTAAGTACTATTATACTCAATGAACACATTGCCCAAAACTGACTTTATTGCCAGCCATTCATATAGTGAAACATAGGGTTTAATTTAAGAATCTATGTTCACTAAAATCCTTTGTTATCTCAAAAGCGTCTGCGCAGACCAATTTCTTTAGTAATCTACCATATCTGATCTGTGGTGCCCGAGGAGGAGGCCACCTCACTCGTCACCTGATCGATCGCCACACTAAGCGAGTCAACCACTTGTGTACACTAGTCCAAGTATAGTAGTTCGCCATACAAGGACTCGAATTCGATTCTTATAAAATTGGCATAACCAATAACAGATATGCATCATACAAAATCAAAACATTTTATGGCATGACAATACTTTAAAAGAGCTATATCATCTAATAAAATATATTTTATTTTAGAAGAAAGCCCACCTCGTCTGCTTCTCTTAAATATCACTGAACTTCTACGCCTTCTCGGCTACTGCTCCTTCTTTGCTCGACCTTTGTTTAGAAAACAAAATAAGTTTATCGTTTGATCATCAAAAGCTTATCGAAAATTAATTCTAGTCTTATATTTCCTTAGATATCATTCTTAACTCCAGTGACGTTGTCACTGCTATCTAAGCTCGATTTAATGCTTCCGTTATATGAACGATTTATACGATTGGTCCTTAGTAAATCAATTAATTGATTTATTAACTTGGGATTAAATTAATTTAGAGGCTTCTCAATAATTAATTATAATAGTACAATTGATTAGATTAATCAATAAATCTTGATTACTGAAACTTGGTTAATTAACTTATTCTATAAGTTAATTCTTTTGATCTCGTAAAATAATTCGTTCTAGAATTAATAAGCTTTAACATCTAAGTCGTGATTATTAACTCTTAGTTAATTAACTTATTTTTATAAGTTAATTCTTCGTAAATAATTCGCTAAGGAATTATTAAGCTTTAAATCACTGTTCGAGAGTGGCACATATTTTAATTAGCGATTCTTGAATCACATAATCAAATAAATTAATGTTGGGTCTTAATTAATTAATTGAAATAATTTGGCCCTAGGATCAATTGGAACCGGCCCATAGGACGAAGAAAATCGACCCATTTAATCCCATAATTCGGCCCAGGCCATCTTTAGCAAACCAGCCCAAGCCCGAAACCCGGACCCGACCCGACCCGGCAGAACAAACAACCCCAAACCCTCTTTTCTTTCGTCATTTCTGTCGCACGCTCCCTTCCTCTCTTCCCTCTCTGCAATTTCTACTCCTCTCTCTTACTCTATCGTCTCCGGTTGTCTCCTCCGGCAACCGGGCTATCGTCGGCCTTGCCTCTCTCTAATCACTATTCTCTCTCGTTCTATTCTTGTGACCTCCTTGCCGATTGCTCGCCGCCGGCGACAGCTCCTTACCCTCTGCCGCCCCATTCTCTTTCCTCAATACTAGTTTTTGTTTATCTTACAGTTAGTTTTATGATTAGATTCTAAATTCTATGTCTGATTATTTCTCGTTTTTCTTTACAGGTGCTGGCTTCGCGATGATAAGGTGCAGCTGCTGCCTACCGGACGGTGATGCGACGACGGGGACGCCGCTGCTGTTCATCGCCGCTGTTTCACCTTCCAACTAGCCTCCGTGCTGCTACTCTCTTCCCGTCGGGGCTTCGGCCTCGACGGAGGTTCGATCCTTAATCTCTGTTTCTCCCTTTATTAAGGTTTATGCCACTTAAGTTCAGAATGTAGCTAAGCCTTCAGGATTCTGAGGAACTGAGATTATAGGTTCTGGCTTTGTATATTTTATGTTTTTTTTTTTTTTTTTTTTTTTCAATCTCAGTATCCCTACGTTATGTACGCTTTATAAAATTCAAAAGTCGTATGAGTGTTGGTTCTTAGTTTTAGGCCTATATTTTCCGAATTTAACAAGCTTGAGATGCCATGGTAGGAAATAAAAGCATGCTTAGTCTCTATTAATGGTGTACATCTGTGAGTTTATGGAATTGAAATTGTAAGAGGGCAATGAGCATACTTGGCTTGTTTCTTTGAACATAACTATGAGCATGCTAAGATTAGTTCCTAGGAGAAAATGTTCATGTTTTTCTTGAGTTTGGGTTCAAGGGCTGTTACCTTAAGATGATGGAAGTGCTAGGGGCTGTTGCAGGGAAAAGAGATGGGGTTCTGCTCCGGTTCTCCTTCTCCTACTGCTGCTGCAACTCTCCACTCTCTTATTCTCTATGTTTTACAGATTTAGCTAAAGTCTGAAATGGTGTGGTGTTGGTTGATGTAGGAGGGTATATATGTTTAGGCAGTGTTTGGTACATTTTTGAAGTCATCTCTAGATGACTCATTTCTAGATGAGTCATATGAATAGTATTCAAGATGAATGAATCATATGTTGTTTGGTAGCAAATCTTTCAAAGTGAGATAAATTTTTTTTAATAATAATAACAATAATGAATTATTATTAATAATATTATTGTTATTATTATTGAGTCATATTTATTTATTAATTATATAATTATTACCGACGATATCTATAAAATATTATTAATATTATTATTATTTAATAACAACTGCAATTTACATTATTAAAATATTATTGAGTCTTATTATTATTATTATTATTATTATTATTACAAAGTGATAAGAGAGAGTCATTTCCCTTCAACTCATTATTTTAGAGAGTTGAGTCAAGTGGGAAAAACAGTAAATAGCAACGGGCCGGGTAGATGATGTTCGGGTTTTTCACTTTTTGTAAAATGCTACCAAACGCCAGATGAAAGGAGATGACTCATCTCATCTTGTCTTCATCTTGTTTCATCTTGGCTGCAAAACGGAGCCTTATTGTTTTGCTTGCTCTCAGCCCATTAATTTAATCTCAGTCTCTCTTCTATTATGACTGATGCGACTTTCCTATTTTGTAGGTGTATGGGGTCAAAGTGCACAGCTATGTGGTAGTTAAATGCTGCAGAGGTAAAAGATCTCATGTTCCCTCTCTTCCTTTGCCCTTAAAGTTGTATCTGATTGTAACACCAGGTTGTCACTTCTCTCTTTATTAAGGCTGATCCAATACTCCTGTTTTGTAGGTTAATGGTTCAAGGATATAGCTGTGAGAGTAGCTTTTGTTGCAGGAACAAAAGATATTATGTTCCCTTCATTCCTTTGCCTTCAAACTTGTAATTCTTGATATGTATAAATTATTAGATATAGTATTCATCAATGAAAAGTGGCCTGCAGTTGTTGACTAAGGGAAAAGTGTAATTTATTGCTTCTCTTGGAATTTATTCTTGCTTTCCTTCATGAAATCCTTCATGTAACTGTTTGGTAGACAACCCTAGTAATGCCTATATTAATAACATCAAGTTAAATAATAGAAAATAACTTGGATAACTAATATATGCAAATGTTTAGTAGCCTTACTGAAAAGTATGTACTATTAAAATTGGTGTTTGGTAGCATATATTAAACTCTATACTAAATTATATAATTACTAAAACAACTTTATATTTTTTGGTCAAATTACAAATAACCTAATAAACTATTTGTGCCCCCAAAATTACCAGATTATGTGGTACAAAACACGACTAACAGCAAGGACAAAATATTACTAGAATTTGTACAAACTCATCAGCAACTCTGTAGCAAACCCAATCACTATATATTGGATTTTGATGAAAGAAACAGAAATAATTAAACGCAAATCCAAATCTACACAATAATTGAAACTTTCAATCAAATTGTTCAACCAAAATAATTGAACGCATATCCATATCCAAAATAGTCATCAACATTTGCCGGGAGTGCAGCGCAGGCGAGATGAAGTGATGGTCGTGCCTTTTCAACCGGAGAGAGAGGCATCGAGATGATGAGAAGGTGTTGGTGGCAAGCAATGGAGTGATGAAATTGGCGGTGCTGATTTGTCGATGGCGCTGGTGGTGGCGGTGTTTTGCCGGATTTTCGAGAGGGAGAAAGTTTGCAAATCAGTACTCTTAATTTGCCTTTCTGAAATTTGAGCTTATGGCGGCGGCGGCGGTGACGTTACGGCGGCGAATGGCCTTTCTGAAATTTGCGCCGACGATAAATGAGGGAAAAGGACAAGGGGGTTGCCTCTGCGCTGTTGGTGGCAGACCGAGAAAATGGCAAGGCAAGTTGGTGACAGAACTGGTTGCGCCGGATTCATGGAGGCGGTGATGTTGATGGCTGCCGGAAGAGATTGAGGGAGAAGAAGAAGTTCGGTGAGGAAAAGGAAGGAGTCTACCGAGAGGGAAAGAGAGAAGCGGGATGAGATTTTGGGGATAAAAAAGGAATCTCAATTTTACTGTACAACCAATGCTAGTTATATTAGGGGTAGTGACATATAAATAACAGAGCCTCAACAGTAGTATTACAGCGGGCCTAACTTTAACATCGGGCCTGCTACTTAATTAATATAGCCCATCAAACAATACATAAACCCATATTATTATGCAATATGGGTTTTACACATACTACCAAACAGGACCTTAGTCTACTATTTGTCTTGATGTAGTGTAATTATGTTCGCAGAGTTTGGTTATAAGAGATACTACCTCCATCCCATTTATTTAGACCTATTTACTATTTAACACGTATTTGTACGGGTTTTAAAATATAATTTTATAGTATCATTTTTTTACGGGATACTATGAGTGAAATGATACTACAAAAATATATTTTAAAACCCGTACTAGGTTTCGGTGAAAATACATGCATAAAGCAAATAGGTCTAATAAATGGGATGAAGGTAGTAGTATGTTCGGATGGATCAACACTTGCTTATTGTAAACAAGAAATATTTTGATTAAAGTAGTATTATTACGTGAAACATGCAACCCATCATAAAATGTTGCATAATAAAATATATTATTTTATATTATTTTTATGCATATAATGCATCATCATGAGAATTTGCATAATAAAATATATTATTTTATTTTATTTTATATTATTTTTATGCATATAATGCATCATCACGAGAATACAACATTTTATGATAAAAATGCAACACTTTTGTGCATAAAATGCAACATTTTATGATGGGTTGCATGTTTCACGTATAATTAGTTTTCACCATAACCCATCCATATATATATATATATATATATATATATTATATATATATATATATATTAGCTAATGGGCTTGGCCCAATTGAAATAGTGTAGCCCGTTAACAACGAACACTAATAAACTCGTGACGAAATGATCGATTAACTAGATAGCTTAATCGAGTAACAATTCGTTACTTGGTCGAATATCGAGACAAGCGTTTATTAGGTTAAATCGATAAGCAATCACTGTTTATTAGGAATCAAGTGGCTACTTGATATTACTTTATAATTTATTCTAATAATTTCCATTACACATGACATAAGTGATATTTAATCACTAAGAGCAAATAATTCTTTTTAATTATTTCTCAAGTAGATAGAAAAAATACGGGGCGTTACAATTACCTATATTTGGATTTCTTGAACAACTAAGGCGATTATTCCGGTGTTAAGAATCCTCTTATTTCGGTGTTGTGTTACTCTTCGTTGCTTCTTCTCCCCAAGAGATCAATGAAAATGCTTCTTCTATTTTGTTTTTTTATAGTGGGCTATGAGTTTTTTTCTTTTTCGCTTCTGAACGCAATTTAATTGTTATCGTATAGGAAGCATTATATATATTGAGATATTATTGTAAGTAGCATATGATACTTCAATTAATAGTCCGTGATATAAGGAGCCAACAACCCAATTTAATGATTTCTGCTATGAATTTAAAAAAAGGGAGCTCCGGATAAACTGCCCGCTTTTAAAATGAAGATTTGAAAAATGCTCAAATAAAAACATTGCATGAAGAAATTGCCCTCACCAATATTTTAGTGTTATTTGAGGGCCCACCTTTAGTCACCTTTAGTCACAAAGGTCGAATATTGATCTCCGAAAATTGTGCCGTTCAATCAGGTAATTATTTTTATTTTTTTATTTTTTAATATTCTACAAAACTAACAAAACAAACATAAAAAAACAAAAACCAAATTAAACAGCTCACTTCCCACACCTGGCCTCCAAGTACCGAGCGAAAAAACAAAATAAAAAGCTCAGTTCCCACACCTCCTCCAAGTACCGAGTCGGCGAAAAAAGAGGAGGAAAAAAACAAAGGATTTGAACTACAAAATCTCTTCCAACACCTCCGACTCTCCATGCAAATGCCGACTCCCACTTCCCACTCCCACTCCACTGCACATCTCTCTCTCAGCTCAACCTCCCTCGTCAACCCCATAATCCTCACCCTCTTCGCCGGCAGGAGTACATCGAAAACCCTACCCTCCACAACCAACATTCTCCCCATCGACTCCAACGTCGACTCGCGGCTGCAACTCCACTCGCGCCAACAAAGTTAAAACGAAACCCTAAACTTCACCGGCAACAAAGAAACCCAGTAGCCAGCGACAACTCCTCAACTTTGCCGGCGACTTCTCTCACTCTCACTCCCGGCCACCCACACCTCACTCTCTACGACGAGCAACCCTCGGCATTGCACAATTTCAACCCTGCTGGAGTGATGTTGGGAGGATACATAATCGACGGTGATGAGGAACACAAAGTCTTGCCGGAAAATGAAATGGGGATCTCAATCGAAATAATACCTCGAAGAATATTGGTACGTTAAAAAATATTATGTGATTCAAATATTATTTAATGTATTTTCAATAATACAATTTATGTGGTTCAAATATTATTTAGGGATTTTTTTGTTTATTTCATATTATTAATATTTGTTATTGGAAGTATGATAATTCGAAAAATGTATTAATTTGTAAGTTTTGAAATATAAGATATTATAGAAATAAGGTAAAAAAGAAAGGAGAAAAATATTAATGTAGGCAACTGGCCATTCCGGCCGCCGGAAAAGGCCAACCGATGACGTCATCGGAAATCACCGGTTGGCATTTTCCGGCGGCCAAAATGGCCAGTTGCCTACACCAAAAGTTTTCTCCTTTGTTTTACCTTATTAGTGTATTTTCAATAATACAATTTATGTGCTTCAAATATTACTTAGGGATTTTATTTGTTTATTTCATTCTATAAATATTTGTTATTGGAAGTATGATAATTCGAAAAATGTATTAATTTGTAAGTTTTGAAATATAAGATATTATAGAAATAAGTAAAAAGAAAAAGGAGAAAAAATTTGGTGTAGCAACCGGCCATTCCGGCCGCCGGAAAAGGCCAACCGATGACGTCATCGGAGATCACCGGTTGGCCTGTTCCGGCGGCCGGAATGGCCGGTTGCCTACACCACAATTTTTCTCCTTTTTTTTTTAAAACTTTGTAATGTATTTTCAATAATACAATTTATGTGCTTTAAATATTATTTAGGGATTTATTTTGGTTATTCCATATTATTAATATTTGTTATGATTTAAATAGGAAGTATGATATGATTCGAAATCGCAAGAGTATGATGTAATGGGACGAAATCGCATAAGTATGAAATAGGAAGAAATCGCATAAGTATGTAATGGGACGAAATCGTATATTATTAATATTTGTTATTATTAATAGGAAGCATGAAATCGCATAAGTATGATTCAAATATATATTTATGTGCTTCAAGTATAATGCAATGGGACGAAATCGCATAAGTTACTAATATTGAATTGAATAATGTATAATGTATGTAAAAATGAAAAATAATGATAATTATATTTCTGCGTGTTTTTTTATTTTTATATTTTAAATTTGTAATAGTAATAATAATACAAATAATAATATTTTTGCTTCCTTGTTTTATAGGAATCTGAGCCCCACGGTTCCGTCGAAGCCGTCTGATCAACCAGAAAATGGATGTGAATAATAATTATAGGATCAAACTCTTGGATGATATCAGAGATGTCGTGTCCGAACACTATACCAGTTTTTATTTAGGGGACACATTTCAAGATGGACCTTTTGGACATTTTCTCAATTGGGCGCAGGGGCAAAACAATAAGAAATTGCTAAACTCTGTTATATCTCGCGCCATTGTTACGGAGCAAGGAATTGGTTCCACATTAGGGGCCAAAACGTACCGTACACTGTGCAGGATCACGCTCTGATTACAGGGTTGAGATTTGGCCCTACAGAGTTTGATCCCAGGATTGCCAGGGATCTAAGGGAATCGCATTTTTTTCAGCTCGTCTGTGGCGGCCATAATTAGAAGGCGGCATTGTTGAACTCGAAATTAAAGGAAGAAGCGTTGCGCTTGAACGATCCAGACAGGGAAATTCGTGTTAAGCTGGCAAACTTGTTGATGGCCAATTGTTTTATTCTCAGTCACGACGCCCAGAATCCTATCTACCTGTGGTTATGGGAGTTAATCGATGATACGGAGGAATTCAATTCTTTTCCTTGGGCTGCGTACAACTACAAGACCCTCCAATACTATTTGAGGACGTTTACGACAAAGGCTTAGAAATATCACATTTACGGGCTGTCATGGGCCTTGATGATTTGGGCTTTCGAGGTGATGACATGGTTCAGTGAGGAATTTGCAGAGAAGGCCTCCACAAATGACGTGCCGAGGTATATGAGATGGAAATTTGTGAATAGTTTCAGGGGCATGTCTGATGACGAGCTGTACAGTCATTTTGATGATCCTGAAAAGGGGATTTCGATGATCCGGCCCGACGCTAAAGAGAGAGAGAAGGCTTACTATCGATCAATACTTTGAGCAGAGGCCTTGCTAGTGAAGTTTCATGTGCCGACAAGTTAGTACATCTTTGTTGAACACCCCCGTGTACGACGAGCTATTCCCGATCCTCAGCATGTCGTTGGAGATGTCTACTAGGGACCTCAACATAGACGGAGTACCCGATCTATGAGGTTCGTCGGGAATCTATCTGATGAAGGTACATCTTCATCCCGTCACCAACCAGGTAGTTGCCCTCACTTTGGAGGGCTTCGTCCAGCACGAGTGCCGGCCATGAAAGCTTTCCTCCAAGATTGTCTAGAGATGAATGGATCAATATAGTATGAGAGGCCACTCATCACGAAAATGAGGTCATGATGAACCAGTGGGAAGAAAAGTTGAGAGAGTCGTAGAACACCTTCCTCGCGACAGTAAAGAAGTGGTTCGCGAAGGGAATCAACAAGGGCGTTGACTTCGTCAGCTGTGGGACGTCTAGTATGTCCACTCGAGAGGACCTGCCCTGACAATTAAGCCCCCCCCCCTCAATATTGCACCAGCATGGGCTTCGGATTTCGTCTGGCCTGCAGTGGAGACGAACCCTGAGGTGAATGAGCCCCTCGAGGCTGTAGGTGGACGTACGGATACCTCTCTGCCCATCTATACACCCTCCTATTCCGAACCATACATTAGCCACGACCCGAGTACTATGGTGTCTTCGGCGTTCACTTCCATATTCGACCAAGTATAATATATTCGTTTGTTGTCTTTCTTTCACATTTAATTTCGTATATGCTTAATCGAATATTCATGTATCGTTCAGGACCCTCAATTTATGCCGTTCAGCAATAGCAGCCCCCTGTCGACCTATATTCCCCATTTCGGCGAAACTTATGCTCCAATTTCCGGCGATACTCATGAACAACCCTGGAACTCTATACCCGAGTTCTCCTCTACCATGCCTAATTTTTCAACTCCCCCTCCTTCATCCTCAACCGCCACTCACCTTAACATTACAATTCATGAACAACGAGGCGTGCTTCGTCCGTTGAGCTTTGGCAGGTATTTTTTAATGTCGATCTCAATTTCTCATTTACATGCAGTTTATTTTATGTTAAGGACATACGAAATTATGTAATAATATATATATAATTCTCTCCGTAATGATTATGTTTTAATTTCTTTCCAATTCCTATAGTCTACTAGATCGACCACTAGTGGATCGTAGATGCGGTAAGGTCACCCTAAAAAGTCAAGGAGTCGTGGTTCATCGAGTGCTTCAGGCAGTAGAAGAACTTATTTGCCCCCTCAAGTCCCGTCTTGGCCCCCACGAGAGGTGGTTTCGAGCTTTAGAGAATTTACTAGTTCTAAAAATAAGAATCGGCCAATCAGCATTAGAGATTTAATAGCGCCTATGACCGCAAACGATTTCAATGCTATATCAGCGAAGGATGCTCCGTGGGATGTTGTGGTATGTAGAATATACTTAGTTAAATTTTTAATATTTTAATTACGTATTTATTAATTAAATGATGGTTCTAACATCTATTTCTTCGCTTCGCAGCAACTCGACATTGGCCTAATGACATTGCGTTAGATGCTAAAGCATGTCGCCAAAGTTAAGCCGGAGTATCGGGGCGGAAGAGCGATCGTATGCCCTACTTTTGTCATTGTAATAATTTTAAATTTATATCGAATTTGACATATATCACTGTCTCGTGCCTGTACTAATAATTTCTTGGGACCTATATACCTTGATTATGATTTCAGGTGGATCTTAAAGCGGACTATACTAAATTGATGAAAGAAGGTAGGGAGCTCTTTGGTACTACCCCTGAAGAAAGGAGGTCACCCAACTTTTGGCCACTTATTAAAGGCTACATACAAAAGGAGTGGACAACCACGCCTGATATGATTAACTTGATTAGGGGACAAGGTTTGCCCTTGAATATACCACACTGGTATAATGCAACCATGGTAACAGTTTTCCTTTGCCCTTGATTTTTTGGTAATACATTTTTGTCTATATTGTTTTCATTTAATATCTAAAATGTATCAACTTGTACTAAATATGTAGGTTATCATCCCATGGATTGTTTAGAAGAATGTTTCACCTAAAATTAGTGCTAGCAATGAACTAGGTCTATCGTAGACTAACTAAGTAAAACCCGAATATTGAATCTCAAGGAAAACTTAACAGGGTATTTAATTCTGTGATTACACATGCACTAAACACTTTAAGAAAGCAAGTAAAAGATTATTAGGAGTTTTGAATTAATACCTAGGCAAATAAATTAAACAAAAGCTATTAAAGATACGCAAGTAAATAAGTAAAGCAATTAAATCTTAAATCTAAAATTAAAACTAAGATGAAAGCTATAAATCTAAACCTAGGTAAGTATTTAAAAATAAGCAAGAAAGAAAGCAAGTAGAACTAATCTAATGCAAACGAATTTAAACATGCTCTTGAAAATAAATCTAAGTAAATTAAAGCAATTAATTAAGACTTGGAAAACAAATAAAATAAATCAAACAACGAACATGCAAGAACTTATAAAACGAATCTAAGAAAACAATTTAAGCAAAACGAATCTAAGAACAAAGCAAGACAAAGAACTTAAATGAAATAAGCAAACGAAGAACTAGAGATTAAAGAAGAAAATCGAAAGCTTGAATTAATGAAACTCGAATCTGGATCCTCGAACTTTGAAAGCAAAAATCTAAAGTTAAACTAGAGTATTTGAAAGCTAAAAACTAATGTAGGCAAAAGTATTTTCGTTCTCAAGAAGATTACATATATATAGGTTTGGAAAAACCCATTCTAACAAGGAAATAAGTGTACAAGTCGGCCAGAGTGAGCGGCCGCCAGTTACTGTGAGCGGCCGCTCACTGCCTTCTGCAGATGTTCTCTCGAATCCTGGCTGAGCGGCCGCCAGCTAAAGGTGAGCGGCCGCCAGCCTCTTGCTGCGGATTTTCTTCCTTGTTTTCTCCTTCTTTTGAGCTTTTTCTCCTCTTCTCGACTTTTTCGTCATCTCGATCCTTGTGTCCACCTTTCCTACACTTGAGCACAATAAACACATAAAAGCAAACAAAAACTAACACAAAACACAATAAAATTAACTAACAAAACTCACACAAAAACACATTAAACAAATCCCCCACACTTAATCATTTGCTTGTTCTCAAGCAAAAATCATTCAAACCAATTACAAACACAAGCTTAAAGAGTAATAATTGACTTGGCTTCAGAAATTTTTCAAAAACAAGATATACCATGCAAAACACTTCACCATTCACTAAGCAAGTCATAGCAAGTTTTAACTTCCAACCTCTTGAACATAAATCCTCACAACATGGGTATAAATGTGTAAGTGAACTCTCTTCTCTCAAGTGCTTAGATTAGGACAAAGAAACACTCAATTCAAGTCACACAAATTGCCTACCATAAGCTTGCATGTCGTCTCACCTCTCCACTACTTAAACGTATGTTTGAGACAAAGATCAAATATGACTTTCTTTTTGGTTGTAATGTAGGCTTTTGGTAAGTAAGGAAATTTGGCTAAAGTGAGTTAACAACCCCAAAGACTTATTCACTCTCTTTTCACTCTCACTCTCATTCCAACACTTAATCCCCCCACACTATTTCAAGCCATTTCTCAATAAAGCTCATAACCAAAACATTCACATCTTCATCTTTTCTTTCTACCTACTTATGCTCTTATGCAACTTTTTTTTTTTTTTACTTTTCTTAACTAGAGCTCATGTAGATAGAAAGACACTTAAGCACCAAGATCATTCCTTCTTTATCTTTCTCACATTTTCAATCAATGAATCTCATAATATCCAAAAGATCATTCCCATCCCAAGGCTTTTCAAAGAAATGTTAGGTCTAAAGTAGACCTTTAGGCTCAAAGGGGCTAACTAAGATAATATGAGTGAATTTGGATAAGGAAAAAGGATAAGAAGGGCTAAGAAAAATGGCTTAAGATCTTTTCTTCATCATAAAACACACTATGTAATCTCAAAGGAGAAACCAACGCAAGTTCTAGAGACAAAATTGCATGCTTGAATATTCACACTCAAAAGAAAAATGACTATAATATGATGTAATAGTCACAAGGCTCAAATCTCACACAAAATATAGGCTCAATGATCCATGTTCTTAAGAGGCCAAAAGTCTACATTTACCAATCATGTTTAACAAACAATGACATGCTTCACACTTCCTTTTCAAATAAAACCAAAAATCACATCATTAGCCTATCATCACAACTTCTCACTCATGCTTGAAATGACCCAAACAACATGCTAAGACACAAAATAAAAGGATTAAGCATGCTTTCTCAAAACATCACAAAACAAAAACACATAAAACATCACTAAAAGTTTCTAACCCCCCCCCCCCCCACACTTAGATCAAGCAATTTCCTCATTGTACAAAAATAAAAGATAGGGATATAGAAAACTTCACCAATTGACGACAAATACGGACATTAACTTCATGAGCCACACGAACTCCAAAGTTAAGTACCTACACAACAAAAACAAAACACACGAAAAGCGTAATATCCACTAATCACATAAAAATAAAACACAAAACACAAAACACATATACCAATATGATCAAGGTGGTGGTGGATGTGAAGAACCTTCTCCCGATCCCGATCGACGAGGAAGAATGCCGGTCCAACAGGCGAATTGATCTTCAAGACTCTATACTCTCGTGTTCATCACCCCAAATTTATCGTGAAAGCTCCAAGAATCGTCGCTTGTTGGGAATCAAGGCGACTCCAAAGATTGGTTTGAAAAGTGTTGAACGCCTCTTGAGTAACATAGGTCGGTGGTGGAGGTGGTGGACCAAGTGGCTCATCATGCCCGGCCTTATATGCCTCTTCCTCATCCTCATCCTCTTCCTCTTCTCCATGATGATAACGGGCATTGAATTGCACGATCGTGGGCCGTTCCTCGTACGGGATGAACTCGGACTCTGAACGCACAAAATGAGCATTCCTTAATGTCGCGAGTGAGAGCTCTACACTTGATACCAGTTCCATGTGCACAGTAGGAAACAAAACTTGAAAGTGACGAGCAAGTTCCGTTGCAATAGAAGCAAAAACCGGCCTTGCATTCTTCCGGAGTCGGATTTGGTCGATTTGGCTCAAAATGAAATTGGAGATACATACTTTGTGACCATGAACCGCCGACCACATCAAAAACAACTCCACCTTGTTGACTTTGCCCGACTTGTGCTTGCCAGAGATATTGTACGAGAGGAACTTGTGCAACACATACAATGCTTCATCCTTGATGAAAGCACTTTGGATATTCTTCCCCGTCCATGTATCCAACCCCGTTAATTCTCTCCATGCGGCATTTGGATTGAACACGGTCAAACTCAGAACTTTCTTATATGCATTTTCGTCTTTTGAAAAACCAAACAATATATGCATAAGATCCCTAGTGACCGTCATCTTTCTCCCCCCCCCCAACCTACACTCCATCACATCCTCATACTCCATAGTGAAAGTAGAAATCATTTCTAGGCACAATTGATCATACCCATCTCTTTCTACACTAGCAAAACCTCGTAAACCCAAGGTATTGAGGAAACTGAATAATTTTACTCTTAATTCCCAAAGTTTCTAACAAACCCCAATTGAGATGCAACAGTGATTTATCTCCATATTGACAAGCTTGTTAAAAATGGTACCTTCCACCGAGTTCTCAATCGGAAAGTGGCATCCCAGATAGTAGGTGCGCATGTCTAGGGGAGGATCGTTTGAAGCACGGGATGGACGAGAGGCTCGGCTCGACTCTCCTTCGTTGAGTGCTCTCTTCTTGTCGGGATGAGCCATGGGAAGAAAGGAATTGAACGTGTAGTGAAAAGACGAGTAAAGAAAGAATGTAGAAATTCCGGAACACTGTCCAAGCGGCCGCTAGGTGAACAGTGAGCTGTTCGCTCACTTCGTAATCTCTGAATTCTCGAGCTGTTTTTGAAAATTCCAATCGGTGAATTGGCAAGAGAATAGTTAGCAATAGAAATATGAAAAAGATGGAGGAAGATAATCGGTTAGATTGGGATAAAATTTCAAGAAATTGGAGAGAGTTTGAGAGTAGAAATTAGGGTTCTTGAGTGTTTGTGAGTGAGAATCCCGTCCGCTCCCCCTTTTATTATTGATGTGAGCGGCCGCCAGCTACAGTGAGCGGCCGCTCATTGCCTCCTGTGGAAGAATGAGCGTAATGTGAGCGGCCGCTAGCTAAGCGCTTGTTTAACGTCATTAGCTCGACGAAAATACCAAACTGGGGCCGGTGTGACCTAACTCGTCGCAATGCAGACATTTCTTTGGTTTGCGCCCTCGATGACCACCTTGTGCGCCTCTTCCTCTGATTCTTGATTCCCTTGGTCTTCCTGGTAGAGTTATCTGAATCGGCGGTAACACTTCCAGGTTTTTGTAACGACCCGGCCAATGTTTCTTTTTTGGAACACTACGAATTGGGACACTGAAAGACAATTCGTATGTTGTCTTTCGGTAAAAAAGTGAGACGTACGACATGACATTCTCTCCATTCTCCATACAATGAAATAAGTTAACTAGTGTATGAATAACTTTATTATTTCAAATTGGTATAAATTTTATTACTTGATTACGGCGATCGTGTGTGCACAAGGGAGATAATCAAACTACCATCGGTGGCATTCACACAAATGCTTTTGTAGGTCCACCCTCACTTCCCAACTAGACGTTTTTACTTTATAGTGAGAGCATCTTCAATTTTGGTTGCCTTGTAGTTGTGGGATCGGTCCAGTTGCATTACGAGCTTTCTCCTAGCCTCTTCTGTGATTGGATGGTCATCGTTGTGGCACTTTTATCGTCACTCATTGAACCATTCCTTGATTATCAGCCTTATAGCATCTAGGCAAGCGCAGATCGGAAGGCGTCGTGTCCATAAAAGGGTGTTGTTGAAAGATTCTGCAGCATTAGACGTCATGTTGCTAAATCGTCTTGTTGGGCACATCAATCGAGCCCACTTTTCGGGTCCGATCTTTATTAATCTCTTGTAGACCTCCCTGCTCGTGTCACGGATCCCTTTTAAGTAGTTTGGAAACTCTGTCTTATCGTACATGTAGGCGGCATGTTGAAATTGCTCGCCAATATTCTTTCTGTACGGCACCAATTTCTTAGCAAGATGATAGTAACATAACCCGTGCTTGGCAGTCGGAAACACTTCACAGACAGCGTGTATGATTGACACGTGTGCATCGGAGACAATCAAATGATCTTTCAATGGGCCAAATGCCCGTAGGAGCCCTTGCATGAACCAAGTCCACAACTCGTGGTCCTCGATCGGCCCTATTCCATACGCTAAAGGGAAGATTTGCTCATTCGCATCCTTTGCCACAGCTATGAACATTAACCCATGGTTCTTCCCCTTAAGATACGTGCCGTCAACTACTATAACTGGCCTAATATAGCCATTTATGTAAGCATACTGTGACGCGCCTAGAGCAATGAACACTTGTTTGAATCGGCCGTCAGGCTGATTTCATGCTCGGTGATTGTCTCGGGATTTGACATCTTTAGCATGTATAGGTAACCAGGCAGATCCTTGAATGAATCCTCAGTTGTGCCGTATACTATCTCGATCACCTGATTACGTCCCTTCAAACACACATCGTAAGTAGCATCGATGCCATACTCAGATTTTAGCTCATTCTAAATAATCTTTGGTTTTATTATCTGAGCATCATGTATCAATGTCTTTGCAATTATTCCTCCGATCACAATCGATTTGACCTTCATTTGGTGGACGTGGGTCAGCCCAAATTCGCTGCACGTGTGCTCTTCAACAAACTTAGATACAGTCCAAGGTCCGCCCAAACTTGTGAGGGATAATCTGAAGGGGCATTTACTTGATAATTTGCATTTCAAAACCATTCTGATACTATCCGATTTGCTCACCTTGTTTTCTTTTCTCCTCTCCAAATGCCACAAGCTGACTGCGATCCAGATCTCTTTTTTGCTGAAGAAAATTGAGTGTAACTGTAACTCATCCATGTTCATGTAGTCCTCATGAAACACTGTTGAATCACTCTGCCGGGTGGGGACTATCGGAACAAGCAAATTACTCATATGATCGGTGTCATTATCGATCTCCGCTTCACCCCCCCCTACAAATCTGGGTACATCATCCCCAATAATTTCTGCATCCCACCTTCCTCGTGTATCCAGGCGGTCCACTCTGCAAACAAGGCCCTGTTCATCTGTCTACCATCAAGGTATAAATTGGACTGCCCCTCACTCTCTGTGCTCTCATCATCATAGTCCGGAATGTAATCATCTTCGTCATCATCATGTTGTCATCAATCGGGGGATGCTCGTTTGTTCTCTTGGACATTTGATTCGTGATGATATGAAATCCCTCCAAAGTTACTCTATCCCAGATATACACCGTCCAACCAGTTTTGGGAAGCAACAACCCTCCCGAGCTCTTCTAGATCGGCATGCCAATTGTTGTCCTGATGGTAAGTCTCAGATGACCCCCCTTACGGATGTGATTGATCGTATGTAGGGACATACGAAGAGGATGCTCCTATATGTGAAGATGATGCCCCGTCGTTTGAACACACGTACACTCTCGGACTTCGATCAGTAGTGCATAGCTCAACTACTTGTTCGTCTATTGTCAAACGTGATTTTACAATCCGTCTGTTCTCCCTTATCTTCAAATAGAAAATATCAAAATCGAAGCTTGTCAAGTTGCAATATTGGGATATCAAGTATCTCAAGTTGTAAATGGACATGCCATCTAATGGCATATCTATCTCCCAGCCACCTTCATAAATACATCCAACCCAGTAGCCCCCGTATTTCACTTTAAGGTAGACGAAATCCATCTGCAATCAAATAAACAATTTGGTTAGAATCCATCTACAATTAAACAAAATAATTTTAAGATAGAGTTCATCATCTCAACAATTAGGACGGAAAAAATAATAATCAATAAATATAAATCCGTAAACACATTTTATCCCCATAGATGTTCGATTATTGAAATACTAAAGTGCTAAGAGAAAAAAGAAAAGAAAACTTTGGACTAGCCAACTAGCCGGAATATTGGCCGGAACAGCCAACCGGTGGTGAGGTGACGTCATCACGGGTCGGCCTTTTCCGGCCAATATTCCGGCCGGTTGGCTAGTCCAATTTTTTTATTTTTTACATACATTATGCCTATGACTTTCAATACTTCAACACATTACAAATTCATCCTAATTTCAAATTTAATCATTTTAATAATTACCACTCAAAAAAAATACTCTATTAATTCTCATAATAAATCCCTAAAAATATTTCCATGCATAGAATTTCGATTATTGATATACTAAAGTGCTAAGAAAAAAAAAGGAAAATGTTGGACTAGCCAACCGGCCGGAATATTGACCGGAAAGACCGACCGGTGGAGAGGTGACATCATCACGGGCGGGCTTTTCCGGCCAATATTCCGGCCGGTTGGCTAGTCCAAATTTTTTCATTTTTTACATACATTATGCCTATGACTTTCAATACTTCAACACATTACAAATTCATCCTAATTTCGAATTAAAACTCCACAAAAATAAAATCATACCAAATAATAATCTATTTCACTATTTCAAGATAAATTAAAAGTAGAATTAATTACCTGAAAATTGAAACAATGAAGCAATGTAGCTGGGAACAATTCCTCCTCCTCTGTCCTCCTCCTCTGTGTATTTCATCCTCCTCTACTCCTCCTCTGTTTATTTCTTCGTTTACTTCTTCTCAGAATAATTTTGTGGGTCAATTATTTATATTTTTTGGCATTTGTATTTGAGTTCGCATGTTGCTCATATATATTATTGAGTTTGGTTGGCATAGGATACCAAAATTTAATCTTTAGTCTGTCATATAAAGGGACGAAATTGAATTATTTGCAGTTGGTGTTTACAGCTGAAAATTTATATTGATGTACTATTCAATTGAATTATTTGTATTGAATTATTTTGCATGCATGCAATACACATGCATGCCACAAAAAGGAAGTGCCGACATCAGGCCATGGGACCATTTCATTAAAATATGTGGCGCATCAATTGAACAGTGGGAGTAGGACTTTTCTTAACTCCCAAAATAACTACTCCCTCCGTCCCCTTCTACTTGAGCCCGGTAGAATGGAATGGACACGGATATTAAGATAGTAATAATACTTTGTCAATTATAATTATTAAATTATTTTATTAAATTTTGAAAAATAGAAAATTAGAATAAATTCATATTTCCAAACTTAAAAACACTGTAATGAAACAAAAATTCTTAATTATGTCATTAAAAGTCCCTTAATTACACTACTAATTAGGCCTAATTATTTCTATTTTAGGAAATGGCTCAAGTAGAGTGGGACGACCCAAAATAGAAATTGGCTCAAGTAGAAGGGGACGGAGGGAGTATATAAGTTTTATACCCACCACTTTAAAAGTATAAGTTTTATACCCAAAAGTCATTGAAAAGACAGACTTACCCTTAAAAAGTAAAGTAAGTGGTCCCTCTCTGCTCTCTCTCTCTCTCTTCTCATGGTTCACTTGAGGCAAAACCGTGTAAATATTATTAAACTGTGTTCACGGTTTTCCCTCTCTCAGTCAATTTAAAATTCGATTTTGATTGAAAAAATATTAATCAATAAATTTGAAAATTTATTTATTCACCAACAACCAAATCAGATGAAAGTACATTTCATTAATTGAAATAACAGTGAAATTGAACCAGAATACTTCAACAACAACAAAAGTAAAATCGTAGAGACGCACTGAACAAATAAGCTCTTCAATTTTGTTGAAATTTTGCATGCGAATTTGGTGCATTTTGGAAGATATTCACCGTATTTGGTGTATTGTCGAAGATATTTTGCTTATATAAGGTACCTACCATTTTTTTTTTTCATATTTAGTTGTTATTATTGTGTACAATTGGGAAAAAATCATATGAATTTGAAATTTAGTTATTATTGAATTTTTTTCTAGAAAATCATGTTTTATTTACTTTTTTGATATGAAGAGTAGTTAGATTACATGTTTACTAACCTATTTATTGATAATTAAAGTAATTACCTCCATTAATAGGTTTAGACTGTTAGATATTACAAGGATGAAATTAAGGATGAATTTTAGGCTTGAAAAAAAATGATTTTCCATTCCACGGTTTAAAAATACATTCCACGGTTTATTTCTTATTTAAACTATAAAAAAAACCCTTTTTAATAATAAAAATAAACCTCACGGTTAGGGAGATTCAGGGTTAGAAGCATGATTAAACCGTCAAAAGTAACCTTTTCACGGTTTAATCATGCTTTAAACCGTAAAATTTATTTTAAACCGTTATATTTTTAGTGTATTTTCTTTTCTGTTTATATTTGACTTTTTTGTTCGTTTTTCTGCAGCTATGTCTCACGTGCAATTATTTATTTGTCACAGTGGGCATTTTGAGAGAACCTCTTACGTAGGGGGCAATTGTTTTTTGATGCATTTGGCTATGACATAAATTATACGTGTGAATCTATTACAAGAGATTCGTGGTCAATTGGGCGAAGAATCAGATTATTTACTCTACTATTTGAGTGATACCGAGGGCAGGAAGAGTAAGGTCATTTTGAGGACCGACACTGATTTGTTGATGTTGATTGTGGAGCAGAACACTAAGGCAATTGTTTACGTCGTCAGCAAAGATAAGGGAATCGCCCGGAGCACACCTACGATACAAGGTTCTAGGGTTTTTACGAGTGTGAATATCGAGGAGCCGAGCTCGGAGGCTCTATATTCGGAAGAAGAAAGGATTGAGAAAGACAACGAAGAGAGGGTTGAGGATGAAGCTGTCGCGGAAGATATGGCTGAGGAAGCAATGGACGCAACGGATCGCTCCGACTTATTTGAGTCACTTACCAGGGAGTTCGGTGCATGGATCCGAGACTCGAGATGGATTGATGGGATCATTGGGCATCGCAACATTAATTTAGAGTCCCAACATACCTGCGACGACGATGCTAGGGCCGATCCGGATGCTATCTGAGATTGGTTGATTCCTCACGTTCATCTAGACACCGTGTTGCCATTGGGGGTGATCGATCCAGGTTATTACACGCCCTCTGCTGGTCAATTGCGAGAGGGCGACATGTTCAAGAAAAAAGATGATTTGTCCGTAGCAGTTGGATTGCATCAAATGGAGAACCGACTTCAATATAAAGTTGAGAATTCGGACATTTACCGTGTGGGGTTCATATGCAAGGAGGAGGGGTGCGAGTACCTCGTGCAGGCAAAGCACATAGAGGGTATATGGTGCATCGGCACATACCGTGGCAGCCATACATGCTCTGTTGATTTAGACGGGACAACACCGCGCCAATACCCCGCTAATGTTTAGGAACATTCTATGCACGGAGATTGATCACTGATGGTGTCGTGTTGAAGCCGAAGGAGATGGTTAACAACATGCGAGCTGAGTACGGCATTAAGATCGACTATAGTTTTGCCCTGCGAATGAGGAACATCGCTATAGAGATGACGTATGGAGGATTTGTGGAGTCGTACAGGAGGCTCCCATCTTATCTGTACTTACTGAAGCAAAAGAATCCAGGTACCGTGTATGATATATTGACTTCCCTCGATCGACGATCGATTGTGCTATATATTCCTTGCTTTAGGACAGTCCTTGCAAGCATTTCACAACAATTTACTCCATTCGGTTGTCATAGTCGACAGGGCCACACCTGAAGGGAAAGAACAAGGGGACTTTATTCATGGCTTGCATGAAGGATGGGAACGAGCAAGTATTTCCCCTTGCCATTGGATTTGGCCCGATCGATGATGATGATTCCTGGACTTGGTTTCTTACTAGGTTGCGTCACTGTTTAGGAATGCCTCAAGACCTTCTGATAGTCTCTGATGGCCATATTAGCATCGCAAATGCCGTTAGGGATGTCTTCACACATGCACATCACGGTCTTTGCTTCCATCATCTAACCAAAAATCTGGTTAGATTTGGGAGGCACACACTCGGCATATTCAAAGCTGCGGCCTACGCCCACTCAGATTCTAAATTCGATGAATACTTTGAGGCCTTGAGGGGCATGAGTGTGGAAGGTGGTGAAATATACCAGAGGCTGTGTGAGACTGGCGTGCATCGGTGGGCGCGTAACAAGTGTCCTATTCCGTGCACGAGTTTCATGACTTCAAATGCCACTGAGACGATGAATGCTAGACTCTTATGTGCTCGGCAATTTCCCATTTGTGCCATTATTAAGGCATATCGGATTATTGTCGAGAAGTGGTTAGAGGAGCATCGGCGCAACGCCCAAGCAAGGGAGCACGAGCTAACTCATAAGGCGTACTTGAAGATGTCTGTAACTGCAGAATGGGCCCGTCACTACGCCACTCATGGGACAACGGTGCCCAACATGTACAGGGTCGAGGGTGACACTAGGACTTACCTTGTGGACCTTCACAACGGCACGTGCGAATGCCATGAATGGGAGTTGGACATAATGCCCTGTCGACACGCTTGTGCTGCTCTTGGGTATGCATTCGGTTCATTCTTGCTACGATAAGTTTGAATTTTTTTAGTTTAATTGTTTGACATTTCATTACTATATTTTTCAGTTTTGCCGGAGGCCTGTCCTACTGACTACGTGAGCCATTATTTCAAACAATCGACGCTCGTGGCAACCTATTCGCCGAACATTCAGCGGTCCCCATCCAGACTCTTAGACTGTGCCCGATGACATTGCTTCTCAAGTGGTTCGGCTGCCTATTGTCGATAGGCAAGCAGGTAGACTGCGATTGAGCCGAGTGAGATCAACAGTGGAAGATCTTCCGGAAAATCCACAAAGATGCGGTCGGTGTAGTCAATATGGTCACAAGAGACGCACATGCACAGTACCTTTGCAAATCGGTGGCACCGATCTCAATAGACCTCCAAACGAAGGTGGTGTGCAGCGCCGAAGGCCAAAAACTTGTACCATTAGTCTCCAACATGGGCATACTAGGCCTAGATGTCCGATGAGAGATGTTAATTAGATTGGAATAGTTTATGGATGTATTCAGAGTAGTAATATAATTGTTGACAATTCTCTCTGTTTTGAGTGTTACCTTGTGTATCTTTTGTTCTTTTCTAGTTAGATTGCGGAAATATTAAGAAAAAATTAATCAAAAGTGACTTTCACGGTTTACTTTGCATTTTAACCGTGGTTGCACGGTTTAAATTCAAAAATAAACCGTGTAACGCCTTTTTCAAATTCCGAATTATTAAAAAAATAATTAAAGATATTAAAAAATATATAGTTTCACAGTTAGATTAGCATTTAACCGGTGAACACACGGTTTAAATGCTAGTCTAACCGTGAAATGCCTTTCTCCAATTCTAAATTATTAAAAAAATAATTAAAATTATAAAACAAAATATAGTTTCACGGTTAGATTAAAATTTAATCCGTGAACACATGGTTCAAATTGTAGTCTAACTGTGAAACTATATTTTTTTGCATATATTAAAAAAATTCACGGTTTTTTAAATGAATAAACCGTGAAATTACATTCTAACCATTAATTCTAACCGTGAGTTTGTAACCACACGATTTAATAGACGTTTAAACCGTGAAAATTTTAAATTAACTATGAACCCTAACCGTTAACAGTCTAATTTGGCCAAAATTAAGGCCCAAAAGTTGATTTAAGCTGATTTTTAATTCACATAATGATATTATTTGTGAAATATGTGAACATATTATCTAAATTTATCACTAATTGTTGACTAAATTAATGACTAACGTATATTGTTCGAAGAGTTAGTGGATGTATTGTGATCACTTATCCACTAAGTGTGCTATAGTTCTAGTTCTAAATGACTCGATTGTTAATTTATATTTAAATCTAATATTAAAATATTCTAACAGATGATAGTAATATTATAATCTAAATTGAATGAAGTATCCCAATTTTTTTAAAAATTTGCATAGAATTAAAAATTAAACCGTGAATAGAAATATTCTACAAGTGAAAGATAATGTTCACATGTCGGCACGACGTCGTGAAAGTAAAAATATCCTGCTTTTGCCACCTCTAAGCGGTACGCGCAGAGGTACTTCACGCCAATTCTCTCAATGCGCGGCTTCTTTTAGGTAAAAATTCGATCGATGTACATACAAGCGTACGGGCCGCATGAGAAATTGTCCTTTTGTATGTACTGCTTGCTCTAGGGGGATCCAAACAACCTTCAGAAATTCAGTTTTCCTCTTCAACCGTGGATTTTGTTCCCAATACCCAACTTGCTGTAGCACTCTGGGCCAAAGTTTATGGATCGGGTAGAGTTGGATCTTCTGCTGTATTCTTCGTCAACATTGGCGAACATATGTAGAAGTGAGTCGTATACCTCCAGTGTCCAATCGTCAGTCAGTACTCGGGCTATAACCCAGTGATTGGAGGATACGTGGCAAATAAATACAAGCTGCATACGAGGATCAATGACTCTACTTATTTATAAAGCACTAATAATAATACGTAATGAAGAAACTTACACAAGTTGCGTTCATCCAAAGATCGTACGAGCCCACTCCGTGAAACCAATTCCCGAGATCCTCTGACAACTTGTAATCACGATACTTTAGCTTTGACTTTGCCATTGCCGTTTGATCTCCACCGTCAACATCCATCAGGGCCCTCTTTAACTCGTACTATCAAATAATATCTTAATTTAGAGATTATAGACAATAATAATAAGTAAAATAAATATTCATTTTAATATGTCAATAAAAACTCACGTATATGCCCATTCCAAGCAGAACGGTGGATCTCTCATTTAGAGACGGACACAAAGAAAGTCCCCGTTGGAGTCAACTCCACCAGTAAATGGTGTATAGATCCATCGTCTAAAATCCACACAGAGTATTAGCACAACATAATAATCATAAATAATATTAGAAAATAATGGTCCGATCTAACCTCGGTTGAGAACTGAATACTGGGGTGTTCGATCTCATCGAACAAAGACTGGTCCATCCAATGGGGTGGGTCCTGCAGGTTATGGATGTAGAAATTAAGCCCGCTTCATCTAAATTCTTGATACAACTGCTTAATCGTTGCGCTGGAATATGAAGTGGCAACAATCGGAACAAAGGGGCTCTATAAAGTAGCGACAGCCTCACGGCCCGTCCCCCAACACGAGCCTGACGCACAAGCGTCTGACCTTCAACATCAAAATCGACATCACTGTACTCATCCCCTATAGCACCTCAGGATCAGGAATCACCTGCTGACGGGGAAGCACGTGCAGATTGGGATGCACCCAATCGTCCAGGGGCATCTTGTCCAGGTCCTGTAAAAAGACGAGTGCGACGACTCCTCATCCTCGACCTCAGCCTCTTGAACTGGAGGCGTCCTTGATCTCTCCCATGCTACCGGCTCTGTAGAGGGCTCCCTAAAACCGAGCATCTGCTCGAAACCCGGTGCGGCCTCAGGGATTGGTGCCATGTACTCAATGTCTCCACCGTCATCATCAGTCTCGAGCTGCAGAAGCTCTATGGGCCTGGTTAACTGAATGTCGAGATGCATAGGGCACGTGGCTGGCATGTGAGGGTGCCCGACGATGGGAATGTCTACTATGGCTCGAGGAACTCCCAGACTTCGCGAAGATCCCCTTCAGGTGCTCTACCATGAACTTGGCGATACGAGCCATCACTCCGGTCTCCGACGTATCATGGGCCAAGTGTTCCATGACCTTGTCGGCCCACGCATCGTTATCACATCCCCAAGGGTACGGATCCCCATGTACACATTAGACAAGGCCCGGAGACCTGTCGGGGAGTGAACTATTGACCCTCGGCCTCTTCAACGTACTCGTATGAGCCCTGGGGTTTGAGAGAGGCCCTCGACCCTCAGAATTTGCCCTGCTGGCACGAGGCTGACGACCACGGCGCTGGGCTGCATTCCCAGCATCTCGACACCTCAATTTGTCGATCACTCTTGCCATAGTTCTGGCTTCCTTCGATTGCCTCTGCGCTGGAGGCGCTTTCTTCCAAGCATGGCATGTATTCGCCTTAAATCGAAGCGTCAAGGGGTCTCGCTCCTCGAAGAGGCTCTGATAATAAAACTGCTCCATTTCTGATTCATCATTCGAGCGCGGGGATGACTTCGAGCTGCAAAAGACAGAGGCAAAACAATTTATTATTAAAAAATATATAAAATAAAAGGAAGTAAATAAATTTAGTGCTTTTCACGGTTTGAACTTAAATCAAACCGTGATCTCACAGTTTGATTTAAGTTCAAACCGTGAAAAGTGCTTTTGTCAAACTAACAAAGGTCAAACAAGAAAACCTTTTGTCACAATTTTGGCATCACAAACATGCCCAAAATCAACTTAGTACAATCTTACAATTATTAACCAGAGTTTTTTTAATTTGATTAGAATTTATGTTTATTTAGCATTATTTTTAATTTCATTAGTTAAAATATTGGTTGTGACAAAATTTCAGGACTAAGTTGGGTCCTTTCCAAATTTAATATAAATATAAAATTTTCATTTCAAATCATATACACATATTAACAATAATATAATTGATTAATTGCTATTAATTTAGTTTTCAACTCTTTCAGTAAAATACTAATATTGGACTTCCCATAAATATTGAGATGTAATGCAATATTAGTGATCAATTACTATTGTGATTATTATTATTTTATGTTTGTCTTTCACACCCTTACCAATTTTTATTTTTTTTCTTCCTAATATCAATAATTCATTACACTATTGAAAGTATCAAAATTTTAAGTCTCAATATCTCATATAAATAGCATCCAATTTAATTTTCTTAAATAAACATTTATGTGATACAAGTTGTATAATTTATGAAAATTATTTTTACTCTATTTTTACATAATTGAACAGAAGAAATGATTATACGTGCAACGCAGGTAATCCCTGCTAGTAAATAAAAAGACGCTTTATCATGTTCTGATAGACATCCCATACAAATATTTGCATGCATACTATTTGAATGTGTAAAAACCTTTATAATTGTAATTTGCTGGTGAAGATCCGCCGTGCTGAAAACGAGTGTTCTTCTATTTTAATATGACTCGAGCTCACCATCGAAATAAACATGAAAAAGGTGATTTTGGAGAGTACGTATTTGAAGTAGCTGAAATTAAAAATTCATAGAAGAATTTAAGCAATTTTATATAGGTGCAGCTGAAGAAGCAAGTGAGAGTGAGAAACGTCGGAAAAAAATTTTGAAATTCTCAATGAGAATGAGTTTTATTTGTCATTAATTATTTTCCTCTCAAATTAAATTAGATAATTTGAACAAAAATCACATAAAAGAAAGAGTAATTAATTTATTTCAAATGTGTGGTCGCGATTTTTCTTCTTCTTGAAGCTATATTCATTTTCCTAGCAATTAATTTGAAGTTATATAAAGGTATTGATTACAATAATGTCTTACTTTGGTCTGTTTGAGCGATGTCAATTTTTTTTAATTGTATATGTTGGGATATTATGTAAAGGGGGAACTTGGATCAAATAAAAAATTTGTTTTGATTCGATTCCAAAACCCTGAGTAGAATATTTCCCTTATTATTTTTTCTGAATCTGGAAAAATTATACTTAGCAAAGCTTGCATGTTAGGAAACTTTTGTTTTAGTCTAGAAGCGCCAAGGATAAAGCAGTCAGAGTTCGCGAAGCGGCTCCAGCAGTGAAAGCGTCAGCAGTCTAGTTTGACAAAACGTCATGGAGACACTTCAGATAAAGATGCTTAGAGCGAGCTTCCATTCAGTAGAAGCGAAGCGCTCTCAAATCAGCTCACCCAAAGCTTCTCTGATCTAGAGCTGAACATAAAGCATCAATCAATGCTAGTGTGATAAGTTTGACTTTCAAACGTTTGGATGACTGACACCTCACCACATAAAGCTTACGTGTCAACACACTATTGCACAACGGATGCGGCTACAGTCCAAGAAGTCAAGGTTAGGTGAAGTTGTCATACCTCTAGGTGCGGCGGACATCCCTTCCTAGCTTTGCAGTCTGAAAAAGATTGACACACGCCGACTTATCCGGAAATTGAGGAACACGTTACCTCTTCCATTTCAACGGGAAGTAGGGTTCCTCTTCCTATAAATAGAAGGAGTTACACACACACTAAAAAAAATGCACGTGCAAACAATTCAAGCATACTACTCGCAAGAACTCAAGAAAATCATCTTTTACATTCCTTTAGTTTTTCAAAGCGCTTCTAATTAGTGTGTCCTTTAGAAACTTCTTTCTTAAGTATTGCAACTACCTTCTTTCTAGGTTCAAACTCATATATCCAAAACCTAGCTTCGAGAATCATTATCTTACTTGTGATTTTTATTGTAAAGGATTCTCACACTTACTAAAACTCGAAAACCCCAAAAACCTAAGTCTAGAGTTGTTAGATTGAGTTCGTAAGGTTGTAAAGTTTTTTGTAAAAGAATTGGTTGTTGTAAGGCTTCTCGAGAGCCGGTAAATCTCTGAGGATTCAAGTGTAAGTTTGTTACTACCTTGAATCACTTCCCCTTGGAAGTATAAAACAAGGGATACCGAGTGAAGGTATTCATCCCGTCGAGGATAAGAGTGGACATAGGAGAGGTGCTCCGAACCACTATAAAATTGTTTGTCTCTTTACTTTAAGTTATTTATCGCTTTGATTATTTACATACACACACACACGCTTTAATATTCAACTTGGTTTTAATTGCAACAAAAGCTTTAAGTCTCACCACATTCCGCACCGTACTCACACGAGCGAGAAGCTTCGAAAGCTTCGCTAAGCATTCGAAGCGTCTACTAAAATGAAAGAGAAGTTAAACACTTCTCAACACACGTATTCACCCTCCCCTCTACGTGTGTTAGTCACTTTCGGGACCAAAAAGTGGTATCAGAGCAGGGGTTCTAACTGACCTCTGTTTCTAAATACTGGTAGTGCGAAGCGTTACAGTAGGTCTACCTGAACTGATCCTTCTTCAAAACTTGCATTAAAACCTCACTCACTACATATTACATTTTTCTAACTTCTTTTCAAGCATGTCTTCCTCGGCACAGCTTCCACAGTTCTCAATCGAGGGCTACACCACGTGGAGCTTTCGTGTGGAGTCCCATCTCGCATCTCTTCATGATCGCATGCATGAAGTTATCGAGAAAGGACCTATTGTAATCATGAAATGCCTAATGAGGAACCGTGAAAAGGAGAAAGCCGTAGACCTAGACGGCAACAAAGTTGACGAGGAAGAAAGCGCTTCCACCGATGTCTATGTCGTGAAGTCTAGAGAGGAATATATGGCCAACGACTTCAAAGCTGATAATCTAGATCGTGTGGTGCGCAACGTGATCCAGTCAACCATCCCCGACGTCTATCTCCCAAGAATAATGAAATGCAAGACGGCGAAGGAGATGTGGGAAACTCTTGCCCTAATCTCACAGGGCACAGAGAAAATAAAGGAAAACAAACTCTCTATACTGATGCAGGAGTTTAACGCTCTCACGATGAGGAGCAATGAGAGCATGGAATCTTTCGAGACTCGAGTTCTGGGAATCACCATAACTGTGGCTTCCCTTGGAAAGGAACTTACCTTCAAAAAGATCAATCAAAAGGTGGTTCGCGCTCTGTCTGAAAAATGGCAGACAATGAATGAACTCTTCCTTTCACAAAAAGAATTGGGAGACATGTCTCTAGAAATGATGTTCTCCGAATTTAAAGCGATCGAGTTTGACCTAGTCAAGAAAGCGCTTCGTGAGGATGAGGAGGAGCTTCAAGTGAAACCAAAGAGTCTGGCTTTCAAAGCCGCTATAGAGACTACCACCACTGAAACCGATATTTCCAACAGCGATGTTGCCGAGATGGGGCACTACAGAAGTGAATGTCCTGAAGCTCTCAACCAAGGAAAAGGAAGAGGTCAAAGCTCATCGTGAAGCCAATAGTCGCACTATTTAGAGTTGCTCAAGAATCACGAATCCTTGCAGGAAGTTCTCATTCTGTTTAGAAATGAGAATGACAGATTGGCCAATACACTCGAGTCCAAGGAAAATAACATATTCGAGTTGACGGCTAAGTTCGATGATCTTCATGAACACCACCAACGTAACATATCCACTTCCAATGAACGCAAAGCCACTCTCGATCGTCTTAATAGTGCTTTTGTAGCTATTGAAACGATTGAAAGTTCTTTCAAACCCTTAAAAAGTTTGAAAGGAATCGGCTTTGATTCTACTCTCATAGCTTCATCCGATGCTAGTTCCGAAGCATCGTTAAAAAGCCCCAAAGCTGCTCAACACGATACTAGCAAAGGAAATGAGTTAGTCGTGTTTGTGGCTGAAACTTCAAGGCAAGCGTCAAAGCGCCTTTGCAGGTTCAACCCGACGCTTTGAGAAAGTCAAAGTCTGGAAAGCCTAAATGCTTTAAACGCAATTCAAAGAGCGTAACTTCACATCTCATAGAGAGACTCAAGTATGCTTTATCCCCGACGTTTTACATAACTTTGATGATCGAAACCTCATCGATCATTTAATACAAGATGAAAGCATTCCTTCACGCTCTCAGAGAAGAAGGAACTGTAAGCGCTTTCACTATTACACACATAATTACATTCAGGGTTTTCCCATTAAATAAATCCCTATTTGTTTCGTTCAGGATCTCGAGAAGGGAGTCACTCTCTCAGTGAATCCAACCTCGAGCTCCCAGGTCCACTAACATTAAGGAACCCAATGCAAATTGGGTACCAAAAAATTGTTGATCTCATAGATCAAAGCGGCGAACTTGAAAAATGCGGAAGAGGAAGGAAGAAGTTGTTTGGTACCTAGACAGCGGATGTTCACATCACATGACAGGTGAACAATCTTTCCTCGACGAGTTTGTTACAAAGCTGGGTCCAGATGTAATTTTTGGTGATGATGCAAAAGGCATCACCATCGGATATGGTACATTTTGCGTTGGAAATATGAGACTTCCTAACGTCTCATATGTCCAAGGCCTCAAACATAATTTACTTTCTATTTCTAAATTATGTGATAATGGGTTCGTGGTAGAGTTTATCTCTAACCAGTGTGCTGTCAAGAATAAAGCGTCTATGTAGGTTGTTCTTACAGGTATTCAAAAGCAAAACGTGTACGTAGCTAACTGGAGCAGCTGCAAAGTCAGAGCCTGCCTCATCGCTAGAAGTACCTCAGAGATCGGATGGTTATGGCATCGTCGCCTCAACCACCTGAACTTCAAAATAATGAATAAGATCTCCCAAAAGAGTCTCGTTCTAGGCATTCCTAATGAAGTCTTCAACAAGGATATAATGTGCCAAGCCTGCCAAGAAGGCAAGCAGATCAAGAAGTCATTTCAAAGCGTCGAGGGACATGGCTCATCCCGAATTCTAGAGCTCCTTCACATGGATCTCTTCGGTCCTATCACACCTGTTACCTTGAGTGGAAGAAAGTACGCTCTTGTAGTTATGGATGACTTCTCACACTACACTTGGGTACTAATTATATTCAAGAAGAATGACACGCTTTGGGAGCTCCCAAAGCTCCTAAAACAACTGACAGTGGAGAAATGGCTGACTGTAGTGAAGATACGCTCCGACAAAGGAACTAAATTTCTCAATCAATTCATCGAAGCGTATAGCATAGAAAATTGAATTCTTTATCAGACTTCTACAGCTCGCACTTCGCAATAAAATGGCATTGCAGAGCGCCGGAACAGAACCATCAAAGAAGCTGCACACTCTATGCTCATAGATGCCCAACTGCTAAAGAAATTCTGGGGAGAAGCGACTTTTACCGCTTACTACACCCAGAATCGTACTCTAATCAACACACGCCATGACAAAACCCCATATGAATTGCGGAAAGGGAGAATTCCTACTCTCTCCCATTTATATATTTTTTGTTGTAAGTGTTTCATTCACAACAATGATAAAATGCAATTGAGAGCATTTGATAGCAAAGCGGATACGGGAATATTTCTTGGATATTCCCCTACAAGCAAAGCTTATCGCGTCTACAATTGTCAAACTCATGTTATGGAAGAAACACCACACGTTGTTTTTGATGAAGCTGCCTTCAAGACTTCGCAGGTATAGGTGAATGCTGAAAGCATGAATGCTAAGCGTGATCGAGGCTCCAGAAGCCTCATCCGGACCAGTGACGCGCTCTGCATCAAAGCGTGTAGATCTAGTAGACGCTTCAATAGAAGAGGAGCTTGAAGATGGTGTTGCAGCCATGGAGCAGGATCTCAATAAGCTCTCTCTCGATAATGGGGAACCAAACTCGGGAAGAGCTGATCCTCTGACCTCATTGGTTCCAAACAGTGAGGAAGCTCCATCCAGTCCAGTGGTTTGTGATTAAGGGAATGGTGACGATCACACACCGCGCTCCGATGTGGATGATGTGGAGGCTCTCACAATCAAAAGAAACTTTGGTTGAGATATCATCCCCAAGAAGGTGTTCTAGGTGACCCTAGCCAAGGCGTTAGGACTAGAAGCACCTTATTCCATGGTGAAAGTTGCTTGTTTAGTTTCTTCCTAGTAAACACACCGAACCCTCATCGGTGGAGGACGCTCTAAACGATTCAAATTGGGTGACCGCCATGGAAAATGAGCTGAATGAGTTTGCAAGGAATGGTGTATGGTACCTAGTGGATTGACCTTCTCATCAAAGCGTCATCGGTACCAAATGGGTCTTCAAAAATAAGACCGACTGAGAGCGGCAACATCGTTCACAACAAAGCTCACTTGGTCGCGAAAGGATATTGCCAGAAGGAAGGCATTAATTTTGATGAGACCTTCGCTCCTGTAGCTCGTCTTGAAGCCATCAGGATGTTCCTTGCATATGCCGCATCCAAGAAGTTCAAAGTGTATCAAATGGGTGTGAAGAGTTCCTTTCTCAATGGTGATTTGAAGGAGGAAGTGTACGTCGAGCAGCCCCCAGGCTTTGAAAAGAGTGATTAAGTGTATCAACTCATCAAAGCGGTTTATGGCCTCAAGCAGGCTCCCAGAGCGTGGTACGAGACTCTTTCAAATTTCCTAGTTGAAAGCGGCTTTCAAAACGGGAAGGTAGATCAAACTCTCATCACTATCAACGACGGTGAAGACATGCTATGGGTTCCAATCTATGTCAACAACATCATCTTTGGCTCTCCAAATCAAAGCCTAAGTGACAAGTTCGAGGGTTTGATGAAGAGAAAGTATAAGATATCGATGATGGGGCTGATGACTTGCTTTTTAGGATTGCAAGTGAAGCAAACGAGTAAAGGAACTTTCATCAATTAAGCCAAGTATACTCGTGATATGCTCACTAAGTTTGGTGTTCAAAATTGCAAAAGCTTGAAGATTCCCATGAACACAAACTTCAAGATAGATCCAGATCTTGATGGCAAATCAGTCAACCCTACGGATTATCATATGTTGATTGGTTCTTGCTCTATCTTACTGCTAGCCGGCCCGACATCACCTTTGTTGTGGGCGTCTGTGCTAGATTTCAAAGCAATCCAAAGCAAAGCCATTTGGAAGGAGCTAAGCGCATTCTTCAATACCTAAAAGGGACCATCAACTTAGGTCTATGGTATCCGGCGGAAGATGATCTCACACTTATTGGCTACTCCGATGCCGATTTCAGTGGATGCAAAGTTGATAGAAAATCAACAACTGGAATGTGTCAATTCATTGGCAACAAGCTTGTCTCTTGGTTCTCCAAGAAATAAACAAGTGTTGCCACATCTACCACCGAAGCGGAATACATGGCTGTGGGAAGTTGTTGCTCTCAAATTATTTAGCTGAAGCAACAGTTGAAGGATCATAAAGTGGAATGCTTAGAGATTCCAATTTATTGTGACAACACAAGCACAATTTCCATCACCCACAATCTCGTGCTTCACTCTAACTGCAAGCATATTGAGATTCGCCATCATTTTATACGGGATCACGTGGAAAAGAAGGACATCGTGATGGAAAAGATAAGTACTGATTATTAGAAGTGGATATTCTCACTAAGCCACTTCCTTAGCCCGCTTTAATATAGTTGTGCGTAGAACTAGCGTTGCTTGACCCTGGTGAGGAGAAGGTGGAGTAAGGTGGAGAAGGTAAAGCGTGTTCCCTACCTATCCTCACGCTTTCCTTGTTATAGGAAAGATTGTTGGGATAATAGGTTAGGGGAAAGCCGGTCTTTACAAGAGTTGTGAGAGATGAAGATGAAGATGACGATCAAGACCGAGGGATGGAGTTCCCTTTGGAGCACCAATCTCTACAAGCTTATACATTTTATATGAAAGCATGGTTGTGTTCTTCCTTTCTCGAGCTAATCGAATTAGCTTGGTTAAGGTTGAGTGTTCATACCACGACGCTCGTAAAAATATGTGCCGTCTTGTCAGAGGGGTGCACAAGTGGATACATTTTGTGGATATTCAAGGAAGTCAAACTTATAGGCTTAGAAGTTTGCACAATCGCAAATCCATTCCCAACCCTTCTACCTCATTCTACGATGCTTAAGAAACATGAAAGCGTTGATGGTCATCATCAAAGTAACCAAGTGTATTCGTAAGATAGGGCATTTACGTGGAGTCACTCTTGATGTGTGATCACTCAACAATCACAAGCTTTCATGGTAGATAAGGAACCAGAAGTGCAAAGCATGCTGAAGACTCTCACCACTGCTTATTGTGAAAGCTTCATTTGTTATGAATGATGTGAAGCACCTACTCTAAAAACGACAAGTGTATACTCATAATAATTCCGCTTCATGGAAATATAAGATGGCTTGCCCTAGTAAGGAGAGTGAAATCATAGCTCTATCATGGATGATGTGAATCTCACGCCCAAACGGTTTATCCCTAGTAAAGCGGGAGGCAACTTACATCATTATATTGAGATCTATGAAAAAACTCATCCCCAACCGGATCCCTTATGGATTTTGTAATCTCATAATTACCTAAGCTATGGAACTCACGAGGTAAACCTACCCTAGTAAGAGAAAAAGGACTTTGCATTATTTCATCTATCATCATAAGTGAAGCGCCTCCCTTACAGAGTTGACGCTCTCTTTAAAGATAGTCCGAAGCTCTGTTTAAGGGGGAAACACACTAACTTAGCGAGAGAGCACCTAGAAGAGAACAGACGCTCTCACACTTGCAAAGCGTGAACGTTCTTGTTTCTCAACTAACGCTCTAACATTTGAGTATGTGTATCATCAAAGCGTGGTATCAGTCAATTACAATATTGACTGACTGGTAAGTCTTCCTTTCGTGTCTTTCAATTCAAGTAAGTGAGTCAACGCAAAGTGTCTTCAAGAACTATGTGCGTGACTTACTAAAAATATTAAAGTGCTGATACAGACGTTTTCCGAACTAGACGCTCTCGTCTAAATTCCAAAGCGTGGCAATCAGCCAAATTTTGAATCTTTTTGAAAATTAATCTCATTAATTTACTTATATCTATCGCTAAATATATACTATATATCTATAAAATAGAATATCAATCAAGTATATGTTGCGTATGATATCTTTTGCATTTAATACAAAGTCTACTATGGATACAGTACTCGAGACCCACCCGCGCATGTATCTCACGCGCACTTCCGAACCGCCAAAAACCTTTTAATCTTGACCGTCGGACGTTTCGAATTACTTTTTCCTTGACCGCACGATTTATGTAACCGCAGAGCACGATCTTAACCACTCACCCCATTTTCAGAATGTGATCTTAGCCACTCACTAAGACACGTCACCCCACTACTTTTTTTTTTGATATATATATATACACACACCGATTCAATTCATCATCTTCTACACTTAATACTTTCGCCATTTCTGCAAAATAGACAAGTTCTAAAACTCACAGAACTTCTTTCTCTACTAAACCTTCCTATTTTTCTTCACAAATATATTCAACATGGTTAATACAAGATGGCCACTCCGAGAAGCCGCTACGGAGAGTTCCTATTTACTGAAGCTTACGTCGATCGTGACCTGCTCACCGACGGCAGAATTATAAAGAGAGGGATACTGAATTCCAGCTTGGAGAATCTTCTCTTCAAGCATCCCAAGTAGATCAATCCGGTAGGGGTTGTCGAGTTCCTTTCCAACTTGAACTCGGAAACCCTAGTAACCAAAATCTTGCTGCAAAAATCTGACAAATCCGGCCTAATTCGCTCGGTGGCGACAAAAATTTTAGAGTTTGACGCTATGTTTGAAGATTCAGTCCCTATTGTGAACTCTGGGGAGGATCCGGAGTCTGCTGGAGATCCGGACATCCAAAAAGAGTTCAGGCGCTTCACGAAGGATTCGCGCACCATCTTCATCCGTAAACAGTCGAATGCGACATCGCTTCGCCCGCCCTTCGATAATATGATCAACATTGTGACAAAGTGCCTACTTTGTCACACCGGTAGCTAGTCAACAATCACAGAACAGAAGATTCGTCTTCTCTCAGCGCTCTGTGATGCCGCAATCAATAAAACGCTTTACAACTGGAGAGCGTGGTTTGTGAAGCAGCTTGTGGAGGCAAGCAAAGCCGTCAAGGAGGTGAAGGAAGGCAAGAACAAGGGGCAGCTTTCCTTCCTTGGGAAGCTAAATATGGAATGAAAATTTTCATGTTTCTTAAGCATTCATGGCCAGGTCAGGAATGGCCCGTGGAGTCTAAGTACAACTGGGTACTTTTTCAATAAGGCGCTCCCAGGCGACGAGTTTGGAGTTGTCACTCCCCCCGCTTACGACATCGAATATACAGAAGCCAAAGAGCTAATCCTCAAGAGCGAAGAGGAGAAAAGGAAGAAAAAGAAAGGTGGAAAAACCACCAAGAGGCCAAAGCGCTCTCATCTGTCAGAGAAATCAGTTCCTTCCACGAAGGGAAAATGTAGATTGGTAGATGAGGATGATGAGGAAAGCGATTCCTCATCCAGTGCTTCAGATTCTAACAAGACTTTAAGTCAGGATCTGGAAGCCGGTGCTGAAGCCGCACAAGGAGAAGAGGAGGAGGTTGAAGCGCCAGGAAAGGACGCTGAATAAATAGGCACTCTCAACTTTGGTGACGACGCTTCCAGCTCGTCAGTGGAGGAAATCCAAGTTGAGACTCCTCCAACTCCCAAAGCGACCAGCCCAGTAGTGAAGGCTGTTGACCGGGATCTCGCATATGCAGAGGAGGAGATTCGTGAATTTTTTGGAGAATTCACTCTTCCTCTCCACGTTCTTGAGATCATCTCCCCATTTCTCAAGTACGTCCGAAGCCATGGCACCAATATATATAAAGTGTGCCAGATTGTCATGGCTAAGGATTCCAAAGAGCTGATCGAGGAGGAGGCCTCGATCCTAGGAAGCTTTAGATTGGAGCACTTTAACAACCTGATCGATGAGCCAGAGGTGTGGAGGCTCATCGAAAAGAAGGTCAAGGAGCTCGTTCCCTCCTTCACCCTGCCCCAACAACATAAGCTGAAGTCACTATCACAACGTTTGAAGAACGGCTCTCAGTTCTTCAAACTGCTCATGATGACGTGGAGCGTGAGTGCTACCAGCTGAAGGAAGCGATTAAGGAGAGATAGAACCGGCTGTCCGAAGCCGAGGAGGAGAAGAAGACGAGGGCAGCAGAGCTTTCAACTGCTTCCACAGAGTTGAAAGCGCTGAAGGAGGAAAAGGTGAAGAAAGAAGATGAGCTCTCCACTACTACCAAAGAGTTGGAAGAGTTGAAGGTGAAATTGGCAACTGTGGAGATACAGTTGGCCGAGGAGAAAGAACACGTGGAGTTAGCTCATGATGAGCTTTCAAGCGCTAAGGCATAGCTTCAAGAAATTCCCGCCTTACGTTCGGAAGTGCTGAAGTTCTCTCACGAGTTGGATGAAAGGAAGCGTGTTTATCGGGAGCTCGAAGCCGCTGAAGCAGAACTCTCCAAGACCACGAAGGAGTTGAAAGCGGTGAAGGCTGAAAAATTTGAAGCTGATTCCGCCACTCGTTAGCTAAAAGAGAAGCTGGAGTTTGTGGAGAAGAAGCTCGCGGTTTCGGAGCAACAAAGAAAGCAGGTTGTGGCCATGGTGGGCCAAGCAGCAGCTGGAGTGCAAAGCGGATTAGGCCGGGTTGGACCAATCGATAATGAAGCGTTGGAGCGCATCACCAACCAAATCGGAGCGTTCTCGGAGCTGGTACAATCTGAGCTTCGCATCTTCCGAACCAGCTTCGAACGGTCAATCATTTTGACCAACGCATGCTCTCCCACTCCAATACTTTCAGTACAAGTCCTCGTCTCTCTCTTGGTACAAAACCTACTGAAGCCGAATCAGCCAAACATTACTTTGCCAGGAGACGCCAGCCAAAGTGCCACCGTACAGTCCGCTCCCTCCAAATCTATTTTTTATGCTGCCAAAAAAGGGAAAATGACTGGGACGTCAATTGATCTAATCACAAAGGCCAAGGCAACGGAGGAAAGGGGGAAGCAGAGCGGCAAGTAATCATTTTCAAAGAGCCGATTGATGCCGCTCCACTTCAAGCAGTGTCAACAGCGCCTCAACCACAGAAAGAAAAGTGCAAAAACACAGTGCCTGCTAACACCAACCCCAAGAAGAAGAAGAAACTAACTCCCGCAACAATGACCAAGGAGGCTGGAGCACAACGCGAATTCCATAAGGAGTTGGACGCGATTTTAGTGCACAAAATGAAGTTCCACCTCTGTAGGTATCTGTTGGCACACACTGACAAACGACGCTAAAAGAGAGTGCCTGGAAGTGATGGCAAAGTATAAAGTGGTGTCGGAGTGCAGGGATGATGTTTTCAATGAATAGGTGGTGACAGACTCGGAGAAAGTGCTTCACCTTTTGAAGATGGAAACGCTTGAAGGGAAAAGAGTCTATGTCGAGAGCCTACGCAGAGACGCTTTCGAGTTATGTAGGAAGAAGCTGCAGGCGAGGGAGGAATTTGAGAGGAAAGGCTGAGGGATGAGGCTCCTAACGCCAAATTTGTTGATGAGATTATTTCAGCTGACCTCAAGGAGGAGTGGAATGATGCCAAGGTAAAGTTCGCTAAATGCTTCTACTACTGGCAAGGCTTTCGCACGGAATACGCCATGGACTGCTTCGTTGCATTCATGGATACTTACAAAGCCTCTCACTTCAACAAAATTTTAGAGTTGGCAGATGGAGTGACTCTCAAACCTCCGAAACAAGAAAGTTTCAAACTTCCACTCATTGGAGGCACTATCCCTGATGAGGAAGCAATCAGAAAGGAGATCGATGAGTGTGCAGAATGGCTTGAACAGAACGATCGTCCTAACCGCTCTCTAGCTGCCATCAAGGATCAGGTCTACAATGCCTACGGTCTAATTCCTCCTGCCCCTCGCAAACGCTCCAAGTAGATACTTATTGTATATGTATCTTCTCTCTATATCATTAATATAATGATATCTTTTACTGCTCCAAGACAATTTCCCATTGTCTTTATTTTATTTACGCTTTCACTTAACTGCCTATAACTGCATTAATATTACGCTTTACCTAACCCACTCTTTTTCTTATACTTAGCCTAGAATTATCTAGATTTATGTAAGTAATTGACGTCGGGTTTTGGCATCATCAAAAAGGGGGAAATCGTTGGGATATTATGTTAAGGGGGAACTTGGATCAAGTTAATAAACAATTTGGTTATGATTCGATTCCAAAACCCTGAGTAGAATATTTCCTTTATTATTTTTGATGAATTTGGACAAATTATACTTAGCAAACCTTTCATGTTAGGAAGCTTTTGTTTTAGTCTAGAAGCGCCAACGATGAAGCAGTCAGAGTCCGTGAAGCGTCAGGAAGCGAAGCGGCTCCAGCAGTGAAAGCGTCAGCAGTAAAGTTTGACAAAATGTCATGGAGACACTTCAGATAAAGATGCTTAGAGCGAGTTTTCGTTCAGTAGAAGCGAAGCGCTCTCAAATCAGCTCACCCAAAGCGTCTCTGATCTAGAGCTGAACATAAAGCATCAATCAGTGCCAGTGTGATAAGTTTGACTTTCAAACGTTCAGATGACTGACACCTCACCACATAAAGCTTACGTGTCAACACACTATTGCACAACGGATGCGGCTATAGTCCAAAAAGTCAAGGTTAGGTGAAGTTGTCATACCTCTAGGTGCGGCGGACATCCCTTCCTAGCTTTGCAGTCTGAAAAAGACTGACACACGCCGACTTATCCGGAAATTGAGGAACATGTTACCTCTTCCATTTCAACGGGAAGTATGGTTCCTCTTCTTATAAATAGAAGGAGTTGCACACACACTAAAAAAATGCACGTACAAACAATTCAAGTATACTACTCACAAGAACTCAAGAAAATCATCTTTTACATTCCTTTAGTTCTTCAAAGCGCTTCCAATTAGTGTGTCCTTAAGAAACTTCTTTCTTAAGTATTGCAACTACCTTCTTTCTAGGTTCAAACTCATATATCCAAAGCCTAGCTTTGAGAATCCTTATCCCTTTACTTGTGATTTTCATTGTAAAGGATTCTCACACTTACTAAAACTCGAAAACCCCAAAAACTCAAGTTTAGAGTTGTTAGATTGAGTTTGTAAGGTTGTAAAGTTTTTGTAAAAGATTTGGTTGTTGTAAGGCTTCTCGAGAGCCGGTAAATCTCTGAGGATTCAAGTGTAAGTTTGTTACTGCCTTGAATCACTTCCCCTTGGAAGTATAAAATAAGGAATACCGAGTGAAGGTATTCATCCCGTCGAGGATAAGAGTGGACGTAGGAGAGGTGCTCCGAACCACTATAAAATTGTTTGTCTCTTTACTTTAAGTTCTTTATTGCTTTGATTATTTACATACACACACACACGCTTTAATATTCAACTTGGTTTTAATTGCAACAAAAGCTTTAAGTCTCACCACATTCCGCACCGTACTCACACGAGCGAGAAGCTTCGGAAGCTTCACTAAGCATTCGAAACGTCTACTCAACTAAAAGAATGAAAAACGGAAGAGAAGTTAAACACTTCTCAACACACGTATTCACCCCTCCCCTCCCCCTCCCCTCTACATGTGTTAGTCACTTTCGGGACCAACAGTATATATATTATGCAATGACGATCAATAAAAGTTAAAGGCAATCACTTTCTCATGTCAGAGTTATTCTTATCAAGACCAGTTTTCACACATGGATAATTGTACGTTGTTGTCAAGCGTATAAAGTCGTCGTAGCCTAAAAGTTTTGATTTCTAAGGAAGATATAAATGATAGAGTAATGCTCTCCTATCCACTGTGGGCATGTTTAATATGTCCACGGCTGAGATGACAACATTATAATTAAGGAATAAATTAATTAGTATACCGTATAAATATAAATCCTACAAAAATATTGACGTGACAGTGACACATCATCTGTAGGCACATTAAGTGTGCCCATCATTGGTAGGGGAACATTTCTAATAAATGATAATACTACTACTACGATAAATGTTGTATATAGGGAAGTGTTCCAAAAAATATATATAACATCATGTGTCTATATTTAATGTATTGATTTCTTAAAATATTTAAGTGTGATTTTTACTAATATTATATTTATTTGCTTTTAATTTTAGTTACGCCTAATGGTTGCCGTGCATCGCACGGGTGCGTGTACTGGTTATTGTGTAAGGTACATATCCAAAAAATAAGTGATTGTAATTTTTGTGGACGGACCGAAAAGGAAAGTATCTACCGTTTTCGTGGACCGAGAGTAATATGGAGCAACACAAAATTAGAGGAATACCCCCTATCTATCATGAGACATTTAATATGCCGACAACTGATATAGCAATAGAATTAATCTATGGGCCATAATATGGCCAGCTATATTAACCCTTTTATTTGTCTAAAAATAGATTATTTTTATAAGGCATGTTGCATAAAATTTGTAGACTATTATGCCCTTATATTAAACGCATTAATATGATTGAGATATTACATTTTCTTACCTTATTCATGGACGATTAGAAGCTTAATTAATACTGATATACTTAAAATGATAATAATCCAAGACTAATATTATAAACAATAATGAAGATGCTCTAGCTAACATGAAATTTTATTTTAAATTAATAATAAACTAATATGCATTATTGTATGTGGCTAAAAATTAAACAAAAATAAATAATAATTAAGTTATTTATTATTTTTAAATAAACTAATTTCATATTGGGCATGATCCTGATCTTATAATAAAATATAAGATCATAGAAATGAAATTGTAATTTTTTATTGATTTCCTCATTGTGAAAGTGAAGAAATAACACATGCATGCGTTCATTAGTTCTAGGACAATCATACCATAAGTGGATGAAGATAAATATTTATTATTTGTAATTGTTTGGTTTTTACTATCCACAATAATGTAATGGAAGTCAAAAATAGTTCTGCGCACCGTCTCAAAAATCGTAATAATTAAAACAATTATCATAAAAAACTAATATTATCGAGAATTGTTGAATTTATTGATACATTGAATAGTCAAGCGATCGATTTATTAATAATCAAAAGCATGAACAATATCTGCACCATTATTTTGTTTAAAGTTACCGAGCCAATTTCTTGCTCCAATAGTAATAATCTTTTTTGAGAAAATCATTTTTATTATTTTATCTTTGTTTCTTTTCAAAAGATAGAATTAGATCGTGGACGTATTAGCTTTATTTGATAAATTCTACATTAGCTTTCAAGAGTAATTCATATTGAATTTCTATCAAAAAGTAAAATGTTGATAGTTTGATGATTTAATATTAAAATTTGTATAGTTTAAAACATAATTGTGGAAAAATGGATAATTATATATTGTAATTTTTTTGCATTTAATTAATTGGGGATAGATCAGGTGAAAACTAATAATATGGTGAAATCTAGAAACTTTTTTCAGCCATTGATCTAAGGAATCTAACGGATAAGATTATATGAGTTAATTAATTATTTATATCAAATTTTTAACTTCTTATCCATACTTTACCTATTTAATAGGGTAAATATGTCATTTCTATAAAAAGTAACGGTTATTCCTTGTTTTACGGAATCTCATATACATTTTCTTTATTGCAACCATTTTTAACTCGTGTATCTCTAATTAACTATTGGCATCTCAATTATTTTTTTTTCTTTTCAACATTAATTATAAATGCATGCAATTGAAATTATATATTCGAACCAAAATACAATGACGTAACTGAATGGAACAAGTTTCGAAATCAAGGTTAATCATTTTTAGTTTTTTACGAGCTACTTTTATTTACGTACACCAAATGATTTATTTTAATATTCTGGTTTTGTTATTTTTTTTTGTTGCATTCATTTAATTTTCAATACCATTTCTGTATTAGCATGTGCGTTATATATAATGTGCTTTTTTATTATTTGTATGCATATATCTTTTAAATGAATGCATAATGATTGTTCAAAATATGCGAAACAAATATGACGAATATGCATTTCTTTATGGTTTATGCATTTCTAAAAGAATAATTATGCAATAACTTAAACTAAAATATGCACAACAAATGGCAACAAATGCATTATGACATATAGGTATTATGTTTAGTTGCCCTACTAGCTATGATCTAATTTTTTAATAAGGGCTAGTTTTTTCAGCTAGGATTTAAATTTCCGACACGGATTTAGTTTTCCCAAATAGGGTTTATGATTTAGGGTTTAGAATTTCTAATAAAGTTTACTTTTTTGAGCTACGGGTTCAACATTAAATTTCTGACTCGGATTTATTTTTCCCGATTAGGTTTAAGGGTTCAAATATACAATTAGGGTTTAGGTTATAAATTTCCCATGTAGGGTTTACTTTTTCTACAATAAGGGTTTATTTTTAATCATCTACGGATTATTTTTCCAACAAGGGTTTATGCATATTTTGAAGAATAATTATGCAATAACTTATACTAAAACATGCAGTAACTTCAACTAAAATATGCAATGACAAATGACAAGAAACGCATTATGATACATGCATGAGATTTAGTTGCCCTACTAGCTAGGATCTAAATTTTCTTAATAAGGGCTTAGTTTTTTTTCAACTAAGGTTTAGATTCCTGACTAGGTTACTTTTCACAATCTAGGGTTTAGTTTTCCCAAATAGGGTTTAGGGTTTAGAATTTATAAATAATTATAGTTATAGTTGTTGTATCATTTTGTCTATATGTTAAGAAATGCATCATTGTTGTAAGCAAAGTGCAATAATACATCATTTCCACATTGCATTAATTTATAATCACATGAATATTTTTTTAAGCGACGAAAAAAAAAACACTAATTAAATGCATTAGTGGTGAAGTTATTTAGTTTTTTTATTTGATAAATTTTAAATTTGAATGTGATTTGGATATTTATACATTTGATGGCGATAATGCATGATGATCGATTTATAGATTAAATCATATTTAAAGAATTAGTTGTTGAAATATGAACTGCATAAAAACAATGAAAGGATCTAAACATACACAATAAATATTTCAAAAAAAAATACACAATAAATATGTTCGAAAAATTTTATCATATTGAAATTCAATTCACTGACATCATATATCTGCAGTACTTTACAAAACTGCATGAGTTTTATGTATTTCACATGTTGCATCTTCAAACTCATTCGTATGCATTTTTAATATATAGGTTAAGCATATGCAACAAATTATACAATAAAGATGAATATTAATATATTAATTTCTCAACAAATTAAAAAAATTACAAACCTATACTAGAAATATATTTAAAGTATGCATCACAAAACCCCTCATATATGCATTTTACTAATAGTATTTGAAGAACGTAGAAGAGAACAAATAAAAAGAGTTGCATATGGAAATATTTTATTTACAGAAAGATATATGCATAACCCAATAAATTAGGATACGTGATATGGTTCGTTGTTCAAATTTATGAAATTACCTGTATTACCCTTAATGTAATGCGTATATTTTTAAATCGACTAATCTATTTGACAGTTTTTTTAAATAACATTTAATCTTTAACCATCAATTAGATTTAGATGTAAATCAATGGTTTAAAAAAGTTTTTAGATTCTACTATATCGTGGGTTTCCACCAGAATCAAACCCTAATTAATTATCTCATAATTGAATATGGAAATAAGCATCCCTAATTAATGTAGATGCAGTGACTTTTCTACCCACTATAGGATAGTTTTTACAATATTTATTACTAAATATTTTTTTAACAAAACTACCCAAATTTGATGTGGTGGGACAAATATAACCCTATGACACATTTTCCCCCTTTATGACAACTTTTTCTTTCCCCACCTACTTTTTTGTCTCTTTGCAGATTTTTTTTTCCTTTCTTTTTTATTTTACTAAATGTTAGAAAATACGAAATTTATATTTTTTACGAACAGTAAGGAGTTACGAATTGGTGAAATTCGTACCATATTTTGAATTGTTATCTTTAGTGTAATATGCAAGGTGTGCTTGTTGAAACATTTTCTCTTACCGCTTTCAATGAGGTACGAAATGTGAAATTCGTACCAAAATCGAATAAGAATTTCATAATTTACATAGTTATTATATAGTTATTGGTATAAATATGAGACGATTTGTACCAATTGCCTGTAATATAGTACGAATTGCATAAGTGAGTATGAAGTTATTGGTACGAATATAAGTCAATTCGTACCATTTACATATGATTTATTACAAATTACAAGAAAGCAACATAAAAATGAATTACGAACTACGATTACCTAAAATATATCAAAAGGTACAAATTCGTACCATCTATTTAATCACGAGCTGTGAAATTCGTACCAAAGTCGAGTGAGAAATTCATATTTACATAAATATATGATTATTGGTACGAATATGAGATGATTCGTGCCAATTAGTTGTAGTAAAGTGATTAACACGTATTTTATGTGCATGTCGAGTGTGTTTTGCATGTGTTTGAGTCTCGATTTATGTGCTTAAATATTAGAAATGCTAGGGTTTTTATACTTATAGCATACTTTATTCTTCTATCGTTTTCTCTCAGTTTTCGATCTATTTTTGTAGGAAATTGGAAGAGCATTCAAGTAGCTAAGGATCAAGGGCTGGAAACGAGGAAGAAACGAGCTCAAAAAGGTAGAAATTCGAGTTAGAAAGTCGGCTCAGACAAAGAACAAAGAAAACCGGAAGAAGGAAGCAAAATGGGCTTGGACCAGTCAAGGAAGGAGGACTGGCGGTCTGGCCGGCGGTCTGGCAGACCACCGGCCAACCCCGCCAGGTCGCCGCTAAAGACAGAGAGAACGACGGTCCGGTACAGACCGCCGGTCAGGCGCTTCCCCTCACTTATGGCCGAGTTTGGTTCGATCCAAACTCGGCCCAACTCGTCTCAAACTCGGTTTTTGATGTATTTAATCCCTATTCACCCTATTTGGGTATTTTTTCATACTTTGACATTCCTAGAACTCTAATTTCAATTTCCTCTTTCTACTTTAGTAATTTCAAGATTTGTGAATAATTACTTGGTGTATTGAAGATTGAAGACCAAATTTCTATTCTTATCTTATTCTCTTTCTTTTAAGCATGATTTCATTTACTTTCTATGGTTTATTTTCCTTAATCATGTCTAGCTAGATCTCTTTGTGATTCCAATTATATGTAGATTAGGTATAAGTGGTAGGATTAGGCTCTAATTAGGAATTTACCTTCTAATTTCATGTTCATTTCTCTTGGAGCTATGTTTTATTATGTAATTATGATTGATCACCATAGTTGCATATTAGGTGTTTGATCTAATGCTTAGGAGGCTTAGATTAGATGCTAGGATCACGAGAATTGCATGCTAGAAATAGTAGGGTCAAAGAACTCATTATACTTTTGGGAGTTAATGAATTACTTGATGTCCTAGTCGGAATTAGGTGATTTATTAATCAACTTGATTTAGTTTCAATGAGAATTGAATGAATCATACATAGGAGGTTCCCCACATGAAATTGGATTAAAATGGGTAATTCTAGTTAGAGTGTCACATCCCTATCACTTAGACCTAATTGAAGTATAATTGAAGTCACTTCCATTTCCTTATTGAATTTTGATCATTTGCATACTTGTTAAGTGTTTAGTTAATTTCTAAGTTTGTTACCTACTCCCTCCATTTCATATATATTGACACCTTTCTTTTTTGCTTTTTCTGACACGTTTTCCACGCTTCTCGATGATGGATTTTAAAATGGATTGTTGAAAAATTCTTTCTTTTACGGGATACTACGACACACGTAGTATCCCGTAAAAGAAAGAATTCTTTAAAAATTCATTTTAAAACCCATCATCGAGAAGCGTGGAAAAGCGTGCCAGAAAAGCAAAAAAAAAATGTGTCAATATATATGAAATGGAGGGAGTACTTTTTATTGTCATTAGTTAAACAAAAATCCAAAAACATGTTAGTTGGTAGTTTGGATAGTAGTTAGGTAACTAGATTACTAGCTGAAAGTCATACGTCATTGCATTCCATATGGATTCGACGCGATTATACACATCGATTATCATTGCATCCTCTTACCCTCAAAAGCGAGAGCGACCATAAAGTACGAGTTACATAAGTAAGTATGAAGTTATTGGTACGAATATGAGTCAATTTGTATATTTACCAAAGATATATTACGAATTACGCTTGTTTTGAAGTGACTTGTCCTACTTCAACATCAAACCCATTTATACTCAAGTAAAACAAGAACGAGAGATCTCAACTTATCAACTAGAAACACAAATCCACACTCGTGAAAACTGAAATTCATGAGCTAAAAAACAAGATGTTACAGTAGCATACACTGAAAATAGGTACGAAATGTGAAATTTGTACCAACATAAATTAAAAAATAGGTACTAAATTTGTACATAATGTGCAGCAAAATGATTTGTTGAAATATTTTGAAATGTTAAAATATTTTCTCTTGTTGCTTTCAATGAGGTACGAAATGTGAAATTCGTACCAAATCGAATAAGAATTTTACATTTATATAATTACTACCTCCATCCCGTTACATTAGTCATATTTCCGTTTTGGTCCGTCCCATTACATTAGTTACATTTCTAAATAAGGAAATATTTAACTTAGATTTAGTGCCCAATTAGTACTTTTTGTACTTTTTCACACTAATTTACTCTTAAATTTGTACTTTTCCAACTTTATTGACCAAACCTTGGTTTGTGTAATATTCAAACTATAACTAATCTATTGGGATGGAGGTAGTATATATAGTTATTGGTCGAATGTGAGTCAATTCGTACCTATTAAATGTAATATAGTACGAATTGCATAAGTGAGTGTGAAGTTATTGGTACGAATATGATTCCATTCGGACCATTTACCTATGATATATTACGAATTAGTACAAGAAAACAATAGAAAAAAGAATTTCGAATTACGATTACCTATGATATATCACGAACTATGAATTCGTACCATCTATTTATCAAAAAACAGCAAAAAAGCAAGAAAAACGTCAAACTTTTGCAAGTATGTAATTGAAAAATATCAAAATCTTCAAAGTATAAAAATGTTTAAAATTCGTACCATCTGTTTATCACGATTACCAATGATATATCAAGAATTACAAATTCGTACTATCTATTTATCACGAAATGTGAAATTCGTACCAAAATCGAGTAAGAATTTTATATTTACATAAATATATTATTATTGGTACGAATATGAGACGATTCGTACCAATTAGATTTAGTAAAGTACAAATTGCATAAGTATTAAGTTATTGGTATGAATATGAGTCATTCGTACCATTTACCTATGATATATTACGAATTGTGAAAAAACAACAGAAAAACAAATTACGAATGACAATTACCTATGATATATCACGAACTACGAATTCGTACCATTTATTTATCAAAAAACAGCAGAAAAACGAGAACAATATCAAACTTTTCATTCATTCATGCGAAATTGTAGTCAATTCATACCATTTACCTATGATATATTATGAATTACGAGAAAGTAACAGAAAAACAAATTATGAACACCTATGATATATTACAAATTACGAATTCGTACCATCTGCTTATCAAAAGATAGCAGAAAAATGAGAAAAATAAAAATAAAAATAAAAATAAATAAAAAAACAAAAAAAAAACTGAAAGTTCTACCCTAAGAAAATTGAGTGGGGACTTTTAACAAACACCTTATGGATGCAATTACTTAAAGTTCTGCTCTCAAGATTAGGAGTCAAACTCTAAAAAAAACAAAAAATTCCACCACCACCACTACAATTCATTCACAAAAGAAAAGTCTCTTAAAGGAAAAAGAAGCAAGAGGAAGAAAGCAAGAGGAATGAGAAGACTAAACTTCTCACTACGGCGGCGGAGGGAAGAGAAGACGACGACACGGCGGAGGCGGAGGTGCTGCGGCGCGGTGGAGGGTGGAGAAGACGATACGGCGGAGGCAGAGGTGGAGGTGCTGCAGCCACCGTCTCTCGTCGAGAGGAGAAGAGAGATGCATTCTTTTTTTCAAAATTTGAAATGTAGAGAATGGTAGGAAGGAGAGAGAGAATACACATAAAGACAAAGTTAAGGGTATTTTGAGGTCTTTACTTGAAACTTGGGTAGTTTTATTAAAATATTATCTTAGTGATAAATATTATAAAAACTATCTAAGAGTTGGTAGAAAGAGGGCATTTCCTCATAATAATGTATAGACATGCGATTTCTAGATGAAATGATTTTGTATAAAACTCTAAGATGCAAGGATATTTGTGTAACCTAACAAATTGAGTAATGAATATTGACTAAAAGACTCTTCTATGGCCAGCCATATTGTGGCCATTTAGCAAGACCCATAGCAATATCATATATTGAGAAAGCCACTATATTTACATATGCTATAAAGGGTGTGTTCTATTTGATGGAAAATGAAAGAAAAAAAAAATACTAACTATTTTCCACAATTTTCCCTCATTTTCTCTTACTACGATGGATAATTTTTAGAGTAAGATGAAAAACAGAGATACAAAGTTAAAACAGAGAGAGGTTTGATTAGATACAAAAGAACGAAGTATGAAAGGCTTAGCTTTGAAACGAGAACACCCACGCATCGTCAAAGAATACAATACAATTATTAAAAAAAAGAACTAAACAACATATGCAGAATAATGAATATTTATCCATCTAGGACAAGATCCTTACAAAGTTGATGAGGGATAAATGGGACACTTCGATCCCTAGTGGAAGTCGAAAATCCAAAAGTTTCTCATCGTCTGAGCTGATAATGGAAAGTTTTGCTACACAAATGTGAAAAACAATCAGAAACGACGAGCTTTGAATAATTAGCTAGCATTAGGCTCTTTCCTCCACTTTCTCCCAAAGAAAGAGAGACGATTGGTTTGAATTCACATGGTCATGAAATGTGCTATAGACAAGCCGAAGGAAAGGGCTTACCATTGAAACGGAGTGCGACAGTTTCTGCATCGACTACGGGAATTAAGAATTTTCGGATCGTTCTTGTGCTGATATGTAGATGCGGTAGGCAGCTATACACATTGTCACATTACCAAGAACAGTCAAAGCTGCTTGAAGAGCCACCAAGATCTATAAATTATCAAGAAAATATAGTTATACAAGTAGACGTTTCACGAATGTATTTCCATGTTAAAATTAAAAAGGAAAAACAAAATCTGGGTTCTAATTAATAATCAAAGTTTGTACAAAAGAAATGTTATAAGGTTCAACTGAAGTAAATAGAATTTTAGTAGAGATGTAAGGTGCAGTATTCTAAAAGTCCCCGCCTAGGTCCGCCTAGGCACTAGGCGGCACCCCATCGACCCGACTAATACTAAATCCGCCTAGGCACTTAGCGGCATCCTAACTATCGGTCAGATTAAAGTTTAATTAGTCTCTAGGTGTGAATTAATCGATATTTACGTTAACTAGACTGTTTCTATACGTGATTTAGATGACTAGACGGATTTAGTGCAAAATTAGATTACATATATTGAATTCAATACATATTAATATTATGTTGAAAGTTAGAAAATATTGTTGTAGACTATGAAATTTATTGAATTAGATTATTAATTATCATATTCTATATTTTTATCATGAATTTGGTAATAAAATTAAGAATAATATATGTTAATATAATTTCTAACTGATGATATAATGTAAAAATAATAAAAATAACTGTTATTTTCCAATCCGCCTAAGCTCCCGCCTAGCCGTCTAGGCACTAGTACCCCCTCACCACCCGACTAGCGCCTAGTGACTTGTAGAACATTGGTAAGGTGCATTTAGCTTAACAACTAAATAAGTGTTACGGGCGGCATTTTATTCCAGAAATAGGTTATATTCCTTTATTCTTGACATGATTAAATGACCTTTAACAGAAGGAAACATAATAGAAGCCATTGGGACACCAACTATTTGGCGGACAAAAGAAGAGCAGCTTAAGCACCCGCCAACGGATTTTATCATTATTATTATATGAAATCATCAAATTCTCAGTATTTTATGTGAATCGTTGTGCAAAGCCCCCATGAAAAATCTATGTTACGCCTCTCTCGAAAGGGTCAATCGATGACTGCCTCCTAAGTGCATGTTTGGTAGTAGATGTGAGATAACACATTTAAATAGTAAAGCGTGATATTACGGGCCAGCTCTACTGTTCAACTGAGTTTCCATATCATGGGGGTGGAGGTGTGATAAGAATTGGGGGAGGAATAGTGTTTTTAGAGCTTTTTAGAGCGGGTCGGGCTAATATGTCGGGCCTTCAACTTTTTGAAACATGGAAACCAAACATGAGATTGAGTGTGATATCTTGGTCAAACCCATGATATCACCCTTACCAAACATGCACTAATAAAGTTGATAGGAGCTACATAAAAGAGACACCAATTTTTTTGTCTTCAAAGGTTCACTTGGTAAAAGATTATTTGATATGGATTATAAATAATGCATCACCTCACCAAAAAAAACGATAATGTTTTAACATGAAACTTTGAAACTTCAAGATTTTCCTCTTGATTAGTAGCCATTTAAAATCATTGGCACTATGTTTGTGCATTTGTTAAAGAGGGTTGAGATTAATAGATGAATAATCGAAAGCTTCATTATCAGAAAGAAAAGTAAAAGAACAAGCCTAAAAGGTAAACCCCCCCCCCCCAGAAGGTGAAGTCTCTTGCCTAGACGTAAGAACGCCAATTGACCTATGAAAATGATTCCGAGACAATTTTCCTCATAAGGAGGGGAAAACCTTAAATCGAATATGGGTACCGTACAGGCAAGTCTGACCTGAGTTTCTCTGATATATTATAATTTGGAGAAGTACTTCGGAGTCTTGCAAATCAAGAGCATATGAAGCACAATACTTATGAGATCCCTTTAATAACTAACCATTGTGAATCCTACCAAATATATATAGTTTCGCAAGAAATTATTCACAAGCACAGCTTATCTTAGAAACAACGGTGCAACTCTACTTTCTTGTCTTAACTCAAACCAATTGATCATAATTTTGAGGTGACGGGGAGCCACTTAAGCTAGCAACTAATGTTCACATAATTGTTCGGGGCAAACTGATCTGTATTCAGCAGTTTACTCGAACAACCAAATAAAACGCAAAGATAATTGTAATTATAGAACCTTGGAACATATGCAAAGTTCATACCTCAAGAGACTCTGAGTTATAGAAGAAATGCCACGTACAAGCACAAAGTGCTCCACCTAACAGGGGTACCTACAAAAATTGGTAGACGTCAAGCAATTATACATCCAGAAAATGTCATAAATCTCACTAAATTACAACAATCGAATGTGATGAATCCAAAAGAACGACATATTTGTTGGGAACTTTACTTAAGTAACTACGTTAGCTAAGCATGCCATAAAACTAATACCACAACCTTCTAGTTGTTGTGAAATCAAATTAAGATATTTTATCTTCCGATGCTTAGAATCACTGCCCGCCATAACCACAATTACTCAAAACGTGTGTATTAACGCGAAGAGGCAAACATTAAAATAGTCATCCTCCCAAAACAGAGGTATTAGTATTCACTTTCATACCGATGAAGGTAAAATACAGTCATTTTTTTGCATATATTGATACATTTGAGGAAAAAGGGCTATAATTTTTTGAATAGAAGCATTTGATTTAAGTATAAAAACAGTGAAATGAGGAGAAGAAGAATTCACCATTCCCCAAGATAGACCCTTCCAAGATTCATAACCAGATTTCTCGCCGTACTGCCACACCAAAACCATGGCGGTAGCCCTACTCACCACAACAACAAGAAGGAAAAAAAAAAAAAACAAGTACGTTCAACTCTCATCATATTATTATTATCATATACTCTCTCCATCCCGTTTTTCTTGACACGTTGCGATTATTTTACATTTAATTCAAGAAAAGCGTCAAGGAAAACAGGACCGAGGTGGTAGCATAAAGTAAAAAATAAAGAAAATGCGACCAAAATCAAAGTATCCATAAAAATCAATTCTTGGTGGGTGCTTTTTTTACCATTCAACAACGCTGGAGACATGAACAGCCCAGGTGGGGAGGGAGAGAGCGTTGGATGGTTCACTCAGAATCGGAAAATCGGCAGCGGAGGAGGGTCCGGCGGCGAGGGACATTATGGTAATTCCAGCAGCTCCCACCAAGAAGCTCGAGGCCCTTGAGCTAAAGATGGGATTTTTAGCGGCATTTGTCTCAATTTTCGATGGTGGTGGTGAGGGGCAGTGCTGCTCGATTTTTTGGAGAGAGATTTTCTTTGGAAGAGAGAGACAGTTTAACGTTGCCATTCTTCAGGAATTATGCTATCTCTTGTTTTGTTTCTTTGAATTACTGGAATTTATGTTTAGAATTACCCCCGGAATTATTTTAAATGTAGTCAAAGTGATTGTGTTGGGCCTTTGTGGGCCCGTTAGGTCATTCCAGATTATCGGCCCGGCCCAATATAAATTTGTTTGGGCTATCGGTTGTTTAAGAATTCTTATAATTACGAATTGAATGGAACAATATAAACATCCCTAAAAAGAAATAGCGATAATTGCAAAACAAAAAAAAAACACATTATTTTATCAAATTCTGGTTTTGAACACAAGTTTTAATATGTATTTATAAACCTTTCAACTGTGTTTAATTTTGCACGCGAGGTCAATTTTTTCCTAATTTCGTTAGATTTCCTGATGATAAGGTAGTCAAATTGATTGAACTATTAGTGAGATTCTAATTTACTCACATATATAAATAACATAATTTCCAACAAATTCAACTCCCAACTTCGATATCAACACGAAATCGGACGAAATTAGAATAAGAAATCGACCTCGTGTGCAAAATAAAAACAATTGAAAAGTTATATATTTATACGTAGATTTTAAAGCTAATATAAAAAAAATATGTAAAATACAAAAAGTTAGCACATAACAAGAATTTTTATAATGGCGAATTGAATGGAACAAGACAAACTTCCCTAAAAGAAAGTATAGCACAGGTCGTCGGCGAAGAAAAAGATGATCAATCAATACTAACTTATAGTCAACAAAATTCAAAAGGAACAATTAATGTACAATACCATATCCATATCCACATCCGCATGCAGGTCACTCATCTTCAACTACAAGACAAACAAAATCTCTTCAAAAAATGAGAAAATCACTAAAGAGTGCCACTATGAGATATACTCCTGCCTTCATTTGGAGTTTTTTGATCCCATAAACAGACTAATTATTAAGGGTTAATTATTTTATATAAACACAACTTTTAGACTGTTTTGTAATTATAATTTTATGATATACTTCCTGCGTCCCATGATTATCGTAATATTGTTTATTAATCTGAGAAGTAAAATTTAATGCAATAGCCATAGGACAGAGGGAGCAGTCGATTGAATAAAAACATCACCTTTGACGAGTTTGCAGTATGTATGATTTCTCCACAAGTGCAATGCAACAATGTGTAAAGTTGATTATGTTACATATAGAAAGAAGATTGAGAGTTCTCATCAATATTTAATCTTTATTTTTTTTTGTTTTTTTGTAATCGAACCTCATCATTCCGAAACAGTTTCAAAGTCACATTTCCATTACAAATGATCTAAACCTCTAATTTTAAAGAAAGTTGGCCAACTTTTTTAGAATTAGATTTGACCGGACCAACCAGTTCAGCTGGTAGAATTGAGAATCGGAGCTTCTACCGATGCCTCCAAACACGGTTAGAATGGGCAATGTTGAGCCAGGTTAATTGTGAACCGTGACCTGAGGGTCTTGCCTTTTCGACATTTAGTCTAGTTTTTAGAACATTGCAACTAACCCATTGGTTAAACAACTTTAAGATTCTTGAGGGTCTTGCCTTTTCAACATTTAGTCTAGTTTTGTAATGTACATTGCAACTAACCCATTGGTTAAACAATTTTTAAGATTCTTGCCAGCCAAATTAGGAGCATTCTTTTGCAATTGTGCACCATTTCCTAATCTCAGTATTGAGAGTTCTGGCTTTTCTACCATCTTTAATACATATATTGTAAAAGTTACCCTTTTTAATACATATAATGGTAAAACTGTCATTGTGTGATTAAATAATGGGTTGGGCCCACAATCACTACACACAAACACACAAAGTCGGTACTTGTGAGGCAGTGTGTGTGTCGGCCATCAAACATGAATTTTTTTTTTTTTCTTTTGTCAAATATTCCCAAATATTAACCCCTCCCCCCACCCGAAGACAGACTCCATGCACTAAACCCTACACGGAAACAACTAAAAAAACAAAAACTCGACACACACCCCTATTCCCCATTCCCTATAATATTATTCTTATTCCATAAATAAATTCAACAAATAAAAATACAAACACAAAATAACAAAAAATAAAAACATAAAAACCCTACTCACCCGTGCACTCACCCTCCCAAAGCCGAGCATCACCTCCCCAACAACCCTTTTCATCATCTTCATCATTACTTCCCCGCCGAGCACCACCTCCCTCGCCGGTGTTCCATTCCGTTCCTCATTGCCCACAAGCCGTAGCTGCCATTGCACCGGAGATGTCGGGAGGATACATAATCAACGATGATGACGAGGAACACAAAGTCTTGCCGGAAAACGAAATGGGCATCTCGATCGAAATAATACCACGCCGAATAGTGGTATGTTTTAAAAAATGTATTAATTTTTTGTTATGATTTGGTATGAATTTAAATGGTATTATTTGTTATGATTTAAATTGTATGATTTGTTACGATTTAAATTTTATTAATTGTGGATCTCGATTTATTTGATACAAATGATTTGTATGATTTGTTATGAAATTGTATTTGTTGGGAAGTCTAAATAATGTATTATTTGTTAGGATTTAATTCAAAGTTAGTATATATATATATGTAATGTTTAACATAATAAAATTTACATATGTGTTGAGAAAAATAAAATAAATTTTCTGGGTTTGGCGACCGGCCACTCCGGTGCCGGAAAACAGGCAACCGGACACTTCTTCCGGTCGCCGGAAAATTGACATTCCGGTCACCTAATTGGCCGGTTGCCTATACCACTATTTTTCTTATATTTTTCTTAGTAAAGATTGTTAATCATATTTTTTTTTTAGCTTATAAAATAGTTTGTATATTTTTCTTGAAAATTAATTAATATATATTTTGTTTAAATTTATTTTTTTAAGTGATTAAATTAAAAAACGTATATATATGTAATGTTTAAAATTTATATTTGAGTTGAGAAAAATAAAATAAATATTCTGAGATTGCCGACCCGTCAATCCGATGCCGGAAAACGGGCAACCGGACGCATATTCCGGTCCCCGGAAAATTGACATTCCGGTCACCTAATTGGCCGGTTGCCTATACCACTACTTTCCTTATATTTTTCTTAGTAAAGATTGTTAATCATATTTTTTTTTTTGAGCTTATAAAATAGTTTGTATATTTTTCTTGAAAATTAATTGATATATATTTTTTTAATTTATTTTTTTTAAAAGTGATTTAATTAAAAAACGTATATATATGTAATGTTTGAAATATTAAAATTTATATTTGAGTTGAGAAAAATAAAATAAATATTTTGGGTTTGCCGACCGGTCAATCCGATGCCGGAAAACGGCCAACCGGACGCATTTTCCGGTCGCCGGAAAATTGACATTCCGGTCACCTAATTGGCCGGTTGCCTATACCACTATTTTTCTTATATTTTTCTTAGTAAAGATTGTTAATCATATTTTTTTTTGAGCTTATAAAATAGTTTGTATATTTTTCTTGAAAATTAATTGATATATATTTGTTTAAATTTATTTTTTTTAAGTTATTTAATTAAAAACGTATATATATGTAATGTTTGAAACATTAAAATTTATATTTGAGTTGAGAAAAATAAAATAAATATTTTGGGTTTGCCGACCGGTCAATCCGATGCCGGAAAACGGGCAACCGGACGCATTTTCCGGTCGCCGGAAAATTGACATTCCGGTCACCTAATTGGCCGGTTGCCTATACCACTATTTTTCTTATATTTTTCTTAGTAAAGATTGTTAATCATATTTTTTTTTGAGCTTATAAAATAGTTTGTATATTTTTCTTGAAAATTAATTGATATATATTTTGTTTAAATTTATTTTTTTTAAAGTGATTTAATTAAAAAACGTATATATGTAATGTTTGAAACATTAAAATTTATATTTGAGTTGAGAAAAATAAAATAAATATTTTGGGTTTGCCGACCGGTCAATCCGATGCCGGAAAACGGCCAACCAGACGCATTTTCCGGTCGCCGGAAAATTGACATTCCGGTCACCTAATTGGCCGGTTGCCTATACCACTATTTTTCTTATATTTTTCTTAGTAAAGATTGTTAATCATATTTTTGTTTGAGCTTATAAAATAGTTTGTATATTTTTCTTGAAAATTAATTGATATATATTTTGTTTAAATTTATTTTTTTTAAGTGATTTAATTAAAAACGTATATATATGTGATGTTTGAAATTCAGAAATTTACATATATGTTAAGAAAAATAATCGAAATTTTTGTATGTATATATATGTGATTAAATTCAAAAAGTGCGTATGTAATGTTTTAATTTAATTTTTCTAAATATAGATTGATGGATCTTAACTATTAGTATTATTAAGTAATTATTGTTTAAATTAATTATTTAAGTAATTATTTAAGTAATTATTTGGATAATCTTAACTATAAATTTATACTATTTTATATGCTAAATACTTAATATATTAAACATAACGATTATTTATTAAACATAATACTTAAATTTGTAATACTAATAATAATATCGATTGTGTCTCTATTTTACAGGAATCTGAGCCCCCATGGTTCCGTCGAAGCTATTTGATCAACAAGTATATGGATGTGACTAACTACTAAAGGATTAAACTCTTGGCTGATATCCGTGATGTACTGAGCGACAGCTATACCTTAGTCGATAGATTTCAAGAGGGGCCTTTCGGACACTTTCTGAATTGGGAGCCGGGGCAAAATAGCAAAAAATTGCTAAACTCTATTATATCTCGCTTGTACTGTTACTGAGCAAGGAATTTGGTTCCACATTAGGGGCCAAGATGTAGAGTACACCATCCGAGACCACGCTCTCATTACAGGATTGAGATTTGGGCCTACACTGTTTGATCCTAGGATTCAGAGGCATCCAAGTGAATCGCATTTCTTTCAGGTGGTATGTGGCGGCATTAATAGGAATGCAGCGTGGTTGAACTCGCAACTAAAGGAGTTCACATCGGCCAACGATCCAGATGGCGAAATTCGTGTGAAGCTGTCAAACTTGTTGATGGCAAATTGTTTTATTCTCGGTCACGAGGCGAAGGCCAATGTTTTCCCATGGTTGTGGGAGTTGATTGATGATGAGGATGAATTCAATGGTTTTCCTTGGGGTGCGTACACGTACAAGACCATTTAGTACTATTTGAGGACGTTTCAGACAACGTCCAAGAAATATCACATTTACGGGCCGTCATGGGCATTGATGATTTGGGCTTTGGAGGTGATGACGGGTTTCGGTGATGATTTTGCAGTCAGATGTCCTACAAATGACGTGCCAAGGTGTCTGAGATGGAATTTCCTCAATACCTTTAGGGGCGTGTCTGATGATGAGTTGTACACACCATTTGAGTATCCTGAAGGACAAATTTCGATGATCCATCCCGAAGATCAGGAGATCCAAGAAGGTTACTTCTTATCTGTACTTCAACCAAGGTCCTTGATGGTTAATTTTCATGTGCCGAACAGTCCGTACATCGTCGTTGAACGCCCACGTGTACGTCGATCTGTGCCCGAGCCTCAGCATGCCGAAAGAGATGATCACGCAAAACCTCAACGTAGACGGAGTACCCGGTCTACGAGGTACTCCGGGCCACTATCCGATGAGGGTACATCTTCATCCCGTCACCAACGAGTGAGCAGTAGTGGCGGCGATGATGGCATTCCGTCAGGGATGTCTAGAGAGGATTGGATCGGTATCGTACAGGAGGCCGCCCGTCGCGAGAATGAGAAGACGGAGGCTAAGATGATAGGAAAGATCAGTAAATCCGTCTTCTCTAAGGTAAAGAAGTGGCTCAAAGGGGGCGTTAAAATTGTGAGCTGCGGGACTTCGAGTATGTCCACTCGAGTGGACCGGCCCCAACAATTGAGCCCCCCCCCCTGATTGTTTCATCTGCACGGGAATCGGGTTTTGCAGTCACGGCTGTTGATACAAGTCCTGAGGTGAACGAGCACCTCGAGGCAGCGACTGCACGTATGGATACCTCTCTTCCCATTTGGACACCGTCTTGTACGGAGCCCTACACGGGATCCGCCCCGAGTACTGTAGTGGATTCCGCGTACACTTCCATCTTCGGCCAGGTACAATCTATAAGATTATTAAGTTTCTTTGACTTTTACTTTTATTAAATTCTTATATGTTTATTCGAATATTCATTTATCGTACAGGTCCAGCAATTCACTCCAATCACTACTAGTGGGCCCCTTTCGACCTATATTCCTCCCTACGGCCAATCGTATTTGCCGTATACTGGCGATGCTCATGAACAACCCCGGTGGTCTTTGGGCGACTTCTCATCCACTGCGCCTGATTTCTCGACGCCCAGACCGTCATTCCCGACTGCCGCTCACCCCAACATTACAATTTGTGAACAACCGAGGCGTGCTTCGTCAGTCGAGCTTGGGCAGGTATTTTTATTAAACAATAACTCATTTTCGATTTTACATTGGAGTAATAAATAAAATGAAGCTTAGTTGATATCATTTTAAGAATAATATTTATACCCTAATTTCTTCTCAATTCCTATAGTCTACTAGATCGAGATCTACTGAATCCGAGAGACATAGAGTTATTCCTAGTAATTCAGGGAGTCGTGGAGAATCGAGCTCTTCAGCCAGTAGAAGTACTTATTTGCAGCCACAAAACCCACCTTGGCCCCCAAGTGATGTGGTCGACCGATTCTATAAATATGTGAACTCCAACAAGCCACAACGCCCGATGAGGGTATATGACGCAATAACCGATCTGACACCCTCTGATTTCAAAAGAATGATAGCCAAGGATGGTCAGTGGGATCTTCCGGTATGTAAAGTACGCCATAAATCTTAAAATATTATTTATATTTTAAGATTTAAATAATTAAATTATGGTTATAACATCTACGTCTTCAATGCACAGACTTTTGATCTTGCCCTAATGACCAGGCGTCTGAAGCTACGAGAAGGCGTTAATTAAAATGACAGGATATGAGTTTCATTACTTGATTGCCGCGATTGCGTGAGCACAAGGTAGACAATCATACTCCTACCGATGGCATTCACAGATGTGTTGTTGCAGGTCCACCCTGACTTCGCGTACCGACGTTTTCACTTTATAATGAGGAGCATCTTCAATCCTGGTGGCTACGTAGGTTGTTGACCTTTCCAATTGAACTACCATCTTTCTCCTTGCCTCTTCTGTGATTGGATGAGGATCGTTCCTGCACTTTTCTCGTCGCTCATTGAACCATTCTTCAATGATGAGACTCACAGCATCTAGACAAGCGCAAATCGGCAGACGTCGGGCCCAAAGAAGACTGTTATTAAAAGATTCTGCGGCATTGGACGTCATGTTGGAGAAGCGTCTGGCAGGGCAATGTGCTCGAGACCACTTATCAACTCCGATGTTTATCAATTTCTTATAAGCCAACCTACTAGTGCTATGAATCCCTGACATGAATTTCCCGAACTCCGTCTTGTCGTATGTGTATGCGGCATGTTGAAAGAGTTCGCCAACTTTCTTTCTGTAGATCGCCAGATTATTGGCAAGGTGCCAGTAACAAAACCCATGTCTAGCTTCGGGGAACTCGACTTGAACTGCATGTATGATAGACGGGTGTTGATCGGAGACGAACAACGTAGCCATACATGGACCATATGCCATTCGGAGGCATCGCATGAACCAAGTCCACGAGTCGTTATCCTCAGTCGGCCCGATTCCATATGCCAAAGGAAAGAGTTGCTCGTTCGCATCTTTAGCCACAGCTACAAACATTAAACCGTGGGCATTCCCCTTGAGATGCGTACCGTCAACAATAATAACCGGCCGGAGGTATCCGTTTTCCCATGTGAATCGCGTCGCGCATAGAGCAATGAAAACTTGTTTGAACTGGCCATCTGGACTGATCTCATACTCGGTGTACGTATCGGGATTAGTGATCTTCAACATGTGAAGGTAACCGAGCAGATCGTTGAAGGACTCATTGTGTTTGCCGTATACCATCTCGATTGCGTGATTCCGTCCCTTCAAGCACACGTCGTAGGTGGCATCGATGCCGAACTCTGATTTGAGCTCGTTTTGAATTATTCTGGGCTTTATTATCTGAGAATCACGCAACAATCTCTTTGCAAAAATTGAACCGATCACCAATGCATGGACCTTCCTCTTATGACCGGTATTTGTTAGACCAAATTCACTACACACGTGCTCCTCAATAAATTTCGAAACAGTCCAAGGCCCGCCCTCGGTAGTGAGTAAAAGCCTGAAGGGGCATTCTTGGGATAATTTGCACGTCGCTAGGAATCTCTTGTTATCTGATTTCTCGACAATGTATTCTTTCCTCCTAATCAAATGCCACAAACCGACTGCGATGCAGATTTCATCCTTGTCCCAAAAAACAGAGTCCTTGGAGAGCTCATCAATATTAATGAAATCATCGTGATATACTGCGGAATCACGAGGCCGGGGGGGGACTAACGGGACAACCCAATTACTCATGTGGTCGGTGTCGTTATCTGCCACTGCTTCACCCTCACTCAAATCTGGGAACATCATCCCAAACAGTTTTTGCATACCCCCTTCCTCCTGGATCCAAGCAGTCCACTCTGCGAATAAGGCCATGTTCATCTGCCTACCATCATGGTATAGATTGGTCTCGCCCTCGCTCTCCGAGGTCTCCGAGCTCTCGTCAGGATCAGGGACGTAATCTTCATCATCCGTTCGCTCCTCGTTATTCTGGACCGATTGATTGAGGTCTGGAATTGCATTATCATGGATGATAGTTTCATGATTCGCCGGATCCGCACCAACGTTGTTGCTCTCGCCGAGATATACGCCCTCATACTAGTTACTAGATGCAGCAACCCTCCCGAAATGTTCCAAATCTGCATGCCAATTACTGCCTTGGTTGTGAAAATCAAATGAGCCAACATACGACCCAGGTTGATCGAAGGTGGGGAGGAGGATGCCCCGGCATGTGAAGATGATGACCCCGCATGTGAAGAAGATGCTCTGTCGTTCGTCTTCACGAATATCGTTGGCGTCAAACCACCATTGCATAATTCAAATAATTTCTCATCTCTTGTCAAGTGTGATTTGACAGTCGGTCCACGGTTGTTCATCCTCAGATAAGAAATATCAAAATCAGAGATCGTCAGGTTGCAATAATAAGATATGAGGTATCTCAAGTTGTAAACGGTTATCCCGTCAGAAGATAATGGGATAGTTATCTCTTGGCCACCTTCATAACTACAACCATCCCATTTACCCCCGTATTTAACGTTCACGTAGACCAAATCCATCTGTAATCACATAATTAAATTTTAATTAATAAATCATCAACTGCAAATAAATATAAAAACAACAAATTAAACACATAAAATATACCAATTTCTTTAAGAGTACCAAATTCAATTCGAAATCACTATTGTATACTAATTTCGAATTAAATATTAAAAGAATTAATTTAACAAAATAATAATCAATTAATTTCAATATAAATCTATAGGAAGAATTTCTAAGCTCAAAAATTAAATATTATAAACTATTCATATTTAGAAAAAAAAATGAAAAATAACGGTATAGCCAACCGGCCGGTCTATTCACCGGAAAAGTGATTTTCCGGCGACCGGAATAAGCGACCGGTCGGCCTTTTTCCGGTGTCGGAATGACCGGTTGGCTATGTCCAAATTTTCTCTTTTTTTCCTTAACATATTTATAAATTTTTGTAGTTCAAACATTAAAAATATTTTAATATTTCGAATTAAATCATTTAAAAGAATTAATTTAAACAAAATAATAATCAATTAATTTCAATATAAATCTATAGGAAGAATTTCTAAGCTCAAAAAATAAATGTGATAAACTATACAACTATACATACTTAGAAAAAAAAAATGAAAAATAATGGTATAGCCAACCGGCCGGTCGGTACACCGGAAAAGTGATTTTACGGCGACCGGAATAAGCGACCGGTCGGCCTTTTTCCGGTGTCGGAATGACCGGTTGGCTATGTCCAAATTTTTCTCTTTTGTTTCTTAACATATTTATTAATTTTTGTAGTTCAAACATTAAAAATATTTTAATATTTCAAATTAAATCCTTTAAAAGAATTAATTTAAACAACATAATAATCAATTAATTTCAACATAAATCTATAGGAAGAATTTCTAAGCTGAAAAAATAAATGTGATAAACTATACATACTTAGAAAAAAAATGAAAAATAATGGTATACCCAACCGGCCGGTTGGTACACCGGAAAAGTGATTTTCCGGCGACCGGAATATGCGGCCGGTCAGCCTTTTTCCGGCGTCGGAATGACCGGTTGGCTATACCCAAATTTTTTACTTTTTTTCTTAACATATTTGTAAATTTTAATATTACAAACATTCCAAATATATACTAATTTCGAATTCAATTACTTAAATAAATCAATTTAAACAACATAATAAGCAATTAATTTCCAAAATAAATCTATAAACTAATTCCTAAACATATAAGTTCATTTTTGACATGTTAAAAAAATTCAATTTATTTCCAAAATAAATCCCTAAACTACTTAACCAAGCATAAGCATATATAAAATCGATATTAAAATTTACCTATATTACGATGAAGCAGATGAAGCAATGTGGCACGATATCCTCCGTGATAAACCCTTATAATGCCTCGTCTTCCTCAAGCTCACTTCTTTAGCTCAGATGTTGTTTTCACTTCTTCTCAAAATAATATTTTTGGTGAGTACGTTTATTTTTGAATTCTATTCGTCACAACTTTTACGGCTGTATATATTGAGTTTTGTGTGGCGTGGTTGGCATAGGATACCAAAATTTATTACTGAAAGGTACTATTGGTCTTGTACTATCACAGATATCACAGATTGAATTATTTGTAAAAAAGCAGTCAAAATTGTATGATTCAGTATCATTCAATAGTATTATTCACGCATGCATGCATACAGTAGAGATTCGTCCGGCCATGACAATACTAATGCATCATGAAAGAAAAACAAAAATAGCTTTATTTATTCACATGCATGCATACAGTAGAGTATAGATTCGTCGGTCACAAAATTTATTACTTCTCAAAAACAAAATAAAAGATAAATTATAATAAAAGAAATAAATCAAAAGTTCGTTGGAAGAAAAGGGAGGGGGAACCATTGCTAATTTTTAAATATAAAAGTGGGACCCATTACATATTAAAAATATTAAAAATGACACTTTTACAATTTCATTCATTAAAAATGACACTTTTTACATTACCCCTTTTTGAAAGGGCAATTTCTCCTATTTCCAGATATATATATATGCTACGTCATGAAATACTACTAGTACTAAATTATTAGCCACTCTGTTTAAAGAAATGCATAACCACCTCACCTAAATCTCCCTACACCTACAGATAATTTTACAAGTGCTGAGAAATAACTGCCCTTGTTCAACTAACTAATGAAGAAATTTGAGAATGGAAGTAGCTTAACTACCTCTTAGCTACTATTCTTTCAACTCAACTCATGACATAACATCAAATTAACATTTGAAAAGGGGGATTTCATCACTCAAACTACTCACATTCTGATTTCTGCAGCTTCATCTTCAAGAAAGTTTCATTCTTTATAAGTTAATCACCCAGTGTCCACAAATCATCCTTAAACCTCTTTTTTTTTTTTTTTTTTTTTTGTTGCTACTAACATAATAAGTAAAGCCCGTGTCTAAAGATTCAATTTTGAAGAAAACCCACACCGCAGAAACCAAAGAAACGCAGTAATTAATTAAGTGGCGATGAAAGCTAAGTCAAGAAGATAGAAACGGAGCACTAAAAAACTGCAAGAGACAGATAATGATTCCAAAAAAAAAAGAAAAAGAAAAAAGAGATTAATTTAACTAGGAAGAAGAAAGAAGCACTTCTCTTTCTTTACATCTGAAAAGATTAACTCTAGGAGGCAAAAGCATCGATCTACACAAAGGGCAAGTAACTTGCCCTTCATCAATCCACGTGTCCAAACAATCCCTATGGAACAAATGCTTACAGTTGCACAGCTCTCTCACCTCGTGCCGCCCTTCGATGCCCTCCAAGCAGATGCTGCAATTCTTCTCGCCGCCGCCTCTGGAGTTGTCCTCTTCCGCCGCCCCGGGATTCTCGATTTCGCGCCGGCGGAGGAATTCTTGGCACTCGATGATGGGGACCCGGTTCTTGATTGCGGCGGTGACGACTCGGACAGGGATCGGGACGAGGGAGGGGGAGGAGCTGTCGAGTATGATGATGTAATTGTTGGGGCTGGCGGCGGAGTCCGGCGATTCCTCCGGCGGCGGCTGCTTGTAGAGGCCGAGGCGCGTGAGGGCGCCGATGAAGAGGTAGTGGGCGTGAGAGATTATGTTGAGGAAGAAGGTGATGGTGATGACTTTGGGCACTTTGATTGCGTGGAAGAGGAAACCCATTTTGATAGGTTTTTCCGGCGGAGAGCGGCGGCGGCGGCGGCGGAGGAGGAGGAGGAGGGAGTCTCACGCTAAGATCTGTGGTTTAAATGGGTGTTGCTTTTTTCAAGTTAAAAAGTTGGGGACTTATAAATATTATTCGTCTTTTTTCTTTTCTTTTTTAATTCTTCATTTGTTGTTTACCAATGGCACCGTCATATTTATATAAAACACTTTTCATTTTTAATAATGGGCTCCACAGTTTTAATATTTTACACTTTAACATTTTATTTATCATTCACAAAATTTTAGAGAACTTATAATTACTCCATCCGTCCCCCTTCAATTGTCCAATTTGACTTATTGACTTTTTGGCACGCATTTCCACTGAGCCGGGAAACGAGTTATAAAATATAATTTTGAAGTATTGTTTCTTTTACGGGATACTATGAGCTCATAGTATCCCGTAAAAGAAACAATACTTTAAAATTATATTTTATAACTCGTTTCCCGGCTCGGTGGAAATGCGTGCTAAAAAGTCAATAAGTCAAACTGGACAATTGAAGGGGGACAGAGGGAGTATTTTACTTTAATACTTTTATACATTAATTTATTAATATATAATCACAATGTATTAAACTCTGTGCTAAAAGTTTTGTTTCCGAAAATTTTGGAAGGAAACTTTTGGAAGGAGGGAGTAGTCGATAATTAATTCTGATTCACATTATTTTTATTTTATTTTATTGTTTTGTACTTGTCTAGTGTTTTGTTAGTTTACCACTTTACCTAAACTAAACTTTCCTAATCAATTGTTCTGCAAAAGATAATCATGGATAAGAGATTTTACATTAAGATCTCGATCTTTAATTGATTTGCCTCTCACTTTATTAAAGATAATTATTAAAAAATTAATATTGATTATTACTTAAATAAATGTCTTTTTGTTGTTTAAAAAAATTGTAACTTCATCTTCATAGGATGGAATCTTCTATCCCGATTTCAATATCTCAAATGTAACTCAAATTATGATATAACAAATTATGATAAACATTTTTAATTTAAAATTATAGTAATTTTTTAATAATTATATATCATAGTTTTGAATTTATCAACTCTAATATAATTAATAAAAGTAATATGTAACGGTAGATAATTTTGAACCCTAATTAAACTAAATTATTAGGAAGAAAAATGTACATAAAACTAATAAAAATTAAAATTTCGGATAGAGTTGAATATTAAATGGGAAAAAGCATTCAGTGCTTCTTCAGTGACGACTTAATCATTACAATAATTATCACTTTTAATTTGATTGAGTTCAAATTTGTGTCTTTATATAAAGACTAATACTGATTTAAATTTCACAATATTAACTGTTCTTTCTAATTACTTTAGGTGACTTTTAAAACTTATCAATTGGAACACCCCTGTTCTGGTTTTGGTTTTTTCCAATCACAATTTATAACATCTGCAATTTTCAATGGTAATGCTAAGCATTTTAATATTTCATTCTTTTTATGAAAGTATTTTAGAATGTTATTATTATAATCGATAGGTTGTAAAAGTCAAGTTATAATCTACTTGAGCTTTTGCAATTTATAGATTGAATAACTTATTAAACAAGCATAGGAAACTCAATTAGTTGAGAACATTATTGAGCTTCGTTCTATCTCCAAAATACAATATCATGTAATGTATTTTAGAAATCTATTTCAATCACTTACTTTATATATTTAATTTATTATTCCTATATTTTATTCAATTTTAATGAAATATGTACTTTTCTTTGTGTTTAAATGAAACGAAACAAAAATATATTGTATTCATGATGTATATTATATTTTTATTGATATAACTTAAATATCTAATTAATAAATAATAATAATAATAATAATAATAATAATAATAATAATAATAATAATAAATTAACTAATGTTTATTTAAATAATATATATGATTGAATAATTGAATAGTACAGTATAATTAAAATTATTTAAACAATAAAAATAGAATATGAAATATTGATCAATATAGTAAAATCTTATATGTAGAGTCTTACTAATCAATATTCTATATTATAACTGCAAAATTAAGTACAGAATGAATGCACTTCAAAGTGGTATGGTCGGAGATGTTCTTTCCTACAAGCTCAATTCCTAAATTTTTAAATAAGCAAATCTACGAGCTCGAGAAAACAATTAAATACTCCAAATCAATTTTAGTAAAATTTAGAAGTCGAAAATGAACGAAAAATATAACAGTATTTTATTCGCGAAGTGAAATCCAAATGACATACGAACAACTTGTTTATTTTACTTGAAATTAGTCGTGGTCCTTAATTAATCGACGTTATTGCGTGGAAACTGGAAAGAGACTCGACCCGTGAATCAAATTAAAAGGCAAAGCACTGTCTAAATCCGAATATTACTATTAAATTATCAATTATATATGTGTTATTAGGGCCCTTTCACTCGATTTCCATCCAACTTTCTTTCTTTTTTTTTAACCTTAATTATCTGTAATAGTAATATTAATTTAAAAAATGTCAAGATGCATGTACTAGCGCGGATGGAAAAAATTAATTAATTATCGGGATTCGCTTCTTTCAATTCCAGAGTTTGTGAAGAAAATTAATAGTTGAATCCTTACAAGGAGTTGGAATTAAGCAAAACAGTCAAATATGCTAAGCCTTGCCAAATCTATTGAAATGGATGGTTTATTAAATTAAAATTTCAAAGCCTCGTGAAAATGTTTCAAATGTGACCAAGAGAACGCTATCGTTTTCAGAATTCAGAAAGTAGGGGTACTTTTTGGTTGTAAATTCACTAGCGTTGCGCATGTGCGTTGCACGGGTGATATGAATTGTAAAGAATAATAAAATAAAAGAAAAAGTAGCAAATAAGCCCCTAGGGTGCAAGCCCTTAAGGCGAATATCACCCCAACGTAACGTTCGGGCCGTATCCCACCCTAACGTGCATTAAATAGAGCAAATTCCCCCTTCTGTCAAACTCTTCTCTAACACCGTTTGTCCCTATTAATTTTTTTAATGTTTTGGGTGGGACCCACTTCCGTCCTTCCTCTCTTTCCTTCTCTCCCACTCCGGCAAATTCAAGAATGAAGATAGCCAAATTCGAAATTTATATTCAGATTTGAGCACCAACCTTTAGCTTCTTCATCCCTTTTGTTTTCTTGCACTGCAATCATTCTTCAATTCCCTCCTCTCTCTCTCTCTCTCCTCCGCCACCCACAGCCTCTCTCTAGGCTCTAGCTAGAGAGAGAAACCAACCAACTGCGCATGGCCGCACGCATTCTGAACTGGAGAAGGAGTTGATTAGCATAAAGCATCTGATCCTCTACATCACGGTGGTCATAGCCCTCCTCCTCGTCTTCCGCTCCTCCCACAAATCCAAGCACCACGGCCACAGCGGCCGCGGCCGCCGCCTCAAGGTCCACTCCCATTTCTCCTTTTCCATCCGCCCGATGATTCCCACCACCACCACACCCTCCCCCGGCCTTCGATCCCCACGTCTCCGAGATCAAGCTCCGCCGCGAGGAAAACGAACGGGAGCACCTCTACTTTCACCCCCACCACAACGACTCCGCTCCCGACTCCGACTCCGAGTCGCCGTAACTGGCGCCGAGTCACGAGTCTCAGCCGGAGTGCGATAGAAGGGAAGAGAGGAAGGCCAGAAGTGGGTCCCACCAAAAAAATAAAAAAAATAAAATTAATAGTGACAAACGGCGTTAGAGAAGAGTTTGACGGAAGGGGGGATTTGCTCTACTTAATGTACGTTGGGGTGGGATACGGCCCGAACGTTACGTTAGGGTGATATTCGTCTTAGGGGCTTGTACCCTAAGGGCTTATTTGCTACTTTTCCCTAAAATAAATAAATAAAAGTTAAAACTATACATTTTTCTCTCACATCATTATGAACAAAGATTTAATTCTCATGATTTTAGAAACCTAAAATAATTTTAAAGAATATAAATAAATATAATTTTAAATATTCATGTGATAGAAATGTAAGCTCCCTATACGCTATACTACATTTATATAGTGAAACTACTATTGCTACTAAAATATTTGAATTACTATATTTTTGGTATATTTATTTAAATTCGTAGTAGTTATCTAAATAATTAGTAATTATTATGTTCTAAATTAATTTAATATTACATGTCTTTGGGAAAAAAATAATATCAAAAAATTAAGCGATAAAGTCATGATTACAGTAAATTTATTAATCAATAGCTATAAATCTAACTTAGTATTATTTCACAAAAGTTCAATTAATAATTTGTGACAATGTATCCAATTAAATTTTCTATTGTCACAATAAAATTTTACACAAATTATTGATATAATTGAAAAAGTAAACAAATAACATATGAATATAACACAATAAAGAAATTCATAGAATAATCTAATGCAAAAATAGATTTATTAACAAACAATATAACATATTTATAATTTACAATACATTTGTTGCCAAATCCATTGAACAATTTAAAAATATTTGAAATAAATCATCTTTGAGAAACCATTGGACAATTGATTGTTACTTTTGGAGGAAAAATGACATTGATGTAATTCTTATCAACTATTTAGCTTTTATATATTGTATAGATTAGAGTATTAGCATGGGAGCCCTCCATGGCGAGCCCTCCATGGCTCCTCCAAAATGGAGGGCTCCCAATTAAATAGTAATATATATATCAGTATTTAAATCAACTTGGAGGGCTCTCATTTTTGTTGCATTGGAGCCCTCCAAGAACTCTCATTATTATATATTATTTTATTTATTTATTTATTTTATTTAAATAAAAATGAGATTTTTTTTTAATTCAATTGTATTGCACATTTGGAAAATTACAATACCATGAAAGAAAACTAGAAAAAAAAATACATTAACGATAAAATGAAGTAGGAAAAAACTAGTGATGACCGAAACGTGCCCAAATTTCCTCGATCATATATGTTTCGATGTTCTCATGAGCAGTTGCATCGCGGAGGGTTGCATTCCTTTGCATATAACGTGCGAAAGAGACATCAACACCCTGACGCGCTTGCAACGGATTAGTTGTAGAGCTCGATGCCTCGTCGTCCTCCCAATTTTCGGTTGCTTCTCCTTCATCTTCAATTATCATGTTGTGCATGATAACACATGCATACATGATTTCTGTTAAATTTTCGATATAATGCATGCGGGCCGGGCCTCGTACAATCGTCCATCGTCCTTGGAGAACGCCGAATGCACGCTCGATGTCCTTCCTCGCAGCTTCTTGTTTCATGGCAAACAGGGCTCTCTGTGGATCGGTCGGACATGGCACCGTCTTCACGAAAGTTGGCCATCTTGGATAGATGCCGTCGGCAAGATAATAGCCCATGTTGTACTGCTTGTTATTGACCGTGAAATTTAAGGCCGGTGCAACACCCCTCAGATAATCGCTGAATACGTCAGATTGATTCAGCATGTTGATGTCGTTGTTCGATCCGGCGACGCCATAAAATGCATGCCAAATCCACAGGTTAGTTGAGGCCACCACTTCAAGAATTACCGTTGGAGTTCCCTTCTTGTAATTGGTGTATGCAGCCTTCCACGCCGATGGACAATTCTTCCATGGCCAATGCATGCAGTTGATACTCCCGAGCATGCCGGGGAAACCGTGCTTCGCTTCGTGCATTTAGACGAGGCGTTGGACGTCACGCGAATGAGGTCTCCTTAGGTACTCCTTTCCAAAAGCGGCAATGACGGCGCAAAAATGCTTTAAGCAGTCTCGCCCGATTGAATCGATGATGCGTAGATACTCGTCACTCATCGGACGGACCACCATATGCAAGTTGGCGCAGCACCATCGTGCATTTTTGAAGGGGATGAAGAGAATTTCGTCCCATTGCATCTGGGAGTTGTTGGAAATATGGATCACGCATCGTCACGCTCAAGACGATTCACAAGAAAATATCTCGTCGCATGCGGAATCGGCGCCTAAACATGGTGTCTGTATACGTCGGATTTTCGGCAAAGTAGTCGTTGTAGAGTTGCTCGTACCCCGATTCACGATCACGCTCGACGTATTGCTTCTTTTTTGTCGAAAATTGGCGTTCTTCACGTCGCCGATTTTCAGCATCTTTCTCCTCCTCTATTTGTCGATAAAGCTCGACAGCTTTACGTGCTAGCCTCTCTCGTTCCTCACGATTCATTTTTTTGGAATGATGAATGTAGAATTTTGAGAAAAAGAAGTGGAAATTGATGAAAGAAGAAAGAGTTTGGCGAAGAAATTGGTGTCAAATTGTGAAGAATGGAGTGGGGTATTTATAGGAAAAAACTTAAATAAAAAAAAATATTTCGGCCAGTCAACGGTTAAAGACCGTTGACCAATCAGACGATGACACGTGGCGGGCGCGGCAGGAGGTGAAACGGGCTTGTTTCCGCCCGTTGGGCTGCGCCCTCTGAGGGCCGCATCGCCTGTGCCCGGGCGCGGAGGCTGAGTTGGCGGCGGGCGGAAAGGCGCAGCCCTTACTGCTGCGAATGCTCTTAGAAAATGAGGTATGAGAAAAGTCATCATTTTCACTTTTTCTTCAATATGTTCTCCAAGGTATAAAAGAATATAAAATATTATCACACTGATACCTCGTGATAATACTCACAATTGGAGTGAAAATGATAAAAAAAAGGGGGGGGGGGTGTGGGCAAGGAAAATTCCATTCTGATCGGGATTTTTTTTGTTGGTTTCTCACATTTTTCCATCAAAAGAGATCATCTTGTAAAATATAATACTAATTGACAATAACATGCCAACATTATTAAATTGTACTATTTCCGTCCACAAATATAGAGATACATTTTTTCAGTGCTTGGTGATGATAAATTTAAAAATAATTTTTAAAAAAAACTCGTAATTATTTTAAAAGGTACTATACACCATCAAAATACCATGTAAAAGAAGTGTGCCGCAAAAATCCACCTCTCAATTCTAGTAAAGTTTAATTTTTTTTTTGAATTTTAATATTTTTAGATCACTCAACTTCCCAATTTGTATGGCAATGTCATATTAGCAATGAACATACTCCCTCCGTCCTCCATTTAGTGATACTCTTTTTTCGGCATGCGTGACACGCATTTCCACGCTTGTCGTTGATGGGTTTTAAAATGAATTTTTGAAGTATTCTTTCTTTTACGAGATATTGTGTGTGTTGTAGTATCCCGTAAAAGAAAGAATACTTCAAAAATTCATTTTAAAACCCATCAACGATAAGCGTAGAAACACGTGCCGAAAAAAGAGTGTCACTAAATGGAAGATAGAGGGAGTATATGAATTTTCTTAATTTATTATTCATTGCATTTTAGTAAATTTAATAAAACTCACACCACAAACACTTGTGCAAGACGACCCGTCTCATCATGAGATGAGACTACCCCATTCATATACTCCCTCCATTTCATATATATTGACACATTTCTTTTTGGCTTTTCTGGCACGCTTTTCCACGCTTCTCGATGATGGGTTTTAAAATGAATTTTTGAAGAATTCTGTCATAGTATCCCGTAAAAGAAAGAATTCTTCAAAAATCCATTTTAAAACCCATCATCGAGAAGCGTGGAAAAGCGTGCCAGAAAAGCCAAAAAGAAATGTGTCAATATATATGAAATGGAGGGAGTATATAAAGACTTTTCCAAGAAACAAAAATTATTATCGCAAAATGTGTCCCAATCGCATCATTGATTTGTCGTTTAAAAAACAAAACAAAACAAAATCATATGCATTATATCTAAAAACACTGACGTCGAGAGTACAAACTCCACCATCTTTCTTCTTGAACTAATTAACAATAAAGTATGATTAGAATTAAGTAATCAACATAATGTTTCCAAAGACTATAGTAATAAAAATGGTTGACATGCTATACATTCAATTGATTTGAAATGTGTTAAATTAATTCGCTGTACTCAATCACTCGCATCTATGGCGACAATAGTGCTCCACCAAGATAGAGGATGATGCGATCATTTCCTTCTAGAAGGTGGATGGATATATATGGCCTTATTTATTTAAACTTCCTTCTAGAAGGTGCCTACGTGTCACTAACAGTCTAATTATTGTTATTACATAAACAAACATTCCCCTACCCACAGTTGATACACTTAATATGTCCACTGCTTATGACAATCATAATATTCCGTTAAAGAAAAAATACTTCAAAATCATATTGTAAAACTCATACTAAGTTTCGATAAAAATGCGTGCCGAAAAAATTAATAAAACAAAATGGACAATTGAATTGGGACGGTGGAGCATTAATCTTTTCTTATCATTTTTTTTAGTAGAGTAATTCCGATCTTAAAATTGGGGTCTAGTTTAGTTTAAATAATTTAACGGATCCGACACAATCATAGACCAGGTCTGCCGAGGTGGTGCCCGCACCTTCTAGAAGGAATGAATTTTATTAATGGAAAGTGAGCTGAGGTCGCTCACTGACTGATACAGATGTGTCATATACTATGAACATAGTTTATGTCGACAAATTTGTATAATTATAAATTAATAATCGCACTCGAGAAACTTTGTTACTTAGGAAACGCAAATTAAGAATTGATTCATTCAGGGATAATCTACCATAATTATACACTAAACCACACATTTATCAATTTTGGGAGACTAATTTAAACACAAACTTTGTAGCCAAGTTTAAATCGACATTTTTCTTAAGAGTTCAAATATTAAGAGGAATTGATTCGTACAAACAGAGGTGCCTACAATAATTGAAACTGTAGATCCGAACTGCTATCAGAATCGTAATCGACGGTTTTACGGAACTGATCGTTCGTTTGAACCCCTGCCAGCTAGGGTCGACGGTTCTGTTTCGATTCCGAAAACTCAGAACCGGAGGGTCAATGCTTCTAACCTGCCGAACCGTCTATTCTTATGCATTTTCCAATTTTATCAGTTTTTATCCAATAAATAATATGTGTTTAACCTTAATATTACATTATAAACCCATAATAAATATATAAATAATATATTACACGACCAACAAGGCTTGTTATATGCCAGCAATAATATAAGCTGTCTCTTACTAGTACTATATATATTTTTTTTCACCAAATTGATGCCAACTTGGTCATAATTAATTATTTGTTAAGGAAAATCCCATGTCGTTATCAATTTAGCCAAAAGTTAATAACTTTATGTTGGTCTAGAAACGAGTAACATACGTAGAGGGGGTGAATATGTGTGTGTTGATCTATGTCACCTTTGCATGATAGTCAGTATCGCTTGATAGATACCAAGAAAATCAGACGATACTCATCATTGTGCGATTGGCATGCTAAGTTGATTGGTTATTCACATGACTGCGTTGTTAAGCGGATCACTAGACAATTATTAGATATCGTGCAAAAATGTAAGACCTATTATACTTGTTTTTTGTATATCCGTCTTTTCCCATTAAATTATATGAGAAAATTAGGATTTTTATTTAATTTGATTCGTGCCTGGATAAAAATGCTTTTTAAATTCCAACAAATTTTTAAATTATGTTACATTGATTATGAGAATTGTTTTAATTATTTTTGTTTAGCATTTTTAATTAAATACTAAATGTGTGCTTATGTTATTTAATTTGTATTTTTTAACTATGGTCATTAAAATTAGTTGTACAATTGAACTTGAATACGTATTCTTGCAAAATGGCCAAGTTATTATATGCTTGCATAATTTAATTGTGAATGTTATTATTAAATAGATATGTATATACCTATATATGCGTGTGATCTATATGTACATATACGCGTGTCTAAGGCAATTTAAGAAAAACAAAATTGAATATATATAGATATACTACCTCCGTCTCATTTAAGTAGGGACGGTTCCTGTAGATACAAGAATCAAGAGAGTGGAGATTGTGTGGCCATAATTAATTCTGAGGAAAGAGAGTTAATTGTAGCCAAGTATTCTTTACTATTTAAGGAAACAAGTCTATTAGTTGAGACGGACCGAAACGAAATACAGGTCTACTTAAATGAGACGGAGGTAGTATATTATACTTAGGGGTGTATTGGTTGTGGAGTTTGTAGGATTTTTTTAGATTTTCAAAGTTTGGGGGTATTCATTTTAGATTTTCAAAAGTCTTCAAAAATCCTGAGGTATTCAATACGAATTTTAAAAAGTCTTAAAAATATGTAGGTATTCAACAATTTATGGATTTTGATAGTACATGGATTTTGTTTGATTTTCTTCCAAAAACATAAAGAAATTTCACTTTCTAAAATCTCTTCTAATCACAAGAGATTTCTAAGGATTCTTATCTTCACAAAAAAAATTATCACGACTGATGGGATGAACAAGCAATCAGCTATTACTCGAACATTAATTGTTGTTCGTCTTATACCATCAGTTCTAGATCTAGTCAATAACAGCAAGAGAAAATCAAAAGAAAATTTCTATGTTGCACTGGAAACACATATAAACATTTCGCATGAGTTGGATCTCACTATTCATCTGAGGCCAGTCCTTATAAGTTATATACTACTCCATTAACCTTCAATTCTTTAGATCAAATTATGTAGGCTGGAACGATTTTCAAAAGATAATAACTTGTGATAACTTGTGGACTTTTGATCTGTAAAGAGACATGAACATAGTGAACCACGGCGAAGATGGTTAAGATCATGATCTAGCAGAAGAAAACTATTCGTCAAATTAGGAATATACCATTTGGGATATTTATTTTTAATTAAAGAATTAATTTTATATTTATTTATTTATTTATTTTTATATACAAGTGTGTTTCTATATATATTTGCATCAATAGTTCGAGTGTCGGAGTCTATGGAAATGCATAAATAAAAAAAAAATATATTCTAAAATCCAATCAAATCTATGAAAATCCATATAAATCAATAAGAAATCCATGTAAATCAATAAAAAAAAAAAGTCAGTCAAACTCTGCTGGAGTCTATGGATTTTCTAAATTCACGTACTTTTCAAAGTCCAAAAAATCCAACATAATCCCAATTGAATACACCCCCTTTAGTCTACCTTTTTACCACAACTACTATTATATATTTGTTCTTCCTTTTTTACCACACTTTGGGGCTAGCTGGTATGCAAGAATGGATTTATGTGGGAAAAGAATGAACTTAGTAATGGAATGGAGATAGGAAATGAATGAATTATCAAATGAAATTCCCATGGCTGGTATGAATAAGGAAAGGAATGCATTAATTATTTTTTTTTAAAATAACCATTTTATCTTTGAAATTATATTACTCCAACATAACATTATATATAATTAAAAAACCATGCATTATTTTAAGTTATAAATGTAATTTTTTTAAATAAACATTTTTTTAATATTATATAATCGAATTCTAAAATATTATCCAATCCGATAGAACACCCAAATAGAGAACGTCATTAATTTAAATAATTTAATAGACAATTGCAAAATAAAAAATAACAAATAATTTCAAAGAGCATCATAAATTTACACAATAATAAGAGAGAATGGAAGATAAAAAAAATTAACAATCTTCATTGTTAATATTAGAAGACGTTAAAAAAAAAAAGGACATAGAAAAAAAATATATTTGAAGACGTATAAGACCTACAATATTTTATTAAGTTTATTTGGGATAAATATGGATATTTTCAATAATTTATGAGTAAAAATTATAATCCGCTTAATTTGGAATGACTAATACCATGGGGTGTGATGGAATGGGTAATCCCATTAATGAGGGATTAGTGATTCCCAATGGAATGGTAATTCCAAATTAAAAAATATACCAACCATGAGTTTAGTAATGGGTCTGGGTTTAGTCCTTCCATTTCTTTCTCATTCCCTCCTACCAGCCACCCCCTTTATTGCTTGAGTTATGACAAGAACACGTAGGCAATCCCTTTTAATATTCTCCCGATCCATAAACCCTCTCCCATGCCCCGTCTTGATATATATATCGAGGCCTTTTGCTAATTATAATATAAAATTAAGCCCTTAAATTTTATCAAAATATGACTTAAGAATAATAATTATATTACGATAATACTCCCTCCGTCCCGCTTATAGCTACGTTTGCTTTATTGACTTTTTCGGTACGCATTTCCACCGAAACCTAGTATGAGTTTTAGAATATAATTTTGAAGTTTTTTTCTTTTACGGGATACTACGACACTATACAAAATACTAAACAAATATACAAATAAATAGGGAAAATTTTCCCGTTGAACCCAATTAATTCAGATAGAGTTAATGTAAAAGAAAATGTTGAGGATTTTTACTGTCATATTCTGAAAAGGAAGCGGCTCTGGAGGCGTACGTTAGTGGAGCGTGCTAACTTGCGCCGTTCGGATCTGGCCATGGCGAAGGGTGCTGGGAAACAAAAGGGGAGGCCAAAGAAGGTGGATACTATACTTAACCATTCCCAATCGACGACTATGTTAGAGATTGCTGAAAGCTCAGCAGCTACTGTAAGCAACGATGCTCACTCGAACTGTAGCACACCGAACGGAGATCTATTGAAACAACAGATTGAGCTGGAGATACAATCCTCTATTGTAAAGCAAGCTACGGAAATGGTTGCAGAGGGCTCTAAGGAGGCAACGGCGATGAAAATCGAAGAAGGCGAGGTCCCTCCGTTGTGGAAACGTGGTATGGCGTTGGGATATGATTCTAAAACACGGTATACCTACTGTTACTCTTGTACTTTCTGAGCTTGATAAGGAAACTGTAAAATGGAAGAATGTTGTGATTCTTTATGTGATTGGGGAATCTCCGACTATCTCTTACCTCAAAGTTTTCCTCCAAAAACAGTGTGGTATTCTGGGTAATGTTGAAATTTTCTATCATAATAAGGGGTACTTTATGGTTAGATTTGAATCTCTAGCTGATAAGGATCGATTATTGTGTGAATGGCCTTATACAATTGCTAGTAGACCGATCATTGTCAAGGAATGGGGGGCGGATTTTTGTTTTGAGAAGGAGGTTTTGAAGGAAATTCCTCTTTGGATTAGATTACCTAATCTTCCTTTGACATGTTGGAGTGGTGATTCTTTGAGTAAGATTGCTAGTGTGATTGGGAGCTGATGAAAGTACATCTCAGTAGAAGAAGATTTCCTGTGCATGCTTGTTGGTGGAGATTGATATAACAAAACCATTAATTTATAAAGTGCAGATTGAGGGAGAGAATGGTTTGAGGATAGATCAAAAGGTGTACTATGAATGGGTTCCTATGTACTGTCAAAAGTGTCATAAAGTGGGACACATATGTAAGGACAAACAACATAATATAGGTGTGCAACCCCAGCAGCAGAAACAGTGGCATGTTAAGGATAAAGGGAAGAGAGTTGTAGTGGACACTGATCCAAAAGAAATATGGAACAAGCCAAGGAAGGTTGCTCCAGCATCTATCCAAGTAGGAAATCTGCAAGTCCCTACTGAGAATATATTTCATGATTTGAGTAAAACACCTTCTGTAGAGGGCGGGGACCTTATCCCCTTGGGTGAACTATGAGGGTGGTTATTTGGAATGTGAGAGGATGCAACAAACCATTTAAACAAAAGGAGATTAAGGTGTTTTTACAAGTAAATAAGGTTGATGTTGCAGTCTTCTTGGAAACTAGAGTTAAAAAAGAAAAAAGCACAAAAAATAGTGGGTAAGATATGTAGGGGATGGGATAGTATAAACAACTATGATTCTGCAGTTAATGGTAGGATTTGGATTTGCTAAAACCCTAGAGTGGTCCAAGTCAGCTGGGTTGAGGAGCATGCACAGGCTCTTCAATGTGATATTCTTGATATACAATCTGGGATTACTCATCATTTGTTAGCAGTGTATGCCCTCAACACTAATGAACAGATGAAGGATTTATGGAAGTTTGTGAGCAGGAAATTTCAATTAGCTCATCATCCTATGGGAACCCTGTGAGTTTTTTCTGATGTTGCAGATTTTAAGCAATGTATTGAAGATAATGAGTTGGGAGAAATGCGGGTTGTAGGAGCTAAATTTACATGGACAAATAATCAAGAGGGAGTGAATAGGATATGGTCCAATATAGATAGGTGTTATGCAAATGCTTTATGGCTTTTTGAGTTCTCAAATGTGGTGGTTGAGAGACTTGCCAATGGTGTCTCTGACCATTGCCCTCAACTGCCGAGGTTTGAAGTGCATCGACCTAGGAGAGGATTGTTCAAATTTTACAATGTATTGGCTGAGCATGAGTTGTTTGAACAAGTTATTAAAGAAAATTGGGGGGCTGCTGGTTCTCTGCATCAACTGAGAGATGTATAGAACAATTGTCAGAGGCTTAAGAATCCATTGAAGAAATTAAATACCCAATGGTTTCTTAAAACTTCAGAAAAAGTTGCGGGGATCAGGCAACAACTGCAACTAACTCAAAATAGACTTGCACAGTGTAGAAGTGATTTGGAGCTGATTAAAGATGAGGAAAAATTGATTACAGAACTGGAAAAATAGAGCAAGATCTAGGAGCAGATCTGGTATCAGAAGTCCAGGCTTGATTGGATTAAACTTGGGGATTCTAACACCAAGTTTTTCTATGCATACACTAAGGTAAAGCAGAATTCAAATACAATTCACAGGCTAACTAGAGCAGATGGGAGTGTTTGTATTGGGCAGGAAATGATAAAGCAAGAAATAAGGGAGTTCTACAGGATGCTTATGGGGACTGCTCCTGAGGAATTGGCTATGGTTGATAAGTTGGTTGTGGGTAGAGGCCCTAAACTGAATATCTATCAACAGAGGATGCTGAGTGCAGATTGTTCGGACCAGGAAATAAAGGAAGCTCTATTTGGTATGGATTCCAATAAAGCCCCTGGTATTGATAGTTTTAATGCTTGTTTTTTTTCAAAAAAGCTGGCATATTATTGGTGTTGCAGTAGTACAAGCTATTAAACAGTTTTTCCTTTATGGTTTTTTACCTCCTGAGATCAATGTTGCTCTCCTTACTCTCCTACCAAAGTGTGATAATGCTAGTAATGTTAGGGATTTTAGGCCTATTGCCTGCTGCACGGTGTTATATAAGATAATCTCTAAAGTCTTGGCAAATAGGATGAAGAAGGTGTTGGATACAATAATAAGTGAAAGTCAATCCGCCTTTGTCCAGGGTAGGCTGATTTTTGACAACATTATTATCAGCCATGAGCTGATAAAAGGTTACTCTAGGAAGCAGATGTCTCCTTGGTGCATGGTGAAGGTCGATATCCATAAAGCATATGACTCTGTGGAATTGTCGTTCCTCAAACACATGATAGCTGAATTGGGGTTTCCTGCTAGATACATTGATTAGGTTATGACTTGTTTAACTACAGTCTCATATATTGTGAATGTTAATGGAGAACTCACTGAACCCTTTTGGCTAAGAAAGGACTCAGATAATGGGATCCTATTTCCCCTTATTTGTTTGTGATTTGTATGGAATATCTAAATCGATGCCTCATGGAATTGCAGCATAATAAAGATTTCCATTATCATCCCAAATGTAAGAAGGTTGGGCTTATACATGTGTGTTTTGCAGATGGCTTTCTCTATTCACTAAAGGTGATGTAAATTCTATTAAGCAGTTGATGGGGGTACTTGATAAGTTTGCTGTTGCGTCTGGTTTGAAGGCTAACCAAATGAAGAGTTGTATATATTTTGGAGTGGTCCCTGAAGAGACCAAACAAGATATGTTGAGGATCTCTGGGATGACAGAGGGTAAACTACCATTCAAATATCTGGGTGTACCTTTATCTGCTCAGAAACTAAGTGTGCTGCAGTGCCAACCTTTGATTTAGAAAATTCTCCAAAGAATGAATTGCTGGGCTTCTAAACTTCTCTCATATGCTGGTAAAGTTCAGTTAATTAAGTCTATTTTGTTTGGGGTACAGATGTACTGGAGTCAAGTGTTTGTCTTGCCTCAGAAAGTGTTGAAGATGATTCAAACTGCTTGTAGAACTTTCCTTTGGACAGGCAAAGCAGAAACATCCAAAAGAGCTTTAGTGGCATGTGAGAAGGTGATGATGCCATTACATGCTGGGGGTTTGAATATCATCAATCTAGCTGTATGGAACAAGGCTGCAATATGCAAATTGTTATGGGTGTTACATAAAAAAGGATAGGATTTGGATTAGATGGGTGCATGGCTATCACATCAAACAAAAGGATATTTTTGAGATGAAATTGCATCTGCAGTGCTCCTGGATTATTAGGAAAATTCTTGGGGCTAGGGAACAGTTAGATAAGTTGCAAAATGGAAGAAAATGGATGGACATGGATAAGTTTTCAATCAAGAAGTTATATAGAGCATTTATGGGCAGTGCACAGAAGGTCCCATGGGCTAAAGTGATTTGTCAACATTCAGCTCCACCTAAATATATTTTCATTTCTTGGTTATTGATGCATGGGAGAATGACCACTTGCAGCTATTTGCGGATGATTGGAGTACTTGTGGATCATGTTTGTTGTTTCTGCAGTAAGGAAGAGGAAACTGTTGATCATTTATTTTTTGAATGTTTTCTATCTAGGGAGGTGTGGAGAATGGTCATAGCATACTGTGGAATCAATAGGCCAACTAGAAAGTGGAGTGAGGAGTACTGGTTTATCATCTGTGGAAGGAAAGGAACAACATGCGGCTTAAAGGTGTGCACAACTCAGTGGAGGTTATAGTTAATCAGTGCAAGTTTGTGCTTGCCTGGTGTGGCGTAAAGGATAGGGAATATAGGTAGTTTATTAATCAAGTTAGTATGAGTCTGTAAAGTTGTTGGGTATTTGGTTTTGGAGTGAGTTGTACAGTTGGTCTGTTGGTGGTTTTGAGGTGAAATACAAAAGTTTCAGTACAAAAAAAGAAGAAAAAAAAAGAAGACAATGTTGAGTCTTGGAAATTTGAAAATCGGGGTTAGAATTGATTAGAAGATGAAACTTCAACTTTTTTGGGGAAAGAAATAATGAAAAAAAAAGGCAAAAGAAAAAAACGGGAAGAAGAAAAAGACAAGAAAACTCGATAGGGATGACAATTTTACCCGCGGATTCAGGTACCCGCGGGAACCGCCCCTAATTGGGTGGGGGGCGGGTTCGGGATTAAAATCGTGTACCCGAATCGGGGGTTCGGGGTAGGGGCGCGTTTATAGATCCCCGCCCCGTACCCGCCCCGATAATTAAGCTTAACATATATATTTTTTAATTATGTTTAACATTTTAATATTATTTAGTATTTAATAATTATTGTTTCATAAATTTATTAAATACTTTAATATTCTTTTATTTTTATATTATAATTTTAGTTTTAAATTAATTTTTTATCAAAAAATTATTTTTTAATACAAAAATTAATTTAACGGGTACGCATCGGGTACCCTTCCCCCGACGGGTAATCTCTGATCCGCCCTCGCTTTAATTTACACGGGTATGGGGGTGGGTTCTGGGGGGGGGGGGGTCTGGGGCGGGTATGGGGATGGAAAAGCAAAACCCGGCCCCGTCCCGACCTGTTTAAATGAGTTTATACATTGTAAAAAATCGGTGTAAATGAGTTTTTTCAGAATATAGTTGAATTGTATTTGAGCCGGTATATATATTGAGACATCTTTGTTAGCAGCAAAAGATACCCTAAAATTTATTACTGGGCCCGTGATATAAGAAGCCAACAACCCAAATTCTCAAATTCAATGATTTTTGCAATGACTTTAATAAAACACATGAAAAAAAAGTTGTATGCGTGCATGTCATGCACTGAAATGTAATGTCATGTCCCTTTGAAAAAAAAAATTAAAGTAAAAGTAGTAGCAGATAAGTCGACGTCGACATCATGTTGTGACCCATTTTCATTAAAAAAAATAAAAGGGATAGTTTTTACATTTGCAAATAAAAGGGAGGTATTTCTTACATCTACCTTGTATAAAAGGGTAGTTTTACTGTTGGTCCCAGAAGTGAGTTTTACACACGTGGGGGGGGGGGGTGATTACGTGTGTTAGAAAAGTTTGGACTTCTCTAAATTTTTACTTGAAAAACTGTGTGCTTTTAAAACGATAAGCGTTTTGCTCTCGAAAAAAACGTGAGTTTTTCAGAAGCGAATCGCTTGCAGAGTTAAAACGCTTGCGGAAATTCGGTGAGCAGGTTTATACTCGCTTTTGTGAAAATCTTGCTTTAGTTAAAAACAATATTAATTGCCTAAAGTGAGTGTGTGCCTTATGCGATAATCAAACTTGTAAAAATAAAGAATTGAAAGCAGTAAACACTTAGCTAGGAAAGCAGTAAGAACACAAGCAATTTATAGTGGTTCGGAGGTTATGCTCCTACATCCACTTGTTGCCTTCACTCAGCAACTCGAAATTCCTTCACTCAGAACTCGAATAAATGATCACAAACAAGTCCTGGTTTTATCCTTCCCATCGAAGTGTTCTAAGTTCAACCTTGAACTTAAAACCTTGAGATTACGACGGGTTCTCAAGGGACCTAACAACACCAAACAACCTTCATTTTTTCCACTCAAGTACTCGGACTTACAACTCGATCTAACAACAAACTTCGAACGAGGGTTTGGATTTTGGTTTTGAAAGTTCTAACTTAGAGAATCCTTTCCAATGAAGAAGATAAAGGATCCTGCATCAATATGGGTCAAATAATCCATTGGGTCCTCCTCCTAGATTTGAAAAGACTCTTTCTAGTCTAGGGTTGAAGGGATTAAGTTGCTGCTAACTTAGCAACTTTTTAGGGTTTCTAAGGACTCAACTAGCTCTAAAACTTAAGAACTTGAAGGATTGAATGCGAGATAGCTCTAAAGTTCTTGATGTATACTTATGCGCGAGATTGTAGTTTTGTGAATCTTCATGTTGAGAATGCAGCCCTATTTATAATGGGAGTCGGCCATCTTCCCGTTAGAGAGGTTGGTGGCACGTGCTCTTCACTTCCCTTCGTTCAAGTGACAATGCAGCTTTAACGACGGGTACACAGTGCTTTTGCAGATATCAGTTTTATTTTCTTTCCGAAAGAGGTAACTCTATCTCTTCACAGGCTGTTGTCGTGTCTTCTAGCGAGAACATCTTCTGTGCACTGTTCCGACAATTGTCGTTGCCTAATAGCAAGCTTCCACGTGTCCTTTGACTGCTGTGCCGCATTTAATGAAGTGTACAAACTGTTGCAGAGTCAGAATTTGAAATTCAAACTCCAGTTCACTTCGTCGCTTCTCGTGCTTTCTCACGAGCGCTTCATCAGTGTTGAATAAATATTGACTTCTGCTTGTACTGATGTTGCTTTCTCAAAATAGCTTTTCGCACGTTCCTACTTCTCTTCAAGTTGCTTTTACTGTAGTCGCTTCTCACAGAGTGGTCGCTTGTGACTGCGTGCTTCTTGCAAACTTGAGAATAATAAAATCTTTTTCGCTTCTCTTTACTTCGCTTCTCTTTACTTCTCTTCTCTTTGCTTCAAACTGCTTCAACAAGTGAGCTTATCTAATACATTTCAAAAATACATAAAATAAATATACATGCATACACACACGAAAAATATGAAGCCATTATTATCCGGTAAATATTGAAAAATCTTGGGCTATATATACAGACTATCCAAAAGGTTGGCCCATTAACACTTCTCTTTTGCTTCCGTTAATTTTACCCTCAGCCCAAATCGAATCGGATCCAAAACGCCCTATTACGACGTCATCTCTAACTGTGTTGATTCTGGATTTACGTTTTATAAATTTTTGTCATATATCCTCAATTAAATGCTTCTCTAAGAGCTTCATGACATTCTTTATTTTAAAGTTGTGCCCGATTAGTCATGTAAGATGACAAACTTGCAATCCTTGCAGTTGAGTATTGGAATTATCCGGGTATGGATCATTCGGGTATGAATAATTTTAAGAGTTTGAGAAATTATTTGGATCATTTAGATCCAAAATTTTTTTTTATTAGAAAAAGAACAAATTTATTCATAAATGGTAAGAAAAAGGAGCAAAGAGTTTTTGTGTGTGTGTGTGTGTGTATGAAAGTATAGCAATATATGGGTCTATTTATAGAGAATTGAAAAACTTAAATTATGGTGTATTTTTTTTATTTTTTTAATATATATTTATATGTAATATTAGGATAATAAAAATTATCTTCTCAAAATTCAATGGTTCAATCATATTGTGACAAATGACAACAACCAATTGGATAACTCAGGTCATTATTTGGGTTGTTATAAAGCGTGGATCGTCGCTTCAAAATGATTTTTCATTTTTTTTTAATCTACCCATTTGTCGTATTCACACGACCTATAGTTTAGGTCGTTGATGATTCTAGTATTCTAAGTATTTGGAGTTTGAAGTCGAACGGCCGTAGTTTTTCTTGAGGGTTACACATTTTTTACCCATTACGTAATTTGAGACAGTTATCCTTTAATTGTAATTGTAAATGTGGGGATATACAAATTGTAATTTTGCAGAGAAAGATTGGGAAGAAGAAAGAAAAATAAATAAATATACGATTTTGTTTGTGTGTAAAAATGAGTTAATAGTAGGCTATGAGGGTAAGCTAGTAAATTTATTATTATTTTTATTATTATTTAATAATAGGGGGCTGTGAAGAGTAATTTCGTGGCTATGTTTAGAATTACCCATATTTAAAAACCTTGGGCTATATATACAGACTATCCAAAAGGCTGGCCCATTAACACTTGACTTTTGCTTAGGTTAATTTTAATTTACCTCAGCCCATCATCGAATCGGATCTAAAACGGTCTATTACGACGTCGTTTCTAACCGTGTATGGACTCTGGATTACGTTTTATCCATTTGATAAAGCGGTTGCTCTTTCGCTCTGCTCCTCCTCTCCATCAATGGCTGCTTCATCTCTCTGTGCTCCAATTTCTATTTCTCCTCGAAATTACCCTACTTCAAAGAAACATTATGCTGAAGGCGAAGCGAAGCTCCCCATTTCCACCATGTTTTCGTCCCTCACTCTGTCCTCAAACCAGACTCCCGCTCCACACTTCTTAAGCGAGAACCGGCCGCTGCGCCTCTCCTCCACGCCGCGCACTCTCACCGTCATCGCCATGGCGCCGCCCAAGCCCGGCGGCAAAGCCAAAAAAGGTAACGCTTCTATTTAGTGGCGTTAGTTTCTCCGAATCCATTTTATACTTCAATTGGGGGAAAACAAAAATTGAAACCTGCGGTGTGTGTTGGCAGTGGTCGGGGTGGTGAAGCTGGCTCTGGAGGCGGGGAAGGCGACGCCGGCGCCGCCGGTGGGGCCCGCATTGGGTGCGAAGGGTGTGAACATAGCTGCATTCTGTAAGGACTACAACGCTCGCACTGCTGATAAGGCCGGCTACATCATTCCCGTAGAAATCACGGTTTACGACGTAAGTCTGTGAAAATTGGCATAATTTGAAATTTTTTGATGAATGTTTCAGTTTGAGTAATGCAAGATGTTGTTGGGGTTTGATTATCTTCCAGGATAGAAGCTTTACGTTTATCTTGAAGACTCCACCTGCTTCAGTTTTGTTGCTCAAAGCTGCAGGTAGTCTCCTCCCCTTTATATACTTGTAGTTGATGATGTTTGCAATCAATGAAACCTTCACTTTTAACGAGCTACTAAGTATGGATTGCGCCTTGTACATCAGTGACTAAACTATCTAGAATGTGAGGAGTCGACAATCGAAACTTAACAAATACATTAGAAAAAGAAGAAACCATGTATTGGTCAGGCAATCGTATATAATGTATGTTAGAAATCACGAGGCAAAAGTTATAGGGGGGTAGGATAAGTTCGTTGCTGAGATCAATCTGATGAAGAAGGATTGAGTTTCGTGTGCAAACATTTATGTATCACAGATCTTGAGAGAAAGGATCATACATGAATAAACTGATACATAGATAGATTTAGGATTTTTGCAGGTTCATCCAGTTACCTGTTTATATTAGCATTTTATGAGTCCTTCTGAGCTATGGCCTCCGAGTATTTAATCATATCCTCCTCACCCTCTTTGGTAAACATGGAGAAAGTCTATTCTTTGGTATTCATAACTTTTCGGGAGCCATCTGCTTTCTAGTAAACTATAGCCCTACGTTTAAATATTCTGATTACAGCTTTGGTATGCGACATATACGTTCATCTTTGGAGTTTTTTCTCTTATGTATATACAAAGAAACATGATGCATGCTGGCCTGATAGTTGCAAAGGAGCACCTCGAACGTATCATAACTGTAGCATCTGGGGCATTTTGTTCGATAATGTTAACAAACACTTGCTTGTATTATGCCTCATTTCAATCGGGTTGTAGCAAGGTTTTTTTAGATTTTCCTCCCTCAGAAAAAAGAATCCTGAGGATTCAACATTCAAGCTGTCTTGCCAAGAAATGAAGAAAATCGGGTTGACATAAGAAGTCTTGAGCCTCGTGAACTAGACAAGGCATCCTCATCTCATTAGAACACTGCTCTTTGAAAATTATTATTTTTTGATTTCGGTGGAAAAGATACTTCACACCTGTATGTTTTTAGGAAGTTTTCGTGGCTTTAGTTTGTTGCACTTAATTTTATGTTACTTGTCTGTAATAGGAAACGACGTCTTCTGCTAATTAGTTTGTGCTACATAGGTGTGGAGAAAGGTTCTCAGAACCCTAAGCAGGATAAAGTTGGGAAGGTAACAGTGGACCAGCTTCGGGTAATTGCACAGGAAAAATTGCCAGATCTGAACTGTTCGAGTCTGGAGTCAGCCATGAGAATTATAGCAGGCACTGCAGCAAATATGGGAATTGATGTCGACCCTCCTATACTCGAACCCAAAAAGAAGGAACTAGTGTAGGTCACAAATTTAATCTTTCCATTTAGCTGAATTCATTTTGCATCAAGAGGTAAGTAATTTTTTTTGGCTGTACTATATTCATGAAGTAGTTTATCAAAGCTCCTCATTTTCACCTCAAGTTCTTGCTCCAACATGTTGCTATAAAATTAAACCAGGGCATGGCTGGTATGCTGGAATGCCCAGGAATGGAATGACCATTCCTGCTTTCATTCCTAATCCTATGGTTGGTACTGTTTTCCATTCAGGAATGACCATTCCCGTAGGAATCAGTAATCCCTCCAACATGGGATTAGCCATTCCCCCCTCTCCCTAGGTATTAGGCTATTAGCTAATCCCTCACTCTCATGAATGAAATTTATTCGACTTTTGAAGAAATTTTTCTTACTTATAAGTTATGATATCAAATAAAACTTTATTAAACTTTGTCGGGGAACCTTATTCGGGTTAGGTTGAGTCGGGTTGGGCCGGGCTGATCTTGGCCCATTGGGCCAAATGAAGAAATCAAACATATGATATGATTTTTGCGTGGGTTTTTTTTTTTTTTTACAAGCGGATAGAGGTGGCAAAGAGTCGAGCTAGCTCGGCCCACTCTGAGCCCGGTGGGCTTTTAGAAAAAAAATATCAAATTTAATCGGGCCGATCCGAAATTTTGTCGAGCCACATTAATTATGGCACAAGCCCGACCAAGTTCGGCCATCTACAATGGGCCTAGGCCTAGCTACTAGGCCCATAAACTAAACCGGCATGGATCGGTATGATACTTTGCATTAAAATGTAATTTAATTAAAAAAAATGATCATTTCATTGCTTGCAACTACTAGCCATAGGAATTGAATCACTTGGTCCATTCTTTTCCTATGATCCTATCCTCATTTTATTCCTAAGTTCATTCCATTCCTGCTAAATTTTATTCCAGTATACCAGCCTCTATCTTCAAACAAGATGCCAATTAATATTAATTAAAGTCATGCTAAATTGTTTGTTTACATTTTACTTATGTGTTTTTGCTAACATGACTACTTGAGTTGACTGTTATGGGCGTTTATTTTGAATGATAGATTGAATTAACAATACCTAGTATTTTTGTGTAAATGGATTACTTATTCAATGTATAAAAAAAGTGTGGAGTATTGGATTGAAGCCTACTAAATAGGTTAATGTCAATAAGGGGTTGTTAATTAAAACAATAATCACTACGTTTGTTTTAACATAAATAGTATTTTTTACCAGGGCATTACACCGGTTGCATTTAATAATTTTTCATAAAAACAATATTAAATCATTAATTTTTTTAATCAAGTAACATAAAATTGACCTCTAAATAATACTGTATTATGAAACTTTTGTTTTTATTTAGTGTAATGTGAAAAGATTGAATATATATATATATATATATATATATATAATCTCTACATTTGCGTTTCTACTCCAAATAATGTATTCAAAACTATATACACAAATATCAAAAAGTAAAAAGAAAATATATTACATGCAATATGTATATATATGTGGAAATAGCTGCCAAAATGAGATAAAGAGAATGAGAAGTTACATATTTAGAATAATATATGATCGGTTTGTATGATGTATATAGATATCAAAATTAAAATCTTGGGGAATGAGAAACTTAAATGTATATCGACAAAAAATTAGTTGGTCAATTTAGTGATTGATATCGTCAAATTTAATTAATGTAACATGTTGAAAATCTTCGGATGCCCATTCAACAAAAAAAAAAAAAATGAGAAAAAACCTTTTAGATATCACATGTAAATAAATGATGACTTGCATGAAAAATGACAAAAATATTAAACATGAAATATGAATATAGCTGGAAATATAAATCTAAAGAAAATAAATAATTTAATGATGCTCAAAAAATGAGGTTTTTGGAGGGAAAGTAGGATTAGAACTATCCTACTTTAGTATATAGATATAGATGAGACTAATTGAAAGAACAATGGAATAATTAAGGCTGCAAATGAGCCGAGCTACTCGTGAGCTATTTGGAGTTCGGTTCGATAAAAGTTCGTTCAAGATCGTTTAGTGAAACTCGTCAATTAAACGAGCCAAACTTGAGTATGAGAGTATTCGGCTCGTTAGCTCGTGAACATGTTCATCAACTGATTTAGCATGAAAATATAAAATTATTAGTAAACTACAACTTGTATTATATACTATGATTAGTACTAATTATCTAATTAACTCTATTTGTTATAGAACATGATTAATACTATCTTATTAATGTGAATAAAATCATCTATTTTCAAGAGAAATAATTAATATTCTGAATATAAATCCAAATTTAGGAAGTCTATTTTGGCTCGATTAGGCTCGAATAAGCTTGTGAGACTTGAAGTATTAGGTAAACAAAGTTCAAGACTCGACTCAACTCGATAATAAACGAGCCAAACTTGAGCACAACGGTGTTCGGCTTGGCTCGATTACATCCCTAGGAATAACAAATTCAACGTGACGTGTAACTAAATTGTTAGCCAAGTGAAACATCTTCAACTTAAAAAAAAAGTTATATGAATCGAGAGTTTGGTTTTTACAAATTAAATTTACAAATAAAATAAAAATAAACCTCATTTTATTTATTTTTATTAATTTTTTTGAAGTTCAAGAGATTAAGAATGAATCGAGAGTTTAATTTTTATGTAATTTGTAAATTTAAGAATCATGTTAATAGTTTTTCAAGTGTTAAAATATTGATTAATGAAAAGGCACAAAATAATAATGATTACGTGCACAAAACGCAAGTGATACTTATAAAAAGTGCCCATAAAAGTAACCAACATAGCATTATTCATTCGAAAAATGCCCATAAAAGCCAAGTAACTAACATATCATTATTATTCGTGGTCGTGCCATTATCATTTTTCCTATTAAGTTGTTAAACATATTTAAAATTTAGTTTTCAAATTTTTATTTCCGGTCGACTTGAATCAAATACCAATACAATATATATCGATTAAGCGCATTCTTGCAAAGTCCTCTACTTTAAATTCTAGTTATTTCTGGTCGACTTGAATCAAATACCAATACAATATATATCGATACTATGATTGTCGTATTATCCCGTAAAAGAAAAAAAATCTTTAAAAATCTATTTTAAAACACATCATCAAAAAATATGGAAAAACATGTCCGGAAGTCCCAAAATCAAAGGTGTCAAATTGGGTGAAATGGAGAAAGTATATTATAATTAGTTTTCATTTGATCCAATTACTATATATATAAAAACTAATTATTACGTAAAACCTGCAACCCATTATAAAATGTTGTATTTTATGCATAAAATGATGCATTTTGTGCATAAAATGTTGCATAATAAAATATATTATTTTATATTATTTTTATGCATATAATGCATCATCATGAGATTTGCATAATAAAATATATTATTTTATTTTATTTTATATTATTTTTATGCATATAATGCATCATCATAAGAATACAACATTTTATGATAAAAATGCAACACTTTTGTGCATAAAATGTAACATTTTATGATGGGTTGCAGGTTTCACGTAATAATTAGTTTTCACCATAACCTATCCGTATATATATATATATATATATGTCATTCTTGATATAGTTTTTCCTCAAATTAAATTCTCCAATATTGACGTAGCCTCGTACTTCCCTCTGTCCCACTTATATAGGGATAGTTGACTGTCTTTTTGTGAGATAAAAGTACAGTCAACTATCCCTATATAAGTGGAACGGGGACAATTTAAGAAGCGACAACGATTAATATATGAGCTAAAAATAGGTCAGCAGTTTTTATCGTGAAGAAATAGGTTTTCTGTATTTGGAAAAGATTAGTTAAATATGGAATTGTGATGTGACATACTGATTTCTAAAAATAAGTTAGTTATTTATCATCATAATTATGAAAATTTCTGGCGATTTGTTGTCTACAACAAAAATTTTGCCATTTTGAACTGTCTTTCCTTTTTGTTTTCTAGAATTCAACTTTTTCTCTTAATTGCCTTCAAATTCTTGAGTTATTTTCTTTTAAATTGAGTGTTGATATTGAGTGTTGATATTAATTTGAGTTATTTAAAAACAAATTGACATAGAGATATTTGTTGGGACTTCAAAAACATTGATTCTATGTTTCAATGTCAGAAAACGATGGCCTGCACAGCTGCACATGCGTGTATTTGGTGGGTTAGATAGGTAATAAATAGCTTCAATATTGAATCTCTCTTTAATAGGTGGTAGTCCATTTAAATTAACAAATATCAAAATATGTCCACCAACTTAAAAAAACTCAAATTGAGTCTATCTTTTGCATTTTGTCCCTAAAATACCCTTAATGAGGCTTTAGTTTCTCTTACTTTTTCACCCCAATTTTTGCTGCTTCAACCCCTCCCCAGCTATTAGGAAATTAAAAATTTTCATCTCTCTCTCTATCTCTCTTTCGGCATTGTCGATTGTCTTTATTTCCCCCAAGCTCGGTTGCGGCGGCAACTATAGGAGATGAGCTCACTGTTCTAAAAATCCCCGCCTAGACGCTAGAAGGTAGCCCGCCGTCTAGTCCGCCTAGCCCGTCTAGGCGCCGTCTAGACTCCCGCCTAGTTCGTCTAGACGCTAATCCCCACCCCACCGCCCTACTAGCGTCTAGCGACTTTTAGAACATTGGATGAGCCCCAATCGGGCGGCGGACGTTTCGTCTCTCTGCCCGTCGATGCCCCTGCGTAACAGCCACCGACTCATCCTCCTCCTCCAACATGACGGCGAACAGATCCAGATCCGTCGCTGCTCCTTTCTTCCTCAGCCGCTCTAGATCTGATGCCTCCGGATGCTGTGGATCTGGGAGCATATCAACCCGACGCAATAGCGGTGGCCTTGCCTCTCTCCAGCAGCGGTGGCTGTGCCTCTCGATCGACGAAGCCTCCACCGGATCATAGCCGTGGCCGGTTCCTTTCTCTTCTTCCTCGCGAATTTTGCCGGATTTCTCTCCCTTGGCATCGGATCTGCTTCTTCTCTTTTTTTTTTCCTTTTTGTTCTTCATTTTCTGATTGTTGATGTTTTATTTTTTAAAATTATTTTTCCTTTTTTTTTTCTTTCCTTTCAGATTTTGGTATGTTAGATTTGATGTGTTCTTTTTTTAAAATTTTGCTATTTTTCTGATTATGAATATAAATGAAATGAGATTCATTATGTTGTTGTGTCTTCTTTTTTTTTGTGCATTTTTTTTGATTTTGTTATCTTCTTCTTCTTCTTCTTCTTAAAATTGTTATATAATTGGCACTAACGGTACTATTAATGCCGAAATAGTACCTATAATACTAATTAGACCTTGTTCACATATTTTTTTGATTTTTTTTAGATATGTGATACGAATGTAGATGCATTTTTCGTGCGTTTATGTTTTTTTATTGTTGATGTTAAAATTATTAAACAATTGGTACTATTAGTACTATTAATGTCAAAATAGTACCTATAGTACCCATCAGACCTCAATTCAGATTTTGAATTTTATGCAACAGTATTGGAATGATGCAAATTATGGTTTGAATTGCTTTTTGGATTGTGATTGTACACTGGAGTAGGTGTGCTGAATTGGGGTCGAATGGACTATTTAGACTCAATTCAAATTTAGGATTTTATGATTTCATTTGAATTTTATGCAAATGGAATTGGAATGATGCAAATAATTTCAATATAGACCGGATCGAATGGCCGGTATTGGGTCTATTGGGACTATTTGATGGTGATAGTCCCAATAGACCCAATTTTGATATAGGGTTTCTTCCTCTCGTTACAAAAATCTTGGAAAAAAATCAAAAAATAAAAAACGCTAAGGGAGAGAAATCCGGCGAAATAATACCTATAGTACTAATTAGACATTGTTCACATATTTGTTTTTTTTAGATATGTGAATACGAATGCAACGTTATTGGAATGATGCAAATTATTGTTTGAACTGCTTTTTGAATTATGATTGTACACTGGACTAGGTGTGCTGAATTGGGGTCGAATGGACTATTTAATTCAACAGACCTATGAGACCAAATTCAAATTTAGGATTTTATGATTTCATTTGAATTTTATGCAATTGGAATTGGAATGATGCAAATAATCTCAATATAAACCGGATCGAATGGCCGGTATTGGGTCTATTGGGACTATTTGATGGTGATAGTCCCAATAGACCCAATTTTGATATAGGGTTTCTTCCTCTCGTTACAAAAATCTTGGAAAAAAATCAAAAAATAAATAACGCTAAGGGAGAGAAATCCGGCGAAATAATACCTATAGTACTAATTAGACATTGTTCACATATTTGTTTTTTTTAGATATGTGAATACGAATGCAACGTTATTGGAATGATGCAAATTATTGTTTGAACTGCTTTTTGAATTATGATTGTACACTGGACTAGGTGTGCTGAATTGGGGTCGAATGAACTATTTAATTCAACAGACCTATGAGACCAAATTCAAATTTAGGATTTTATGATTTCATTTGAATTTTATGCAATTGGAATTAGAATGATGCAAATAATCTCAATATAAACCGGATCAAATGGCCGGTATTGGGTCTATTAGGACTATTTGATGGTGATAGTCCCAATAGACCCGATTTTGATGTAGGGTTTCTTGCTCTCGTTACAAAAAATCTTGGAAAAAAATTAAAAAATAAAAAATGCTAAAAAAAGTTGAGAAAAAAAAAAACATAAAAAAACTCAAAAAAAGGGTCAAAAATCCAGTCTAGATCGGATTACTTCAATAAAATCCTATTTCATGGTCATGTGGACTTTGTGGTATTCATCGAGCAACGGTCTTTCATACTCCCATTCGACCCGATGATAAGCCAAACAAATTCATAAAACGGAATCCATAACAAATAAATTAAATTATAAATGAATTGGGGTCTAAAGGGACTATTTGAATTAAATAGAGCCGTTAGATTCAATTCAACAACCAGTTTAATCCATGAAACTCGTAAAATGTAACTATGAATGGGGTCTAAAGGGTCTATTTGTTTCAAATAGTCACCTTAGATCTCAATTCTGAAAGCTTAATTACAATGTAAATCCAACTATATATTCAAACAATGAATTGCATTATTCAAACAATCACAATTCAACAAGCAGTGCAAACAATTAAACTCAACTCTAAATATAGATTGGGGTCTAAAGGGGCTATTTTGTCCAAATAGTCCCCTTATAGCCCCATTCTTCACACCCAACTAAGGTCTAAAGCTTTAGAATTCAGGTTTAGTTAATGTTGCATTGGGGTCTAAGTGGTCTATTTGGTTAGAATAGTCCCATTAGACCCCAATTATGCACCAAATCTGACAAAAACACAACAATCAACAGCAGAAGCCACAAAACTAGCACGATTTAAAATCATAAATTTGTATAAGTAGGTTTTCTCACGTTACACTAGATGCAACTCTAAATCTGCATCGGAGTCTATAGGGTCTATTTGATCAAAATAGTCCCCTTAGACCCCAATTCTGTACCCAATCCGATAAAAACAACAGAATCAAGAGCACAAGCAAAAAAACTAGTACGATATGTTAAACTAGATGCAACTCTATATCTGCATCGGGGTCTATAGGGTCTATTTCATCAAAATAGTCCCCTTAGACCCCAATTCTGCACCAAATCCGACAAAAACAACACAATCAAGAGCACGAGCAACAAAACTAGCACGATTTCAAACCAGAAATTCGTATAATCATGATTTATGGTTTTTAAACTACCTGCAACGCCATATTAGGGTTAATTTTTGGTGGAACTTCTTCTTCTCCGCCGGCGTCGCTCTCATCGCCGGCGTTGCTAGACTCGGCGTCGTTCTCCTCGGCAACGTTGCTCTCCTCGGTAGCGTCGTTCTCCTCGGTATGGTCGCTATCCTCAGCGGCGTCGCTCTCTTCGCCGGACTCCCCTTCTGGAACGAACTCATCATCAGAAGACATGAAGGGATGGGTGGTGGCGGCAAGGTGGCGACGGGATGGCTGGAATCGACGGATGGCGTGACAATTTTGGGTTGGGGGGGGGAGAATTTGAATGCTGAAGCCGTAAAAATTTGGGAGAAATTGGGGGAAATGAGGTGGGGGGAAGTTTTGTCCGAATTTGGAGAAATTGGGACCGACGGTTTTTTTAGATTTTGGGGGAAATTGGGGGAGTTTTTGCTTTTCAAAATTTTAGGGGCATTTTTGTCTACAAATACAAAAAATGGACTCAATTTGAGTTTTTTAAGTTGGTGGACATATTTTGATGTTTGTTAACTTAAATGGACATTTGAATTTTTCACTCCTTTAATAATACTACTAGACTACTAGTATCAAGAGAAAATATTATAATTAGATGTTACTAGGGATGGGAATTCGGGTTCGGAGTTTCGGGCAGGTACAAAAATACCCGAACCCGATCGGGTTTTTGGGTACCCGAAACCCGAAAACTCGGGTTTGGGTTCGGGGTCGGGATTAGAGTTTTACAAACTTCGGGTTTCGGGTATACCCCGAACCCAAATAATATTACCCGAATTCCCGAATTTGTATTTAAATTAATAATAATAATAATAAATTAAGAAATGAGAATAATAATAATAAATTAAGAAATAAGAATAATAATAATAAATTAAGAAATAAGAATTATTATTATTATTATTATTGTGCAACTTTTATTTTGAATTTTTGATGTTGAATGAATTGAAGAATTTTATTTTGGAATTTTTTTATTAAAAAAAAAAATTAGGATTTTTTCGGGTACCAGAATACATGAACGGGATACCCAAACGGGTATTCGGATACCCGAAAATAATTTCGGGTTCGGGATCGGATAGTAAATTTATGGGTTTTCGGGTTCGGGTACCCGAGAATTTCGGATTCAGGTACCCGACCCGTCCCGAATTCCCATCCCTAGATGTTACTATAGTATGTATGTTTTAATATGTATCTTGTGAGGGAGTATATGAAATGAAAGAGATGGAATTTTAAAGATTTTAAATGGATGCATTTGAAGTCCCTATCCCCTGAATTTGAAATACATTTGTTTATAAATAAAAAATTAAAAAAAAAAAAAAACTTATAATGTATATCTAGACTACATTTGTGATGTGAATGTACAATACATTATTTTGCTAGATCTGATATAACATAACACCATAAAATTCTTAACTTTTTCATGTTGTCTTAGTTGTATTTAATAACGTTTATAAAGAAAACAAAAATCATTATTGTTATTATCATCATCATTATTATGATACTATATGTTTGCAATAGATGACTGACTCAGCATGTAACTAGTAACATGCCACATTAAGCATAATTAATAAAGTCCACGATAGATATAATAACTAACTACTATCTCCATCCAATTATATTGAGGTTTATTTCCGTTTTGATTCGTCCCATTATATTGAACCCTTTTTTAAATATAGTAAGTTTTAACAAAAAAATCAGAGCCGAGATTTAATTAATTAGGCCCAAAATCCTTCTTACCGACTAATGGTCCAATTAAAATAATTAAACCCAAAACCAACCCCTACCCTAAAACAAACCCTACCCCCCTCATTGTTTGATCGATCGCCGCAGATCCTCATTCTCTCTCTCTCTCTCATTATGTCTGGAAAACCCTAGCTCTCACTCTCTTCCTCTCTAACTCGCCGTCTCTCCCACCAAAAAATAAGCCGGAATCCCTTTTTCCGACGCCCTCGATATACTCCTCACTTTCGGCATCGTCTGGCGAAGCTGGCGTCGGAGGATGATCTAAGTCCAGATTCATCCCCTCCGATAAACCCTAGATCCGAAGTGCCGCTGCCTTCCCTGACGCCAGATCTGGGTAAATCTGCACCCCCGCCGCCGCCTCCACCTTCCCATTGGCGGTTGGTGGGCAAACAACCACGCCCCAAGGGTCCGCCTGCCCCCGACGATCCCTACTGGTTGGAGTCACGACGCCGCCGTCTCCTTAGTTACTACTACCGCCGTCTCCCAGATTACTTCTACCTCCCTGCTGAGCCCTCCGCCGTAGGGGTTGTTGCCGCCGGCAGCTCCGAGGCGGCGCGGATGGAGGACAGATTGCCCTCTTTCGGCGCGGATGCCCAGATCCAAGATGGTGAGGAGCCCTAGACGGCAAGATTTGAGAAGCGTAGTGGCCGTTGAATAATTTGGGTTGCTCTAATTCAGTGACTTCTATTCCTTTTGATCCTCTGTCGCTTATTATTATTATTTTTTGGTAGTATTTGCGTCATGATTGTTGATTTTATGTGGCATCTGTGTTGTTCAGTCATGGTTTCAATTGTGATGGTTAATCGGTTTAGTTATGTTCACTGATTATGTGTTGGTTTTGGGATTGGATAAGTTGACTATGTTTGATGGTTTCTGTCTCTGTTTGATGGTTTCATTATTGTAGGAAGATGGGTTTAGACTGCGATGATGATTAGTTCTCACCATAACCTCAAAAAACTGCATGTGTGATGCACTTTAATGTGTGAAATGTAGAATTGTCTCTAATTGAAGTGGTTTCAAGGTGTTGAGTTTGGGTCGTCTTATACACTTGATGAATTTAAATCTGATGACAACAAATGGCCAAGTGATGGATTAACAAGTCTTAACCGAACAGTTGTTTACATAATTATAGCTTACTAAAAAAAATGATCTAGATGCCAAAAACTTCACAAAAACTTCTGCACAAAAACTTCACAACAACTGAGGATCATCTACACAAAAACCTCATATATGTTGCACAAAATACTGGTCTTCTACCTTTCACATGTTCTAATCAGAAAACCTTCACCACTCTGTGGGGGTGTGATTTCCATTTCTGCCATGAGTTCTTCAATTCCTTCTGTAAAGTTTTTTCTAATTAAATGATCAATGCTTTCCCTAACTAAGTATTGAGGAACTTCTAGATTTGTAGGGAGAACACCCTGCCTAAGTAGAGTATTCTGCTTCATGTGTGGTGGGTTGAAATTATTTTTTCCCTTGTGCTTCATGATTTCTTTAAAAACACACTGCAATGTTAGGAAAACCTTGTTCAAAGTCATTGGCTCTATCCCCATGAAACTGTTCTTCACATTTGTATGAGTTCATCACTGGTCTTGCACTTGTGCCTTTGTTGTAAGCTTTGAATAACACAAAAATACCCTAAGTCTAGAGCATTACAATCTGTTGAATTTGGTAGTTGTCTAATCAACTTAATGTGAAATCCATTTGCATTTACTACAGCTTAAAAATCTTCATCTCTGTTTTGTATGTGTGGCCTAAGATTATCTTGTTGTATGCTTATATTCTTGCTTAGACAAGATTCTTTTCTTTAATGGTTGGAACAATCTGATCATGCAGCAAACATTTCATGCATATTAATTGAAGAATAAACATTTTTTAACAAGCATGACATTAATTGAAACATAAACATGTTACCTGGTTGATTATGCAGTCTTTCATCACTTTTCTATTGATGGATTGCATGGGTTTCATCTCCTTAGTTTTTCTTTTTCTGTGGATGCTATTCATTTTTGTTGTTACCTCTTCAGTAAATGGCCATATTCCTATCTTTTCATCAAATAAAACAGCACCATCTTCCCCAAAAATTGGTCTGCTTACAGCACACATGAACATGACTTTGGGGATAAAACTTTTTGATTTGCAAACTCTGTGAGAATTTGCTTCCATTGGGGTGAGGTAGTATCTTTATGTGCTCCTTGTTAAATAAAACCACTTTTTATCTATATGAACTGTGCTTTCCATGGGCTTGAATTTCAGAATATTGAGGTTTCTATCATAGTGTGTGGCTTGTAGACTAAAGCTTAACCTCTCTAGCATATTAGAAGCTGTCAATAGAGACTTGATATGGTTTGTGTGAGGTCTGAGCAGGTGACCCTTAGCCCATCTTCCCACAGTAGCTTTGGGCACTTTTAAAGCATCAGTCATGGCCTCAATTGTACCTCTTTTTTCATGTGGAATCTGCTCAATTTCTTCATAGTTTATCTCATGCTTCTTCTTCTTCTTCTTCATTTTTTTTTTCCTGATTCTCTTGTTTCTAATGCTTGAAACATTGATAATCTCACCTCTGTTCTTTTGTGCGTTTGCAGTAGCCCAGATTTTTTTTCACAGCCGATATGCCAACACCGAACTTTCCGACTGCCTCTTTCATCTTCCCGTAAGCAAGCTTCCCACTTTTGCAGCTCACCAACAAGAACTGCATAATCTCCATTCTCTTTGAATCTGGAATATCCTTTTGTCTCCATGGCTGCTGAATTTCTGAGCTTTGTCCAACACTTTGAGGGAGAAGGAGTTGTAGATGGAAACAAATGAGGAGCTCTTCCTCTTTATAGAGAACCTCACCTCTGTTTATATTTAAAATTTTGAACTTATGGTGCCAAAATGAAATTTTAGCACCAAATCTGTAATTTTTGATTTTTTTTTTTTTGGTGAACAGTTAAATGATAAACAGTAAATCCGGCTACAGTGTTTCTATTGTGAACAGTAATTTTTATTTAAATTATCCCTTAATTTTCTGCTTAAAACTGTATGTTGACTTTATATTAGTTTGAGTGCTAGTTAAATAAGCTTTATTATAATGCGATGGAGGTAGTATGTTTGAGAACACTTCACGTACATGCTCATTACGAGATATACACCATATATATACATTTCAAAAAATTAAATTAAAGCAAATCAGTTAGTTATAAGACAATATACATAAAAGGTGATTGGTTTACAAGATTAGATTATTACAGTATTATTTAGAAATGCTCCCCTACTCACGGTGGACACACTTAACGTGCCCACCGCTGATGTGGCAGTGCCCCGTCAATGATTTTTCCTTTTAGGGTTCACTTCTTTTCAGTAGGGTTTAGATTTTTATGGTAGAGTTTATTTTTATATAGTATATTAATTATAATTTTTCTTAAATATAATGCCGTTATCTCAGCTGTGGGCATATTAAGTATGCCCATGATGGGTAGGAGAGCATTACTCTATTATTATTATCTCTTAAATAAATATACATCTCGATATATTGTTTGGTTGAATGTACTCGACTTGATACTTTAGAGTTTAGATAGTCAAGTAATGCTCCAATGCTTTATGTGGGCACGCTTAATGTGCTACGGATGACGTGCAGTGGTATAAAAATAAATAAGTTAATAAATAAGTTAATAAAAAGTATATCAAAATTAATTAAACCCTGACATGAAAAATTGAGCGTTGACACATTAAGTATGCTTACAGTGAACGGTGGAGCGTATATATTAGATAGCGTAGCCCTTATCCCCTAAGACAAAATTAATCTTCATAATTTTTTCTTTTGAAAGGAATTAATCTTCATAATTGAATCTTCCGGGCCAATATTTAATTATCCTAACTCATGGGACAAACCATAAATTGAATATTGTAATATTGTTGACTAGTATTGCTATGTGTCAGTAGTCATTTTCCTTTTCCAGAAATAATTTGTCAAAATGTTCTACATCAATAAGTTGTAATGTAGAACATAAAAATAAATTGTAGTCTCTGTTAAAAAAAAAAAAAAAAAAAAACTGTAAATCCTAATTGAAAGCGTGTTTTGATAAGAACTTTATCTTTTCTATTAAAAAAAAAAGAAAAAAAAGAAAAGAAGTTGGACAATTTCAAGCTACATAAATACGACCCATACAGCTTTAAATTAAGAATGTGAAAGAGGTGGTCCAACATCTTGTTGATTTATGAATGACTATTAAATCAATAAAATAGATATAATACATACGGTGATATATACCACTGTAGTACTTTCTCCGTCCTCCATTTCTTGACCCAAAATTTTTCGGCACACATTTCCACCGAAATCTAATACGGGTTTTAAAATATAATTTTGAAGTATTTTTTATTTTACGGGATACTACGAGTATTGTACTATCCTTTAAAAGAAAAAATATTTCAAAATTATATTTTAAAACCCGTACTAGGTTTCGGTAGAAAGACATGCCGAATACTCCCTCCTCCCATTTAAACAGGCTTGTTTCTTTTCGGCACGAGATTTTAGGAGAGTGTGTATAGAGATAAAGTGTAGTGTTTAATATTTTAATGCAAATTTAATTATTTTAAAGTTAAATCATCATAAATGCATAAAAAACATATTGATATTTCATCTTAAATGAAAGATCGTATAAAGACCTTTAATTTAATATAAAAATTATAAAAATCAGAAAACGAACGATCAAGTTATGATAGTTTAAATGTTTAGGATTTAAATTATATTGAGATACGTACTGAGAGATGAGTGGATAATAGGGTGATTAATAATGGATAATTCTTTCCCTTTTAGGAAACATACCAATTGGTGTGGGACGGTTCGATTAGGAAAACAAGCATATTGAAACGGGACGGATGGAGTAGGATTAGTGTCAATAAATAAAGTATGGAGGGAGTACTTTTTATGTAATGCACGTAAGGAATTATGAAAAGAATTATCAAGACTAATTGAATTCCAATGAGGAAGTAAGGGGACGTTCGTTTTGAGGGTTTCAGGAAAGGGAAAGAGAATTAAAAGCTTTGATTCCCTTAGTGAGTGTTTGACATACATTTTCAATGATTCCCCATTCCTCACTTTGGGGTAATGGATTCCCCTCTTGCCCCCTTTTTGATTCACCTCTTTTTACTTGAGAATTGATTCCCTTTCCCCTCCTCTCTTCACCTCTTCTTAAAATTTATAATTTATTCCATGATAATATCATTAAAAATTAAAATATATACTACTATATTACTATATATTTTAAATATTTAATAAATTATTCATTATTTATTTTAAATATAAATATTATAAATATATATATATATATAGATTATATTACTATATTATAATTGTTTAATTATAATATATTTAAATATATAAAAAATTTATATTATGTTAATTAAATTATATAATAAATGATACGTATTTAATTAACATTCTAAAGTTTGATAATATTTAATAATATTTTTAATTTAATATATATACATATATAATATTAGATTATAATATAATATAATATGATTAACTATTATATATATTTATGAGATTATATATTATATATGAATAATCTTAAATATAATATATATATATATACATATATATACTAGTACTATGAAATATATATTAACTTATTTTAGAAAATAATAAATATTTTAAATAATAAATATTATTAAATTTTATTTAATAATAATAATGATACGTATTAAATTAACATTCTAAAGTTTGATAATATTTAATAATATTTCATTAGTAATTACATTTTAATTTAATAATATTTTTAATTATATATATATATATAATGTTTTTATATATAATTAATATGATAACTCTATATATATTTATGAGATATATATGTATATATATATATATATATATATAGAGTAATATTATAATATTCAACTATAATATTATATTTATATAATAATAATTTAAAATAATATATATTTTTAATAATAATATTATTAAATGTTTAAATATAATAATAATAATTAATTATTATTATATAATAAATCTAAATTATATATGTATTTTATTCTAAAAAGTACATTTCAAAATTGAATATTACATATATTTATAATATAATAAAATTTAATATATATATATATATATGGATGCGTTATGGTGAAGATTAATTATTACGTAAAAACTACAACCCATCATAAAATGTTGCATTTTATACACAAAAGTGTTGCATTTTTATGCATAAAATGTTGCATAATTATGATGATGCATTATATGAATAAAAATAATATAAAATAATATATTTTATTATGCAACATTTTATGCACAAAAATACATCATTTTATGCATAAAATGCATGAGTTGCAGTTTTCACGTAATAATTAATTTTGATATGATCTATTTCATATATATATATATATATATATATTAAAATATAAATGCATAATATTTCGATTCTCTTTCTTGTACTTAACCAAACGAATTGACAAATCAATAATGATTCACATTTCTTTCCTTTCTTTTCCTATCCCTTTGTTGATTCCTTTATCTTTATCTTTCCTAAACAAACGACCCCTAAATGTAATTGATTAATAAAGAGAGTGACCAAAATACCTTCCAAAAATAATAATAAATAATATGTGAATGTGACGTAGCGTAGTACAGTAATAAATTAGATAAGACCCCCAAATGTTGTGGAAGCCCAAAAACCCAATAATGTAACAGCATATTCCCTATTTATTTATATCGATTCAATCATCATCATTCATATCCAAATAAATAAATAAATAAATAATAGTATTACAATATAGCTGTCCCAATTTAAGCAGAAAGCCCATTCCAATTCAATTCAAGTTTGTTGATTGTGAATCCTCTCTCCCTCTCCCTCTCCCTCTCCCTCTCTCTTGAAATCCCTACAGTATATAAAAACATAAATATCTATACATTTATTTATTCAGAAGAAATTAGAAAGCTCGATTTCTACTCCTTAACTGCTTTCGGAGATCTGCGCCCTATTCTCGCCGTTGCTCTGCTCAACTCTACGGCCAAGGTGAAACACTCTCTCTCTCTCTCTCTCTCTCACACACACACACACACAGGCATTCGATAATGCAGAATATGTGTATCGTTTGCGCACTCTTTACATATTTAATTTTCTACTAATTTTTGTCACCGACGTCGCTTAACAGCTCCGCCCTCTGACTCTCTCTCTCTATATACTCCTTATGGAGGAGTCGATGTGTAGGATTTTTTCCCCAAATATTTCGGTCGTGCTAATGAGTTCTCCGTGTTGATTGATGAGTTTTTTTTCTTATTGAGGATTTTTGTTTTTGTTTTTTTAATTTTTGCCGTCGATGTTTTGGTATTACGAAATTTAAGTGGTGGTGGATGCAGGTTGTTGAAAGCCCGCTTTCTCTCTCTCTCTCCTAAGAGCTGCTGATACAGCTCCGCCGTATATTCACCTTCCAACACTCTCTGCGAACAAATTCTTTTCGCTGTGAATCGTATCTCGTAAAGGTAACTTTTCCGAATCTCCTTTACATAATATCCTACTGCCGCTTTTTAATTTTTAATACATTAATCACTCTCTTGTTTTATATGCAATCTCCTTCTTACTGTATAATTTGGCTTGATTGGCATATGAGATCTAGTTTCTGAGAATTTCTCTGTTGTTTTATTATTTATTTTTTCAGTTTCTGCTGTGTCTGCCTTTTCTGTTTCTATCTTCATGGGTAAACCGTATACATTGATGGAGATTGGTTGTGGGTTGGAAATTACAGTTGGTTATTTTGAAAAAAGAGTGAGTAATAGGAGTTTGTAAAAAAAAAAATTGGTGTTGGTTGGGACTGTGCAAACTTTCACGAAAAAGAGAAGCTAACTGTCTGTAGATTTGAACTTTGTACACTTGGTTTAATAGAAATTTCAACCGGAAGAGTGGTTGAGATTGGCACTGAGTGTTTTTTTATCTGCGTCACTTGAGATTGCTGCGCAGAATAGTTTCATGTATAAATTATTTGTGAAGTTAATTTTCCTTGTGAGAATTTGAATGAAAATTGAAGCTGTAGAGGAAATATTTCTCTTCAACCAACTGTTGATTTTTGATTTCAAATCCTTATAGGGTTGAGTCAAAAGGGTAAGAAATTGCTGGTTGCGAAAGATTTTGTTCTCGCTTTGGTTTTTGATGATCTGTTGCAGTTTGGAATTGAATGAAATTGTACTAATCTATCTGTAGTTTAGCTCATCAGAGTTGAAGCTATGCACTTGCGTGTTTTTCTAAATCTTGTTAATTGTGGGATTTACTTGATATTATCGGCTGGAGTTTCAATTGCATATGAATCAGAATGAGTGCTAAAGAATTCCTCATGTCCCTCAACCGATCTTTCAATTTGATTGATTGCAGCTGGTGCTGAAAATTTTCGGTTGTATATTGATAATTGTACTAACCCTAGTAAAACGCTGGTAAATTTGGAAGTTGCGATTGTTAACTTTGTATGTCATTACATATGAAATGTACAATTTCTCAGTCACAGAGAAAACGAGATGCATACCCTGATGTGATAGTATTTTTTGATAGAAATTAGCAACAGACAAATATGGAAAAAGAGCTATCTGTGTACTATAGATAATACAGAAGGTAGGAGATGATGTTGAAGTATCACATATTTTATTAAAGATTCCCATGAACAAAAGAACAAATAAATCATGTCCTGTGTGGTACAGGACAAAATCTTTTGCATTAAGATAATCACCATTGAAAATGACAGTGACAATAGCAAAGGGCCTGCAATCCTTTTTAAGGCTTATTATCTCTCATGCAGTCGTGCGTGTTATTTTTCATTTGACCTTTTTTTAATAGTCTGGATATTACCTTTTTATTTTTTACATCTTGCAACACTAACATTTTGCAAAGTATGATTTGATGTTCTAGTAAATTCTTTGTTTGTGTTGATTGCTGTTGGAAATAGAATTCTTGTAGTCTACTAGAAATTTTTATCAGATGAGTATCATGGACCTGTATTTCTGCTGTTTGGCGTAAATCTTTTATTTCAAATACTTTCCATCTCATAGTATTTGAGATGTATTTGAGGGATGATTTCTCAAGAACACTGACTGATGAAACTTGATCGTGTGTTCTTCAGATGGAGGCACAAAGTTCAGTGGAAGGGCATGTCATTGAGGTTTGTACTGATGCACCAGCTTCAGAGAGAGGTGCTGGCATAAGCAAGGGTTGTGAGGGTGCTGCATGTGGATTCTCTGATGCAAAGACAAGCTCAAAGGATGCACAAGAACGTTCTGCCTCCATGAGGAAACTTCTGATTGCAGTTATTTTGTGTGTAATCTTCATGAGTGTGGAAGTTGCTGGAGGCATCAAAGCCAATAGTCTGGCTATATTGACTGACGCAGCTCACTTGTTATCAGATGTTGCATCTTTTGCCATTTCTCTGTTTTCATTGTGGGCAGCAGGATGGGAAGCCACCCCACGCCAGTCTTATGGTTTTTTCAGGATAGAAATATTGGGGGCACTCGTCTCAATTCAATTGATATGGCTTCTCACTGGGATCCTCGTCTACGAAGCTATTGTTCGACTCGTACAAGAAACAGGTGAAGTTCAAGGCTTTCTGATGTTTCTGGTTTCAGCATTTGGATTGCTCGTCAATATCATCATGGCTATTTTGCTGGGCCATGAGCATGGACACGCACATGGACATGATCATAGCCATGGGCACGGGCATGATCATGGGCATGATCACCATGGACATGAGGATCATGATCATGGTTCTGAGGATGAACACACACACGGCCATGGAGTGACAGTCACCAGATATGATCGCGGGCCACACAAAGACAATGAACATCATCACGTACACGGTGCAGAAACTACTGAGCCTTTGCTTGCTAAGGCAGAAGGTGGACACAAAAAGAAGAAGCCACGGAATATTAACATCCAGGGTGCTTACCTGCACGTGCTCGGGGATTCCATACAGAGTGTAGGAGTGATGATTGGTGGAGCCATGATCTGGTACAAACCAGAGTGGAAAATCATCGATCTAATCTGCACACTTATCTTCTCTGCAATCGTCCTGGGCACCACAATTAGGATGCTCCGTAATATTCTTGAGGTTCTCATGGAGAGCACGCCTCGAGAGATTGATGCCACGAGGCTCGAGAAAGGGCTTTGTGAGATGGATGACGTCGTTGCAATTCATGAGCTGCATATATGGGCTATTACAGTGGGCAAAGTGCTATTAGCTTGCCATGTAAGGGTTAAACCCGAGGCCGATGCTGACATGGTACTCGACAAAGTCATCGACTACATCAAGAGGGAATACAACATAAGCCATGTCACGATCCAGATAGAAAGAGAGCAAGTCCCTTTAATTTAGCCATCGGTTAGTACTATCTAGGCTAGACGTGTCGAAACATCGCACTTCTTGAAAAATATTCCTGTTCTGGGTCTTTACTTGCTTTCATTCTATGCTGCTTGCTTTCTTTTTCATAATGGCCTTTCTTTTTTTCTTTTTTTTTCCCCCCTCTCTGGAAATTGTTTATATGTGATGATGCATTGATGAATGGTGTTGTGTTCCTCTTTCATGTATAGGGCCAGAGAGAAATTTTAATAACTTTAGGTGTTTTAAGGCAAAGCCAATTGCATTTAATTTGTCGGTGACTTGGATGTTTATTTTTCTCAAATTTTCTTTAATTTGTATGTTGCTCGTGACTTATTATGCTTGCAATATCTTTTGTAAATATTCGATAAAGCTGATCACAGTTCATAACTCCCATACGAAGACCTGCAACTTTATTTTGTGTTTTTACTTTTGTTTTCTACTGGAGTGCTTTTGAGTTTTGAGTTTATTCTTCTTTGTTTTTAAAAAATAAAATAATAATTAGGCTGTGTTTGGTAGCACATGCAAAATCCATATTGTATAATAATATGGGCTTATATGGCATTTGGTAGGCTATGTTATTTAAGTAGCAAGCCCGTTGTTAAAGTCTGGCCCGCTGTTAAACCCCTCTTTAACCTCTACTATTAATCTCTCAATACCCCTCATATAACTAGTATGGGTTTGTACAGTAAAAGCAGAATGTATATTTTATTCCCAAAAATCACATCCCTCTTTTCTCTCTCCATGCCGGCAGACTCCCTCTTTTCTCACACCTCCGCCGCCATGAATCCGGCGCCATCTCCCTGTCTCCAACTCGCCTCTTCTACCCCACCCTCCTTTCTTTACATCATCCATTTTCTTCTTCTCCCTCAAACTCTCCCACTGGCAGCCACCAACATCACGTCACCACCGCCACCATGAATCCGACGGCACCAACATCTTCCGCTGCCACCAACAAACCTCATAAAAATCTCTCTCTCTAAAACTGAGGTGAAGCCTTCTTCATTTTGTTGAAGAAGAAAACTCCATTAAGATCAGAGGTTTGGTTGAATCATGTTGTGGAAATTATTCAATTTTTGTGGCAACTTTTGCAATTTGTGGCGACAAGGAGAAGGATTCACGCTCCGCCGCCGTTCTACGGGCCCGCTTTCCGGCTATCAAAATCTGAATTCGTCACTCTTAATTCCGAACCTCTCATGGCTGAGAGCTGCCGCTCCACCACTAATTAAGATCCACTCCGCCGCTAAGAAGTGCTCTCACGATAGTTTCATCATTTATTCAAAAAAATAATACAGTTAAATTGGAGTTCTATTTTCCAAAGCAAGAAAAAAAGGAAAACAAAAAAGAAACAATATAAGAGCCGAGAAGCTCTGTGTATGGCGGTGGCTGATGGATCACTTTTATGATTTGGGGGTGTAAATCATATGGAGATATGTTCTTGGGGAAGGAGGAAATATTTGTAATTTAGAAAATATGTAAGGTTATTTTAGTAATTAAATAAGTTAGTATAGAGTTTAATACATGTTACCAAACACCACTTTTAATTGTACATAGTTTTTAGTAAGGTTACCAAACACTAGCATATATTAGTTATCTAAGTTTACTCTCTATTATTTAGCTTGATATTATTAATATAGATATTATTAGTGTATCTACCAAACATGCCCTTAAGGTTTGTACACTTTGCTTTAGCACAAAAGAGTCACACCTTCTAAGTTTCAAACCCTCCATAATGTCTCGCCGCTTAAATAAAATTATTTATTATATTTTGCTTAGTCTTATTATCACAATTCTCTTTACCCCCAAACAATTTTTAATGAACTATGCTGGCATAATGTGGAGTAGTTTTTCCATATTTGTGTGTAGTAGTTTCATGTGCGTGCGGAGTAGATTTCTTATATTTATCTCATTAACATAGAGCCATTTTATTATTATAAGAGATTCAACATGAAGGAGAGAGTACTATACTACTATGTTCGTAATAAATTTAATATGCGTAAATTTAACAGAAAAGCTAGTGTGAACTATTGTTAAGATATTATAATAATTATTCAGTCATCAATATTTATTTTCAAAGCTTGATATATAAAATAAGAATCGGTGTATTAAGAAGTCTGAAATTAAATACTATCAAAGTTGTAAATTTTTGAATTGTTCTTTACCATTAACGGCCGAATCAGTCAATAAGAATGGATTAAGGCTTTTAAGAAAGTCAAAGATTGATGTGCACATGTTATATATAATAAAATTATATAAAAACAAGAAAGAGGTAAGCCACGTTCAAAATAAATTAGACAAGTTTAAATGCTTTCTGCTCTCTTTCGTAGAGACAATTTTATGGATTATGCTGGAATCGTGGTGTAGTGACTAGGCATAATCTTCAATTAGAGCATGATTTTTTAATTCAAATATTATTTTGGATTGTAATGTTATAATTATTGGAGAAAAAACCACATAAAAAGGTCAGATCTTACTGGATAAGTCCTATTCCTAATCTCACTTTGTCTAACTTACATATGAGTCGGAATTTATTAGATTTTGATTAGATTAGTACTAGTAATTTGTAAAAGTTATGCTCTGTCATTGTTTATGAAAGAACATTATATATACTGTTGGAAAGTTATAACTTGCCGGACGTACAATTATAATAGAAAAATCTCGAAGATTACAAGTGGGAAAAAACAAAATTTGAAGTCGAGTCGAGGAAACCCTCTTTCCGCAAGACGAATTACGCCCCGGGTAGTGCTCACGGATTTGACGCTTCGTCCCCAAAGATAAAACGACTTCTCGTCTTCTTAGTAGCAGCACCGCACACTAAGAAGCTCCGGCGAACTGGAAAATAGAAGGTTAAGGAACTGAGCTCGGAAAAACTGGATGCTTTAGAAGAAAGGATGCAAAATGCTTTGTGTTCGTGCGTCCTAGAATGGCCTGCAGAGCCTTCTATTTATTGGATGCTCACTATGGAGGGACTTTAATGCATTAAATGCATTAATCAGCCATAAAGACTATTAGTGGTCGTGGTGGAGACGAAAGGTGAAAGGGCTGACTGTTCAGTTGAAGAGTCACCTGACTGTTCAGCTGAAGAGTCACCTTTCAGAACCTCTTCCGGATGCAGCTGAGCTAGGCAGTCATCCGAGGTGCCGAAGCCGAGGTGGCATAGGCCGAAGCCGAAGTGGCACAGGCCTGGCATAGGCCGAAACCGAAGTGACTAAGCCGAGGCCGAGGCTGAAAAACCGAGGCCGAAGTGGCTAAGCCGAGGCCGAGGCCAAAGACCGAGGCCGAAGCCGAAGTCCGAGACCGAAGCCAAAGACCGAGGTCAAAGCCGAGACCGAGGCCGACGTCGCTGACCTAGGCCGAAGCCGAAGTCGCAGACTAAGACCCGAGGCCGAAGCCGACCTCATCCACAACCACTTAACTTACACTTCTTTCAAGAAAGAAGTAACTCTCCACCAATCTTTTAACATTTATATCTCACTCACCGGAAATCAGTTTGAGCATATAAATACACCACGTTCATCTACTCCGCGAGTAGAACAATAATATAATATTTAATTTAATTAATAAATTAAATATTAATTATTATTTATTTGGTCAAAACACCAAATTTCCAACAATCCCCCACATGAGTGAGATATCCATATGCAAATGTATGCAAATGCAAGAGCTCAGTCCTCACGAGGTATAAAAGTATTAGGATAGGTAGTTTGTGGCTTTGAACCTTCCATAGTCAACACCATCGAGTACACAGGCGGCATAGTAGCGCAATGCTTTGAACTATTCCTCCATGGCGTGCACCGAGACAACGATGTTAACGCTTAAACACCTCAACCTCATCCGTTCTCACGTTTTGTATCCATTTCGGCCTTGGACACCCCTTTGGTTTCATAAGTGTTTCTTTAACAAAGCGGTCTCACTTCACACTTACATAGGTGATTCTTTACCAAGTATCTTGCCATACTCAACCTCCTCGAGGTATTTAGGAATCATTAAAAGTCATAGACTTAACCTCACCAGTAGACAAGCTTTCAACACTCAAACGCTTTCTAGGGAATAGATAAATGTGAGTGTTCTCACACAAACTTTCATAGCTTAGTTTTCCCATTGAACCAAGTTCTTGGGGTTTCCAATCATCATGGTTGGGTTACCACTATGATAGTTCTTAATTTGTGGATTTTACTCCAATTCCCTTTGGTTAGTGGATCCGCCAGATTATCCAACGACTTTACATAGTTGACTGAGATAATCCCAGTTGTGATCAAATGTCTCACGGTATTATGTCGTCGACGAATATGTCGAGACTTACCATTATACAAACCATTTTTCGCCCTACCAATAGCCGCTTGGCTATCGCAGTGAATCATCACCGGAGGCATTGGTTTCTCCCAACATGGAATGTCCTCAAGAAAGTTTCTTAGTCATTCGGCTTGTTCACCAGCTATATCCAAAGCTATGAACTCAGACTCCATGGTGGATCGGGCTATACACGTCTGTTTTGTGGATCTTCACGTAACAGCTCCACCCCCAATAGTAAACACATACCCACTTGTGGAAAGTGAGTCTTTCGTGTCCGATATCCAGTTCGCATCACAGTACCCTTCAAGTACCGGGGGGTATCTCGAAAAATATAGCCCGTGACTCTGAGTATACTTCAAGTATCTCAAAACTCGTACAAGAGCTCTCCAATGCTCTTTGCTTGGATTGCTCGTGTAACGACTTAATTTATTCACGGCACATGCTATGTCGGGTCTAGTGCAATTTGTAAGATACATTAAACACCCTATGACACGAGCATAGTCTTCTTGAGCAACCGACTCGCCTCGGTTCTTGCTCAAAAGAACATTAAGTTCAATAGGAGTTTTAGCGGGCACGCTTTCAAAAGCGTTAAACTTCTTGAGCACTTTCTCAACATAGTGAGATTGTGACAAGACAATCCCATTGGATTTCCTTAGTATTTTCATACCAAGAATAATATCCGCTAAACCCAAGTCTTTCATGTCAAAGTTCCTCTTTAACATGTTTTTCGTTTCGTTAATTACACGGATATTGCTACCCATAATTAACATGTCATCTACATAAAGACACACAATAACATATCCGTTATTTGTGTTCTTAATGTAAACACATTTGTCACATTCGTTTATCTTAAACCCATTTGATAACATCACATTATCAAATTTCAAGTGCCATTGAAGTGGCGCTTGCTTCAATCCATAGAGGGACTTAACCAGTTTGCAAACCTTCTTCTCTTTACCAGGTTCTACAAATCCTTCTGGTTGTTCCATATAGATTTCCTCCTCTAAATCTCCATAGAGGAAAGCAGTTTTCACATCCATTTGATGTATCTCGAGATTGTGCAAAGCAGCAATCGCAAGAAGCACTCGAATGGAAGTAATCTTTGTTACAGGAGCATAGGTATCGAAATAATCATACCCTTCTTTTTGCTTAAACCCTTTGACAACCAAACGGGCTTTGTACTTGTCAATTGATCCATCGGCTTTGTATTTCCTCTTAAGGATCCATTTGCTTCCTAAGGGTTTGCACCCTTCGGGCAAATCAACCAACACCCAAGTGTGGTTCTGCCTAATGGAATCAATTTCACTTTGTACCGCTTCTCTCCAAAGCGGACTGTCCGATCTAGAAAAAGCTTCTTTGATCGTCGTTGGTTCTTGATCCAACATGAACACTACATAATCCGGACCAAATTGCTTTGGTTTCCGAACTCTACTACCACGTCTCGGTTCACTATCTTCTGGATTAAACCGTTGTCGCTTGTGTGACTTAGGTTCTTCATCCTCAGATTTAGAACTCGTGGCTTCACCTTCAATTCTATTGCTAGAATTGATTTCTACATTACCCTTATTTTTACAAGGATAAATGTGTTCAAAGAATATAGCATTCCTTGACTCGATCGTTGTTCCCACAATCATATCGGGGACTTCCGACTTGTGGATAACAAAGCGATAGGCGCTGCTGTTATGCGCATACCCAATAAAGATGCAATCAACCGTTTTAGGGCCAATTGTAACTTATTTAGGTAGAGGCACTTCAACCTTCGCCAAACACCCCCACACTTTAAGGTATTTGTACGATGGTTTCCAACCTTTCCATAACTCATAAGGTGTAACATCTTTACCTTTGAGTGGAATCTTGTTCAGTATGTAGTTAGCCGTCAAGACAGCTTCCCCCCACATGTTTTGGGGCAACCCTGAACTAATCAACAAAGCGTTCATCATCTCCTTAAGAGTTCGATTTTTACGTTCAGCAACGCCATTAGATTGAGGTGAGTATGGAGCCGTCGTTTGATGAATTATACCACTTTCGTTGCATAATTCCTCAAACGGAGCAACATATTCGCCACCTCTATCACTTCGAACACTCTTAATTCGACCACTTAGTTGATTTTCGGCTTCATTCTTGAAGTGTTTAAACGCTTCAATAGCCTCATCTTTACCTCTTAAAAGATAAAGATAACAATATCTCGTGCAATCATCGATGAACGTGATAAAGTACTTCTTACCACCACGAGTTTGCACATACTTTAAATCACACACGTCGGTGTGAATTAAATCAAGGGGTTTCGTGCTCCGCTCAACCGAATGAAACGGTGGTTTTGTCATTTTTGCCTCAATACAAACTTCACATTTGTTTTGAGTGTTAACTTCATTTAATTTTAGTAAATCTAAATTTACTAATCGTTTTATAGCATTTAGATTAACATGTCCTAATCTACAATGCCATAAATCAGAGCACTCAACAATGTAAGAGGAAGTTGTTGCATTTTCATTACTCTCAATAGATTTTGGTACATGGCGTATAGCCAATACATTCAACCTAAAGAGACCCTCAGAGAGGTAACCCTTTCCAAGAAAAGTACCACTCTTTGACAATATAAACTTGTCAGACTCAAAAACTAGTCTAAACCCCTTACTAACTAGAATAGAGCCCGAGACCAAGTTCTTTCGGATGTCGGGAACATGCAGCACGTTCTTCAAAGTTAGAGAATTTCCCGATGTAAGCTTTAACACCACATCTCCAACTCCGACAACCACGGACGAAGCATGGTTTCCCATGTTGAGCTTCCTCCCCTCAACAACTTGATAGGTAACAAACTTGTTCCTATCGGCACACACGTGCGCAGTAGCGCCAGTGTCGATAAACCAGTCTCCTTGCTTTTCGACTTGGTTGACCTCCTCGGTGACCACATCCGAAAAATCTTCTTTCACCCACTCGCCGTCTTTCTCGGCGACGTTGGCAGCATGTTTCTTCTTCTTCTTATTCTTGGGCTTCCTGCAGTCCTTTGCAGTATGCCCATGCTTGCCACAATTGTAGCAATCACCATCAAACTTTTTCGATGGTCCCTTCGCCTTGCCTTTGTCTTTGGCATTTAGGCGATCACGCTTGTTGGAGGGTCCGCCCTTCTCCATCAAGTTCACCTTGGCATCAGACGATGCCTTCGGTTTGTCTTGATCGCGCACATCCGACTCAATGCGTAGCTTCACAATCAAGTCTTCAAGAGTCATCTCCTTTCGCTTGTGCTTAAGGTAGCTCTTGAAGTCTTTCCAATTTGGGGGCAACTTCTCGATCAACGTTGCAACTACGAACGCGTCCGGAAGAACCATCCCCTCTGCATGGACGTCATGTACAATGAGTTGAAACTCTTGTACTTGTTCCATCATCGGTCGAGAATCGACCATTTTGTAGTCCAAATACCGGGCTACAACGAACTTCTTCGTACCAGCGTCATCGCTACGGTACTTCTTGTCTAATCCCTCCCATATTCCTTTGGAGGTGTTGACACCGGAGTACACATTGTACAAGCCATCATCCAAAGCATTGAGAATGAAATTCTTGCACAAATAGTCTCCATTTCGCCAATTGTCGTAGAAGGCTCGAACATGGAAGTTGGCCTCCTCCGCACTTGGTACAGGTGGTTCATCTTCCGTTAGGAAGTTCGCCACCCCCAATGTTGTTAAATAAAACAACATCTTTTGTTGCCATCTTCTGAAGTCGGCTCCTCCGAACTTCGGTGGCTTCTCGGCGGGTGGCATCACCCTTGGTGCCGAGTTCACTCCCAAAAGGGAGCCACTTGGGTTAGGCCCATACGCCACCCCCACAGTCGAGCCCATAAATGGCGCTCCAACAGTTCCACTAAAAGTGGAACCCACGGTGCCACTTGAAGCGGAACCACCGCTGTACATAAATGGGTTGTTGAAAACCCACGAACTTGACGAAGGCACTGTCGCGCCTCCGGTGATTGAAATCGTTGCAGATGCTGTCGAAGAGCTTAATGGCAACGAAGTTGACATGGTAGATGGAACAGACGTCAACATAGTTGAAGGCAATGTCGAAACATCAATGGACGAGTCGGTGGAGGCTGCAGCACTTGACATCTTCGAATAGGTGAATGAATTTCAAAAACTCCTTGGAACGGTAAGCGTAATAATTCATCTTGCGATTGTTGGAAAGTTACAACTTGTCGGGCGTACAATTACAATAGAAAAATCTCGAAGATTACAAGTGGGAAAAAACAAAATTTGAAGTCGAGTCGAGGAAACCCTCTTTCCGCAAGACGAATTACGCCTCGGGTAGTGCTCACGGATTTGGCGCTTCATCCCCAAAGATAAAACGACTTCTCGTCTTCTTAGTAGCAGCACCGCACACTAAGAAGCTCCGGCGAACTGGAAAATAGAAGGTTAAGGAACTGAGCTCGGAAAAACTGGATGCTTTAGAAGAAAGGATGCAAAATGCTTTGTGTTCGTGCGTCCTAGAATGGCCTGCAGAGCCTTCTATTTATTGGATGCTCACTATGGAGGGACTTTAATGCATTAAATGCATTAATCAGCCATAAAGACTATTAGTGGTCGTGGTGGAGACGAAAGGTGAAAGGGCTGACTGTTCAGTTGAAGAGTCACCTGACTGTTCAGCTGAAGAGTCACCTTTCAGAACCTCTTCCGGATGCAGCTGAGCTAGGCAGTCATCCGAGGTGCCGAAGCCGAGGTGGCATAGGCCGAAGCCGAAGTGGCACAGGCCTGGCATAGGCCGAAACCGAAGTGACTAAGCCGAGGCCGAGGCTGAAAAACCGAGGCCGAAGTGGCTAAGCCGAGGCCGAGGCCAAAGACCGAGGCCGAAGCCGAAGTCCGAGACCGAAGCCAAAGACCGAGGTCAAAGCCGAGACCGAGGCCGACGTCGCTGACCTAGGCCGAAGCCGAAGTTGCAGACTAAGACCCGAGGCCGAAGCCGACCTCATCCACAACCACTTAACTTACACTTCTTTCAAGAAAGAAGTAACTCTCCACCAATCTTTTAACATTTATATCTCACTCACCGGAAATCGGTTTGAGCATATAAATACACCACGTTCATCTACTCCGCGAGTAGAACAATAATATAATATTTAATTTAATTAATAAATTAAATATTAATTATTATTTATTTGGTCAAAACACCAAATTTCCAACATATACAAATATACAATCTCTTGATTTGAAAAGATAAAATAATTACACTAATTTTTTAAAGGAATATATTAAATAATTACAATACGTAGCATGTCCTTTTTTTTCTCTTTCTCTGGACAACCCTAATAAATATACCTATTTTTTGTTGGCAATTCCAACTACTAAACTATTGACAAAAACTTGTGTCAGCCGGAGGCACCATGCGGCGGGGCCCAAAGTATCAATCTTCATACAGAAAAGTGTCAATCTTTAATATAATTATTTTACGAATAAAATGACAATTTTTAAAAGTGTCAATCTTTATACAGAAATGTTTCAATCTATATGAATAAAAGTGTCATTGTTTTAGCCCGACCGCACGGTGCCTCCGGCTGACCCAATTGTGTCCCTAAACTATTTGAATCTTGTAGATGTTGTAGATGTATAAGCATGTTGGTGATAAACTTATTTATTTGTTACAATTCATAAATCAATACTTAAGAGAGACAAAAGATACAATTAATTATCCTTACAAAACGGATTCAATTATAAAATTAAATACTGATATGTATCCACATTGGATCTGCAAGCAATCTTAAATTGATACTTTAATTCAATTGGGGGTTAAATCTCAGCTCATAGTTAATTTTTGGGTAGAGTTGGAACTTTTAACTTGGATATCTATTGTTGGTGTTTATATTGAGAGCTAGAGTGTAATAATGCAAGAGAGGGCTACCAGGTGCCGCGTGGAAAAATAGCTACTTGAGAGAGAGGACTCCCACGTGCCGCGTGAAGTTTGGAATGAAAAGCTACTCAGAGTGAGAGCCACTAGTGGGTCCGGAATGAATGCGGCCCAAAGTGTGACCTGTCCATTGACATCCGACTCTTAAGATAAGGTCGAATGATACGATCTCTCTCACAAACGATTTGCAAATAATTATGGATTGATAAGTAAGTTGGGAGTTTAAGCTTCCATTCCTAATTTAACTTTTAGGTGGAGTTATGATTTCTAGCATAGTTACATATTACTCCCACCGGTCTTTTAAAATTGATATATTTTTTTTCGACACGGGAATTAAGGTAGGAGTGTTTAGTGATTTAAGTGTGTTTTGTAATTGAGGAGAGTATTGAATTATAATTATAATTAATATTTTATTTTATAATTTATCAAAAACTGAAATTTTAAATTTTGTTTTTCTGGGTTTTCATTTTATAATTAATTAATTAATTATTATTATTATTATTATTATTATTTTAATTTGCACTTCATTTCATCGCCCTCACCACACCAGACCTTCTTCCTCTTGATTTCATCCCTCTCTTCTCCTTGCCCTCACAGCCGTCGTTCTCCGACCGCTGTTGCACTAAAACCGCCGCCGGTGAGTGACGGTCTCTCTCCCTTTTCGTTAAAAAGCCCCAACCCGAAAACCTTAGTCGAAAGCCCCCAATTTCAAAAACCTTCGATCTTGAAATTGACCTCTCCATCTCAGCGGCTTCCCATCGCCACCGGCTTCTATTCGCCTCTCTCTCTCTGACTCGATGAATACTGTCGTTTGTCTCCCCAGAGCAGTCGCCGCTGCAGCCGTCCTGCCGTCTCTCCACTGAATCGCCGCCGGTGTTTTCAAGAAATTCAGAGGATAACATCTCCCCCTCCTCCGAGAGGTTGTGGGGATAGGAATCGGGCTTGGATTATGTTGATATTGGTTTTCTGGGGTATTGTGTTACAAAGGGAGAAGGAGAGAGTATATTTATGAGGAGAACTAGCAGAAGTAAAAACGAGATGAATTGCTGAAGGCTGAGAAAATGAGTTTGATGGCTGATGTTTCAGAATGTTTGGATAAGTATAAAGTGTTTGCAATTGAAGATCTTAGAGTTGCAACAAATGGATTTGATGAGAAATGAATTATTCAAGGTTCTTTGCACAAAGTTAGCATCGATGGAATGGTTTGCCATCAAGAAAATGAAGGAAATGGTTGGGTAAGTGAGAGGTTTTAATTAGGGGTGAATTTAGAGTTTTAATTTTAAAAATAAAGGTCTAATTAGTGAGCCCTATTTTTTTACTAATTGAGTGCTTTAGTTGCTAATTTTTGCCAAATAAGGAAATGTATCAACTTGAAAAGACCGGCCCAAAAAGAAAAATGTATCATCTTGAAAAGACTGAAGGGAGTATCAATTACTGTCGTGAGTAATGTTTAGTCAAGTGGAAAACTAGACTTTCAAGTTCCAAACCATTGTTTGATTTGGGCGATGAATAGGTTACTACAATGAGCAAAACTTTGAATGGTTTATTTCAATAAGTTAATCAATTATAAATGGGTGTTCCACTTTTTAATATTTTCATATTGTATTGCATATCTCGACGTGGCGCGTTTTCATTTTTAACCCATGCGGAGAATTCTAAATTATGAATTTAAAATGTAATTCCACACGAATCTCCAAAGCGTCACGTGAAATTTCAGCTATCAAAAATATTACTCCCTCTGTCTCATTTCAATAGACTTGTTTTTTTTCTGCATGAGATTTTAGGAATGTGTATAGAGATAAAGTATAGTGTTTAATATTTTAATACAAATTTCATTGTTTTAAAACTAGAGCATCATAGATCATAAAAATATATTGATGTTTGATCTTAAATAAAAGATCAAGACCTTTAATTTGATATAAAAATTATTAAAATCGGAGAACAAATGAACAAGTTATGATAATTTAAATTTTTAGAATTTAAATTATATTGGGATACTTGGTGAGGGATGAGTGGATGATGAGATGTTTAGAGATCTATTTAATGACTAATTCTTTCTATTTTTAGAAATAGTCCAATTCATATGAAACGACCCGATTTAATAAACAAACCAATTGAAATGGGACGGAGGGAGTACCTCAATATGGAAAAAAAATCAGTATAAACTTTGTAATTAATTAAACATCCTGACGTTGAGAAAAACCTACAAGATTGAGAGATGCCAACATTAGAAAGATTAAAAAAAAAAAAAAAAAAAAAAAAAAAGCTCGCACTACTAAATAAAGAACTTCTCAAAGAGCATCTCCAGCCATAAACCCGTTTTAGGGGCTTGGGCACTATTTCGGTGGGGAGGAGCTTTCTTCAGATTTCATCTTCAGCCGCAAGCCCCTCCCCCGAGCTCTCTCTTATTTTTAATTCGTTTATTTTCGATTTTCGATATGTTTTTTTTAATTCGTTTTTCGTTTGATTTTATTTATTTAATTAATTTAGTTTCAATTAAAAAAGTAACAATATTTTTGGATTTTTTTTATTAAATTGAAACTGAAATACAACATTAAAAAAAATAAAAATACAATAAAACAAGCCTATTTTTCGATCATGCTCCACAACCGAGTCCTCATGAGAAAATGCTGCTCCAACTCCTCCGGTGACATTTGTGAGGTATCAGTGGCGAGCAACTTGTTGTATGCAGTCATGATCTTGCCCGTATAGGCTTGCTTCTTCTTCTCCAAGACGTCCTCTTTCTTCTTTGCAATCGATAAGTACGTCTGATTAACTTTGACACTTGATTGCCAAAACTCCTATTCGGCTCCCTCCGGAACGTCCTCCAAATCAATCGTCTCCTCAGCTTGTTTGCCTTTTCCTTTATTCCTTTTTTGGGTAGAGCTTTTTTGTTCCCGATCGGACGGGGGCGTTCCGGAAAATAGCCATCCTCTTCAGCAGCTTCTGCGTCGGGATTGCTGGAGTTGGACGACCCGTCTGTGCCCTTCTGCTTTTTATTACCGCGAAAAAGATCATACTTGGGCAATTTCAGCAGCTATGCATAGGCCTTCCCATATTGGAAAGCTTGTTTCATCTCAGCTTGATACAACTCACATGCTTTGTTGAAGACGTCGTTTGAGTCTTCTCCGCTCTTCCACTCCCTCACAGCTTGAGCGTAGTAGCCATGGAATTTGTTGCATTTCGGCAACATCCGCTGATAATGCCCCTTCAGCATCTTCTTATTTCTGGGCTTGTAGCCAATAGTATGAATCGTAGGATTGTACCTAGCTACGACCTTGCCCCATAAAATGACCTCCTTATGTCGATCGCCAACTCCCGGGTCTTCGGAAATGCTAGACCACACCTTGATGAGATGAGCCGACTCCTCCGGACTGTACGGTACGGCCTTTGTCCGCTCGGTTGGCCCCGGATTTGGGGGGCAACCATCGATGCGCTTACTTTCTTCTTGGCCGCTGGACGCATGTTCGAAACTGTCTCGAACGAACTCGACAGATTTAGCCCTTGGAGATCTTGCGTCGCACCTTGACTTCCCCTGAACTGCGGAGTTCTGAATTGATCAAAGACGGGTGGAGAGACGTCTTGATAACCGGCAGGAGAAAAGCCCATCACTCCGTGGGTAGGTGGACTCGCGTAGGCCCCGAATCTGAGGTTGGAAGGCTGTGGCGGCGACAACGGAGAATCATCGTCGCCTTGAGAATCATCGTCGGGCGGAGAATTATCGTCGGGATGCGAGGAACCACTGACGGCTTGGGATCGCAACAATTCGAGAAACGACTCGTCATCCATCGTTGGATTTAGTTGAGAAAGAAGGAAATAATTTGAATTTGTAAAGAAATTGTCGGATTGTGAAGAAGTGTAGTGAATTGTGGAGGTGTGGGAAATGATTTGTCGGGATGTGTATTTATAGGGAGGAAGTGGGGAGGTAGCCGTTGCCTTGCAACGGTTGATTTTTTTTTTAATTTTTAATTTTTAATTTTTTTTGGCTGAAAATTGAATTTAAAAAATAAAATAAAATTAATACCTGGCTGACGTCATAATGACGTCAGCACAGGGGGTGGGGCGGGCGCGAGCCTGGCTTGCATTTGCGAGTCGGGCTTGCCGGAGGAGGGGCTCGCCAGCGCGGCCTAGGCTCGTGCCACGGGCTCGCACGCAGGCTCGAGCCCCTCACTTACGGTGGGCTGGAGATGCTCTAAGCTTTTGCGAAAGGAATAAATATATATACTCCCTCTGTTCTCGATTTACTGACCCTGTTGACTTTTTAGATGATTTTGGAGCTTCGTGATGATGTATTTTAAATTGAATTTTTTTAGATTAGTTTTTTTTACACGATACTACAACACTCGTAGTACCTTGTAAAAAAAACTAAACTCTGAAAATTCAATTTTAAATCCATCATCACAAAGCTTTAAAATTATCTAAAAAGTCAACATAGTCAGTAAATTGAGGGCGGAGGGAGTAATAAACTTCTCTAATCTTTTGCGAAAGGAACAAATAAATACAATAAACTCCTTATTAATCTTTTTCTGAAAGGAATAAATAAATACTACCTCCAACCCACCAAAGTAGTCTCATTCACTTTTTTGACTTTTCCGGCACGCATTTCTACTGAAACCTAGTACGAGTTTTAAAATATAATTTTGAAGTATCATTTTTTTTACAGGGATACTATGACACTCATAGTATCCTGTAAAAAAACGATACTTCAAAATTATATTTTAAAACCCGTACTAGATTTTGATGGATATGCGTGCCGAAAAAATAAAAAAAGTGAATGAGACTACTTATATGAGTTGAGGTACTAATCCATAAAGATAGAATAACCGGTTTCCTTCTTCCTTGAACGCGCGCTCACACATTAACATAATCACCGGAATTTATAATATTTTATGCTTACAATTTAAACTAGACGTGTGAGAGAGATGAAGAGAGAGAGAGAGAGAGAGAGAGAGAGCGCTCTATTTGCGCTGATTGGTCTCCCACGTGCGAGACTTTTGACTTCAAATTCCTTCCTCTATATAAACAAACTCTCCTCTCAATCCTAATGCGTCTCTCTCTCTCATTTTTTTTCCATTTTCTCACCATTTCTGTCGCCACCTTCGTCTCCGCCTTCTCTCTACTCTCTTTTTCCAGGTACACTTATTCTATTCCATTTTTAATTTGTGTTTTCCTTTTTTGCCTTCGTCTCCAAATCTACGCTACGGCCAATTAATTTCTTAGGTAGCCGATCTTCGATGCAATTACCGAATATCGGTTGAGGCGATATATATTTTTTTTTCCTGGTTTCATTGTTTGCATTTTGAACCCATTTTGATTCCTTTCGTACGTGTGCTTTTACCACCATCAGATCTGTAACGGAAAGCTAGAAGATTTTCCCGTTTAAACATTTCATTTTTTTTTTCGAATTTATGTTTGGGGAATTGATTTGACGTATTTCAATCGATGATTGTAGCGATTTCATTATTCTAATTTCATCTTCGGAGCGTATAGTTTGGGGATTTTTGCTACATGGATGGATATCACTTCATTGGTGGCTGATTTGTTGCTTTGATACAGGGAAATATGAGCAACAATGGAAGCGAATCCTCAGCTCAGAAAAAGCCGACTCCGAAACTAAACGAGAGGATCCTCTCGTCTCTGTCGAGAAGATCAGTTGCTGCTCACCCTTGGCATGATCTCGAGATTGGTAATTTTTGAAAGTTGGATCAATTCCATTCATGGTTATTTTCAGTAGTGGCAACAAGTTTTGACCTCGATTCTGCATAATTTTGCAGGACCTGGAGCACCGCAAATTATTAATGTTGTATGTAATCTTTATCCTTAGCTTTATTATTCAAGCATAAGATATTATATTTCGAATATGAGATTAACTGTGTTGCTGCTGCATCTTCTGGCGCTTGAAATTTTCCTGTAGTTGATGAATGCTTGAGGCCCTAAATGTGAAGCTTTGCATATTTCTGTATGTGATAGATTCAATGATTTTTGAGACTTTATGTTTCGACATGAATATATTTGAGCTACATTAGCATATTGAGGATGTCAATGATAATTACATATTGCTTTGCTCACTCTGAGCCTCCCGTACTTCGTGAATAGCTGGTGACAAATTTGTGATGCTTTTGATGCTCATGCGACCTTGTGTGTGTGTGTGTGTTTCTCATTAATGGATCAAGAAATCCTTCTAGACTGCAAGCCTTTTTGCAAGCTTGTGATGTGAGTTACTTTTGACTATTTCAGGTGATTGAGATTCCGAAAGGAAGTAAAGTGAAATATGAACTCGACAAGAAAACTGGTCTGATCAAGGTACGATTATGATTCGTTTTTGTACTACAAGGCTAAATGAATTGCTGATGAGTACGATCATTGTCTGTGGAAACTAAAAGACAATGCATGCGTCAGGAAATTTTGAATTTATGGTTTCAATCTTTTCCCCTGCAGGTTGATCGTATATTGTATTCATCAGTTGTGTATCCTCACAACTATGGTTTCATTCCTCGAACTCTATGTGAAGACAATGACCCAATGGATGTCTTAGTAATTATGCAGGTAAATGATTTTATCAAACTTTCATAACTCTAAGGGGGCATTTACTTGATGTGAAGAATTAAATCAACAATACATTTGATTGAGTATTTGAATGAATGCATGATCTATCTAACAAGCTCAAAATTGAACAATTTATCAAAGTATGCGGTGACCTAGCATAAGTTTTTGTCTATCTATTTAAGCTGTCTTAATGTAATGCCTTTGCAGGAACCTGTGATTCCTGGCTGTTTTCTGCGGGCCCGGGCCATAGGCCTAATGCCTATGATTGATCAGGTACTGCAAATCCCAATAGGATGAAATGCAGTTTTTCAATTTGTTAGAAAGTGCTAAATTTAGGTCTAAATAAATTCTTTGTGTGAATAGGGAGAGAAAGATGATAAGATCATTGCAGTATGTGCTGATGACCCCGAGTACCGCCACTTCACCGACATCAGCCAGCTGCCTACCTCATCGTCTTGCTGAAATCCGTCGCTTCTTTGAAGACTGTATCCTTTTACATGTTTTCTATTTCCTTGCAGACTTGAGAAGTTCATTTTGCAATTAAGAGTATTCAGGCGAATGCAGTGAAATTCCTTAACTCCTGATTAGATAAGAAGAACGAGAACAAGGAGGTTGCAGTCGATGAGTTTTTGCCTTCATCTACTGCCATAGAAGCCATCCAACACTCCATGTAAGCCTTTGACTCGATTTTTAATCGGGAACCATTCAAATATATCATCTTTGAATTTATGGAACGTAGCCTGATAATTTTATTTCACCAAATCTGACTGTGTAGGGATCTTTACGCCGAATACATCATGGAAACCTTGAGGAAGTGAAATCCTCTCTGCAACGAAGATTGCAGAAGAAATAACTAAGATTTGTCGCTTTTCGAAGGGAAGCATAGAATAACTCGAACACCAAATTATTTTCATACTTTTTGTTTGCCAAAAAGAATTTTTTATTGTTTGTACTCTTTTGAATTTTTTCACCCATGTGAAGTATACCCCATTGTGAAAGCTTACATCAACTTTGATGCAATTCATATTTGTTTTCTGTTTAATGACGAATTCTCTTACACCCTTTTTCGTTAAATTTAGTTTTACTACAGCATAGGTAATATAAGTCGATAGAATAGCCATAAAAAGAACCATAATGATTTTTGGAATAGTAGTGAGGCTCAGTAGTACCCAATAAGTCAAATTCAAAAGACTCGAGTTATGGAACCTAAAGAAAAGAGGAAAGGATAAAACGAAGGCAGAATCCAATAGTTCTTCTACTCTGCTATAGATTCATTTTCACCAGAACTAGACAAAAATATTGATTGTTGCTGAAGTCTCAAATACTGATTCAGCGCTGACTAAACAAGGCTTTGCCAATGATACCAGTGGCCTCAATGTAACGATCGATGCACCTGGAGATGCAACTGCTCTCACCCCCACTCAGGCTACTCCCGGGTTTCGTGATGCACTTCTCAAAGCACTTTCCTCGAACAGTCTATATACATCACAAAAAAAGGAATTGACAAGGATCATCAGTTTGAGAGTCGACAGATAGAGAGTTTTAAGGTTTCCTCATTAGTGGTATTCTCAGGTCATGATTTTAGGTATAGAAAAAGATGAAAATGAAGGAGAGGTAGTGCGATACATGGATGCGAGCAACTTCCTCTCCTCAGATTGCAAAACAATAAAAATATATAAAATCTTGATCCAAGGCCAGTAACCCGTAGAATAGAATATCTACTCCATCTAGAGATCAGTCAAGGAGTAAAACCCAATATCAGAAAATTTACCTAACGTTGCATAATGAAAGAAGATTGGAGGATTTTGATAAAGGTGGTGGCTCATATGAAAACCAAACCTCAAAAAAACCCTATGAACCGAAAGCCTTTCATTCCTGACAAGTCTATAGACCCCGAGCCATTACAGGATCTAATAGATGTTATTAAAAAACAAATCATGCCATTTAAACACCTCACTTAAATTAAACAAAAATCCATGTAGATAAATCAAGCTAAGAAAGTTGGGTCTCATACAGTCCGAAGAGTTGCTGGAAAGAGCTCAAGTAAAAAGGAATTGCAAATTGGTCCAAGAATAAATTACAGATAAAACAGGTTCAATGAGTAACTAATTATAATAGAAAGTGAAAGAAAACGAAGGCCTTCATGAAGCTATCATTATCCCTTCCTCGGCCAAAACCCATAGCATGTCATTGTTTATTGAATCCTTCCAAAAAGAAGAAGCAATATTGATAGAGCATTTCAGATCCTTGTTTTCATATACCCCGATGACACTTTAACTAAACAAACCCTACAATCTTTGTTGAACAACTGTCAAATTCTAAATATTGCATGTATAATACAATATTAAACCTGCATTCATCAAGAACTACAAAAGAGCCTAAAATAATCATTTCCACGAGCCACCAATTTTGGTTGAACTTGCAAATTTTTTGAGCTAAAAACTGAGACGGGCTAGCTTGAGCAAGATCAAAAAGTGATAATTACCTTTCAGTGAATCTTAAAAGTATCTAATGACACCTGTTGAACACTGAAACATTATAATTAATCCTTGAACTAGTCTGCAATGTGAGTCCATCTTAAATGCAGTCTACTCTAACCCTGTTCTTAAAAGCCACCCTTTTTGTTAAATATAATCCAATGAATGAATTTAAATTGCCAAGACCCGTTTTGTTAAATACAATAAAAGAAACTAAATTCATGTCAACTCATCCAAGGAAAACTTGGGCTAAGGGCGTGGAATCAGAGGCTATATCTAAGAAACATAACACACACAGTTTTCACGAATGATGAAATCCGGCCATTTATTCTTCAGAAACAAACCAGATAAGCCAAGAAATTGCATTTCCTTATGCCAGTTGATAACGTAACTACATGTATAAAGATATCTTTCAAACTAAAGACAATCACTGATTAATATCCATCAAATATGTCCATCCACCCTCCCATCCAAAGAAATCTGTTTAATTGAAGGTTTAACCAAGTTCATGAATTATGATCATACATGAGAAGGCGCATTCATAATCATGAGCTCAAAACAAAAAAACAAAAAGAATCAATCACTGCCCATCTTTTATCATTCAATATCATCTTTAAAAGAGCAGATAAGGCACAGTGTGTAGGAGTTCATCGGGAGAAAAGTAACAAAATCAAATTTTGAATCGCATTCTTCCCATCTTAAGAAGTGTCGGCTTTAAATCCTATACACGGAGTTCAAATCAACAACTAACAATTACATCTCGAACATCTCTTGTCTCTCCAAATGTATACGGAAGAATATCGAACAATACGAAAGAAGATTCGGTAATATAATTGAAAAAATAGCGATTGATAGATACCTCGAGAAATTCTTCGGCATAAGCCTGCGCAAGCTGAGATCTAAGCTGATTCATCAATTCATCGGTTGAGAAGTTTGGAGGTGATCCACTTGAGGGCGAGGAGAATGAATCCATTGATTTGATTTCACTTCTTCTCTTTCGCCGTTTTTCCTTCGCTCCCTTTTGTCTCTGTCTCTCTCTAAACCCTAACTCAGATACAGTGCCGCTTAAAACCCTTTCGAGCTCCTCTTTCCTTTTTCTTTTTTTTTTTTTTTTAAAAAAAAGAGCTTTTTTCACAAGGTAAACTGTCGGACACAATGTTTTAAAAAAACCGGACCGAAGGTCGACCCGACGTGACTTTCAGGTCATGGTTCGATCGGTTGAACCGATTGAAACATTTTTAATTATATTAATAGTAAATATAATACTACAGTAAATACATGATAAATATAAAATATCAACAAATTCATAGCTTATAAAGTGAAAAATACATTAAAATCATAACAAATAAAAATTTCTTTACATTAATTTAAATATCATATTTTAAAAACATTCGTCCGATGCTTTATTTTATGTTTTAATTTTTAGCCCATTGGCTTCTCCGTCAAATGAGGTTTGTAATATTTTTATTTTTTATTTTATTTTTTGTATTCTTTAAAGATTTTTCTATTTAGTTTACATCGGTAGATTTTTATTAATATTAAGAGCTCGGGTAGGGGTGGATTTTTCTTTTTATTTAATATACAAGTCGGTATCCCGTCGAAATTCGATAAAAAAAAAAAAAAAAAAATCACTTTACAGTATTGAGATTCATTTTGCTATGCTAAAAAAAAAAAAAAAAAAAAAAATCATTTTACGAATTAAAGTTGTAGGTTCATCGTATTCACGCGCAACAAAATAATTTTTAGCTGTAGTGTGAGCAATTTCATTGAATTCTCTATGAACATGAATCATGTTGGATCTTGATTTTCTTAGGGAAATTAAATAGCGTAGAGAGAATGTAAAAGAATACCATAAAATTACGTGGTTCGATCTTTTGTGAGATCTACATCCACGGAGCAAGAGTATGAATTTTATTCGAATACTTTCCGTCTCCTTTACAAGGTTTCTTTCCTCTATTTATAGAGGATCTACATAACCCTAACCCTAATTTCTCTTGGGCTTGATATTGGGCTTGATATTGGGCTTCACTTCTATTTCTTCTGGGCCACATCCTATCACATCCCTCCCCAAAATGACATAGATGCTTCAACAATTTTTATTTTTTTTTCATTCTCTGCGCCTAAATCCCCAAAGAAAATTTTCGATCTGAAACACGAATTGATCGTTTCCCACAGACGGCGCCAGTGTGGATCTTGATTTTCTTGGGGAAATTAAATAGCGTAGAGAGAATGTAAAAGAACACCAGAAAATTACGTGGTTCGATCTTTTGTGAGATCTACATCCACGGAGCAAGAGTATGAATTTTATTCGAATACTTTCCGTCCCCTTTACAAGGTTTCTTTCCTCTATTTATAGAGGATCTACATAACCCTAACCCTAATTTCTCTTGGGCTTGATATTGGGCTTGATATTGAGCTTCACTTCTATTTCTTCTGGGCCACATCCTATCAAATCAATTTAAAGTCAAGATTTTCCATCAAAAGTTGCATGCGAGATTCAACTATAGAGCCAAACTCAGACCGGTTAGTGTAATCGAACTAATAGTATTATTATAGACAACCTTGCAATCCATATCAATTTGAACTTGAGTAAGCTTTAACTGTTTAACCCAAGGTAAGGCTTCATATAAGCTCATCACCTCTCTCATTCTTCAATCCTTGGATTTCCAGCAAAAGTAAAGACTATTACTGCAACAAAATTACCAACCGCATTATGTAATATGATACCAAAACCCGTTATATTGAGATCTCAAAAAAATTTACATCAATACCACTGCACATTTGTACCCAACTTATTGGCAAATCATGTTGTCATTTACAAACCAAAAGCCCATGACTCTTGGTACTAGTGACGATGATAGTCATAAGGAGATACCTTTCCAAAGTAAGATACAAACCATTTCACACGACATAATTTATATCGTTTCATATCTGCCACAAAAGCTGAATATATAGAAAAGAATGATGCTAATGGAGTAGTGCCTCAAAATACCTTCTGCAAACACCAAACACCACACTTGTAGTGCAATTATTTTCGGAACGATTAAGTAAGTCATCCCGAGCCCATCAAGTTTTATGGCATTTTGGGTTGGTCCGGCCTAACTCAAAAGTTTTTGGGCCTTCATTCGGACTAACCCGTCAGGCTAAGTAGGTCGGACCAAAATTTAACATCACCTTAAGAAAGGGGGATTTTAAACATAGCCACAATTTTTCTCACCATAGCCCCCTAAATAAAATAATAATAAAAAGAATTTTGAGTGTACTAATATACCCTTATATATAGCCCCCAATATTAAGCTCTAATTAGGTTGTAATTTATAGCTCCCATAATTAAAAATAGGCTGTAGCCACCGGTTAGCCCCCAAATTCTCTCTTCACCGGTTACCTTCTCCGGCAGCCGGCGTCGATGAACTTTTTTATGATCGGCTAAAACCAATCCTACTCAATTATTTGAATTATATTTAGACGAACACAATATTTATTACACCGAATACTTTTTCTACAATTTATAAATTCTTATTTTTCTTCAATGTTATGATGCTGATTTATCCTAATATCAAAGAATCAAGTGAGATCATTGGTGTTGTTTCATTCTATTCGGCAATGGTGAAATCATCTTCTTTGGTGAAAGGACGGTGATAGTTCGATTTTTTGTTCTATCCAAGTTATCTGTTGTATCTTGAAAGATTATTCATTTGTAGAATATATTTTGTAAAATTGCAGAGTTGATTTTTTGGGGCTACATGGAGTATAATATTTTTGGGGCTAGCTATGTTGGAATTTAATTTGGGGGTGATAGATAGAGTATTGCATTCATATGTAACACGTTTTTTTAATTATTTTTTATTATTATTATTTTTTGAATGTGTATACAGCCAAATGGGGAAAGAGGAAAAAAGGATAAAGGTTACAGGGAAGACGAAGGAAACAAAGTAAATACATTTAGGCCTTGTTTGGTTTGATGGATTAGACTAGATTAGACAAGATTGTATCCCAAATTTGACTTTAAATCATGTTTGGTTGATTGGACTCTCAATACTAGGGCCCGATATACAATCCCACAAATAAGCAAGCCCGCCACTATCTCCCATGATTGAGTCGCTGCCGCCCCCCTCCGACATAATCAGTCTTACCCAGATTCCTTGCCAAAATACCACTTTGCCCATTGTATTTGTCATAATCCCATTCGTCCTCTCCACAATTAAATGTGAGGCGTTTATGTCGAAAAAGTTAATTATATTGTGTGTAATTTAATTTGGTGGTATGTAATTGTGTTTTAGTACAATAGTTATTAGGATAAATTAATTCATATTCCCCTTTCCGATAAAAGAAGATTCATTTCATCATTAATTAATTTTATCATTCAAATTTGTAATTATATTATTTCCATCAAATTCCAATTACATAAGATTAAAATATAAGAACATATACTAAATAACTTTGTAAGCACTAAGGAGGGTATATTAGTCAATAAGCAATAATATCCGAGATACAATCTTGCAAACCAAACATAATTTTCAATCACATAAAAAATTAACATGCCAACCAAACAACTTTCTTTTATCCGAGATACAATCTTGACATATCCCGTATTGAATCTTGCTTAATATAATCTATCAAACCAAACAGGGCCTTAGAGTTATGAGGGTATATTTGTATTTTCAGTATTATTTTTATTATTATTTTAAAATAGGGGCTATAGTGAGAAATATGGGGGCTATGTTTAAAATTGCCCCTTAAGAAATCATTGTGACTAATTATATTCTCAATATTAATTAATTAATTCCTCTCCATATAATTCTGTGATCAACGTCATGCAGAGAGGAAGTGATGAGTAGGAAGTGTATCAATTATTGAAAGTAAGTATTTATGTATTTGGGACAAGCTAGAAAGGTTCAAATTTCTCATGTGCTGAAATTAATGACGTCATCATGAAGTCCATGCTGGATTGGGCCCGATAGTTGGTTTCGGGCCTTTAGGGCCCAACATGGATTATCCCATTGGCCCAGCCCATATAACTTCTTTCCAATAATATTCTCACTCTCAGCTCAAATCTGCACCCACAATTCAAGGATTCGGAGTATTAAAATAAAAACGAAAAGATAAAAAAAATAGTAAATCTATTTAGGGAATTTATAATAAAATATTTAAAGGGTCCTCGAATTGAGTAGATCCAAAATGATTTCAACAATGACCCAACATGTGAAATCCATCAAAATCAATCAAATAGTAGCTGAAACTGAAAACTCAAGGATTTTGAAACTTCATCGTCCTACAAAATATATTACATCAAAACAAATTTAATGAATTCATTGAATATGGATGTGACATCAATGAATTTATATAAGCTAATTAATGATTAACTCATCAAATCTAGCTTCAAAGATGCAAATAAATACTACTCACTATTTAATTAACCCTCCAATGCCCAATCAACTAAATTAACATGAAAACTACATAAAATGAAAATAATACTACTATATTTCAGTTCATCAGATGAAAATAAGATATTCCAAGTATCATTTCTTGCCCAACCACGTGTCCAAAAAATATATATACAAAAAAAAGATTAACAAGAAATTGAATATACAGAGTTTAAATAGTTCATGAAAAGAAGTACAATTGGTGGTGTGTGTGTGTGTGTGTGTGTGTGAGCAATAATATGATGAAATTTGGAGGTAGTGAGAGAGAGTGGTCCAATGCCTACAAAGGCTAGCACCAATTTGCATTGGCCTGCAACTTGCAGCATTGCCCATTACATTTTTAAGTTATCATTCATTTCTTTCCTATATAAACTAATTTACAAAATTTATGTTTCAAATATTATATATTAGTATGCGAATATGCAAAAAATATTTAAATCTATTTAAAATCAAACTTAAATACACACATAATCATGCTTATTTACATATAATTTGATGCTTAAAGTATTTTCATGCTTATTGTGTATGACAATCTCACATCGAGTAAGTAAGAGATGTCAATATATACGTATGAGCTCAATGGACTTTCTATCAACTTGGGTTAACCATTTTGGCGAAGCGAGGACGTACGCCAAGTAATTGCTAGCGGACCCAGTGTGGCACGGTAACGTAACGGGCTCCCACCCTATATATACTGCATTCATGCTTATATCAATATCAGTCGTAGATCTTAGTAAGATCAATCGTTTATATATATATTCTTATTTTTCACAACAATACTTATTTCTATATAAAACCAAACTATATATATAAGTTACGATGTTAGAAATATGAATAGATAAATAAACATGATCACAATATAAACATGATTAATTACATATATATTTAAGTATTATTATGTAGAAAAAAAGCATATTTTTGCATTTATCGCGAGATGTCTTATTTTTATATGAATAGATAAATAAACACAATCATAATATAAACATGATTACATAGATATTTAAGTATTATTGTATATAGATAAAAGCATTTTTTTTTTTTTTTTTTTTTTTTTTGCATTTATCGCGAGATTTCTTATTTTTATATGGATCATTCCATATATATGTGTGTGCATTGATGATATATACCTATCCCAACTACATATCATTCATGTACATACATGCTTTTATGGATTGCCTAAAGAGCCTCACCTGAACTCATGATATATATATTTATCATTTCATTGACAATGATTTCTCATCAATCACAATACATGTCTCCACTCTCATCGTATATAATTTGTTCCTATCTTTATACTTATATATATATATTAGTATATATTAGTTGGGACCTTTCAAAAAGTTGTGTGTGTGTGGGTTCAACAGACTTTTCGAGTCAAGTAGTCTGATATAGTTATGTTCAGATTCTGTTATTTTATTTTTAATGAAATTCTTCAAATATAAAATTAAAAGTTGTCTTCTCATATTGCATAGTATATACTATTTTTCATGTTATCTGATAATATGTTTTAATACTCATACTTTTAAAACCAAAAAAAATAATTAATTTTTATTGATATTGTACCCATAATTAAATGGCCATTTCTCTATATGCTGAATCGTCGAGGAGTTGCTACAATTGCAAATTAAATTCGAGTCTATAACTATATACAAACTTCTAATTCTACTACACCATATGAAGCACGTATCAAATACAAAAAAAAATCAACTTACACGCATTCAATAGATAAGGGTTTCATAGTCGGTGATGAACCTAAAGATTCTATACGCATTCAATTTTCTTATAGTCAATTTCTCATTAACAAATCAGGAAAAAATCAACTTACACGCTGACTAAATTTATTTTTCCAAGAACAATAATAAATTTAAAAATTAGAAGCCTATCAACTTGGACTGTAAAGTTGTCTTATAGCTAAGACGATATACTAAGTATTAATTAATAAATGCTAGGGCTAGCTTGAAATAATTAATTTGAGGTTCTGAAAGACTATTAGAAACACCCTTAGTCGTTAGTCCTATCAATATATCATAAAATAGGGAAAAGAGAATATTATTAAAATGAATTCAGGTAGGCGAAGTACTTGAAATTAAGTGTTCGAAGATTACAATATTAATGACAGATAAAAAAAAATAAAAATCGAGGCACTAATTACTAATCCCTAAATGATAAATTACAAATATTTTTTTTCTCATCGAACACCAACTCTATAATCGTCTTTTAATCTCGTCTACAATCCAATAAATCTTTGTTTTAAATTACATTCTCAAAAATTCTTTTATTTCTCCATACCATACAAATTCACAAACTAGTACAGTAACACATTTAATCCCTTTGACATTTTGCAGAATTTTCATATTCTAAGAGAAGTGATCTTTTAAACAATTATGCAACACCACAGCAACATTGCACCAATTATAAATCACTAACCATATACTTTTACTATTATTGTGTTTTCAATCTGGCCAAAAAGAAAAATTTGGCATATTATGGTCGTTCATATTATGTTTGGATATTCTCCGTTCTTGAATAGAACAAAAGATAAAAAATTAAAAAAATATTAGACACACTAATCATCACTAATATTTTTCTAATTACTATATATATACTAGATAAAATAGTTTTATACTCCAAAACTATATTATCTATATTAAATTTTATTAATTAAAATTTAGGAGTTAACAATTTTGCCTACAATTTTTAAGAGTAAATCAAACTCAAAAATTCTTATGCACAAATTATAATGCTAAAATTCCAACATATGTTTGGTCAGTTAATTATATATATATATATGTACATTTATTTATTTATTTATTCTATACATAACTAGTAAAGTGATACTTTTTCATATAGAATATCTATAAATTATTTCTAAAATTATTTCTAGGTAACATGAGAGTACAATTGTAGTTATATAAATATAAATTGACTCGTATTATCCCTATTAGAGTCGGCTATAACACGACTGCATAAATATTCTCACTCACCCTCGTAAATTTTAATCATAAAGTTGCTGTGCATTTGCAAAACAACCAGCTATGTCCCACACATTTATCTCTACTTCCGATAAATTTTTATTCTTATTCATTTCATTGCCAACATTTTTATTTTCATTTATCCAATTTATTTTTTCTTAAAATCTAAGCCGATCCACATATATTTAGGGACAACGGCACAATTAATTATAGAACGTCGATTACTTGTCGAATTAGAGTAACGTTCTATTAGCTAAAAAAACACTCTATTGATTCCTAAATATATTGATTTGCTACCCCTCCAAATTAATAAACTCTCATAATCCCAATATAATAAATCTTTAGATTGTATTGTTGTTCATCATAACATATCATATTAATTCCTAGACTAGCTACCTTTTCAAAAATATTCTCCTATCACATTTGCTCATATTTAATTTGTATGAAGGCACTTATAAGTGAGTATTTAATCTATTTAGCCATTACGTACACTCATAAGCCAAATACAACATGTGTTAATAAAAAAATAATTAGTTGTAATAAGACAAAATAACATGGGTTGGAGCTTGATGGCTCAAGGCAAGTTGGAGTCATGGGGAACAGCCACGCCCTCAATTTTCTTAATTAATTACACGCAATTAACGAAACTAATTAATTTGGAAATGTGATTAAGTATAAGTTAATCAGTCAAGAAAGTGATAAATTAATGTGAATAGGGTGATTATTAATTAGTTCGATAAGTGCATGCGTCACGGTGGTCAGGTTTAATGACGTAACACGTAGGCATCTAGTTAATTACAATCTATTAATTACTATAATCAACTCGTGATTAAATTATTAATCAACTTCAATTATAGAAAGGCCCATTAAACCACGTATCGGTAACTTGATTAATTAGGGTTTCAGCTTGCCTTGTGTTTAGCGTTGTCGTTTTCTTAAGATTTCTTTTTTATTTTATGAGAAAATTAACAATGGATTATCAATTTTTTAGTGGAATGTGGGTTTGTGTCCCATTTATATGAACTTTTAATATATAATTTGATTATTTATATGAGTTTTTTAGGTATATTTTGATTGATGCCATTGAATTATTTATAATATGCTGATATGTTCGATTTGTAATATTAATTATTGTATGATGTATAATTTATATTCTAAAAAACAATTCAAAAATGAATTTTTAAGACTCCAGTGCAGTGTGCCAAGTCATAATGGGACTTGGATTTTTCTTTCATATTTCAAAGGTCATATATACATGGAAATATCGTCCAAATTTAGAATATTTGCCGTTTTGATTAAGAAAGTAAAATAATTAAAATTTCATGTATTGACAGCAAATTAATTAGATTTATAATCTGAAGTGGGGTGAAACAACATGAAGTTAACGAACGTGCTCTTCTAAATTCTCGAGCCCTATATTATATACTCCGTCCATTATATATATAATTTCTTGTTTTTTCGATTGAACTGTTCATAAATAGTGTCATGTTTTTTCATTTTTGGAATAAGTTAACTCAAAATATATGGACCCTATCATTTTTTTTATATTTTGCACATTCTCCTTAATTTCCATATCAAAAGAAACAAAACGCTATCTATACATTTTCTACATATGTAATTTTCCAAAATCGAATTAGGGTGAAACTTTGTATGTGTCGGATATATATAATACAAACATTTATAACATTTATATAATACAAACATTTATAATTCCCATATAATTTTTATGCTTATTGTGAAATTATGCTTATGCTAATAACAAAGATCATGCTAAGATCAATGTAGAGTTTGGTTCATATAGAAATAAGTTCTAGTGTGAAAAATATGATTTTGACTTTTGAACTTAGTATACTACCTCCATCCCATTACATTAGTCACATTCACTATTTGACACGCTTTTCCACCGAAACCTAGTACGGGTTTTAAAATATAATTTTGTAGTATCGTTTTTTTACGGGATACTATGAGTGTTATAGTATCCCGTAAAAAAAACGATACTACAAAATTATATTTTAAAACCCATACTAGGTTTCGGTGGAAATACGTGCAAAAAGTACATGTGACTAATGTAATGAGATGAAGGTAGTATATAATAAGCATGAAACTATTTATATACAATTTGATGATCTGTTATTATGTATTGTAAACATGCTTATATGAATATTAGTTGTAGATCATGCTAATAGTCTGGATATATTCACGTTTCTTACACCAATATTTATTTCTATATACTAATCAAATTGTCTCTAATTAAATATATATTTTATAATATGTATATACACAAACGGCCTTAGATAGCAATTGTCGTAACGATTAAATCCTACGTTTGGAAAGAACATTAATGATTTCATTTATGTCACGATGAAAGTTTATTCATTATTATTGCTGCCTCCGGTCCTCCACCTCATTAAATATTTATGCAAATCCAACTATATATTATACATTTATACTACATATTATCGATTTTTTTTAAAAAAAAAAATAAAATTATCTCCAGGTTAGTTAATTTCGTCCAGTCTGCACGTACTGGGCGTAGATCGGACACAAATTTAATGCAATGTCGAATTTATATATCGATTATCGTTACACATGTCTATCTAAAAAAAATATATTCTTTTTACAGGTAAAGACAACAGACGTTATATGCATAGTAGAAATAGTAAAAAAAATAAAAAGAGAATTTATTCTCTCTGAAAAAACCAGGCTAAAGAAAGTGTTGGGGCCGAAAAGAGTAAATAAATAGCGGCCATGCAGTAATATTAATGTGTGATGAATTTGGGAACAAAAATATGCATGTGAAATCAGAACATGCCATTTCTCACCTCTTCTAATTGGCTACTATTTTTTTCCTTTTTCTTTTTTAATTAAATTGGACCGATTTATTTGGTTGAAGCTGGCCTATCATGAGCTATATATGACCTAAATTGGACTTTTATTTTTATTTTTATTTTATTTTATTTAAAATTTTCTATGATTATGGTAGAACAGGCACTATAAAGTAGGTACGCTGTTGGGTTTGGCCAAAAGTACGTTTTTCCCCCCTATATTTTCTTTATTTAGGTCAATTGAATTTTCAAGAAACGAGCAGGATTTGAACTCGTGATCATTTATGCCACAAACGAGCAGGATTTGAACCCGTACGTGACCATTAATTTCTAGATTATTGTTTTATTAATTAGATGTATAGTTGTTGCTTGTTGGTGCATATAAATGTAATAAAATTGCATATTCTGTGAGTTTCTACGTCGTGTATTGCTTGATATTTCGAGTGAAGCAAATTATTGCATAGAACTTGTTGGGAAGCACTTTATTTCACGTGATAGTTTATTCATTGTTCTTCAATTTTTTTGGCTTTCCGGTTCAACTATTAATGCCTATTTTATTGTTACATTCTTATGTATATGTTTTATGTGGAATATTTAGATAGTCTTGATTTATTGTTTTTGCTTTCTGAATATCATATTATTACATAATATTATACTAACCTCTGGCACATGATATCTGAAACTTTTTATATTCATATGTGAGGTATAAAATAATAAAAGGTGTCAGAAATCTTGTGTCGGGGGAGTATGATATAATCTATTGCATATTATTATATTATTGTAGCATGGATATATTATGTAGATTATTGCATGGGCATTTCTCTCATATCTGTTTCGATGCCTAGTGGTTTTGGAACAAGAGGGGATTTCCGTTGCTTAGGGGTCATCCCTTATTGAATTGGAATGGAATGAAGGGTGACCAAGATCCAAAGGGATCATTGTAGTTTTCGCACAATTGTTATTTTATGCGGTAAATTATTGTATGTATAATATGATGGAATATTTCTTATTATTTTAGTGTTTGTGGTATGTGCTGGTTTTGTTTTGAAGCATTTCGGATATATAACATTGGGTGAACTTTAGATATACCCTAAAATTATAAGAGTATAACTTTTATACCCTATATTATAAAACTATAAGTTTTATACCCTATTTCTAAGGAAAAGTCCAAAAAATCCTTACTATTGGGCCCACTATCTTTAAGATTAATAATAAAACAAAAAACAATAATGGGGCCCACTAAAACCTAAAGAAACAAACAAAATCCTTCTCTCTCTCACGTCTCTCTCTACACGCCCAATTTCCCTTGTGACCGTGTAAACCCAAACCCCCCCCCCAAAAAAAAAACCGTTGAAGCTATAATTCAAAAAAAAAACTGAAAATGGCGCATAGTGATAATGATTCCGGCAATGAAGGAACTTCCAACCGGCGTCGAGTGCCGACACGAGAAGAAAGGGAGAATCTTCCTTACCCGCCGGATCCGGTGAGCATTTCACCGGACTGAAATTTGATTTTTATTGCCGTTTTTTTTAGATTTGAAGCATGTTATTCGTTTTGTACTTGTTAGGATATATAATAATGTGTTTACATGCCTTAAATGTTGATTTACTTCGTATTGGTGATGATTTACACGTTAATAGCATGAATTGAAATTTCTGAATTTCAGTTGTTTACAATTACACGGTTGAGTTCTAATTTTAACCGTGTACACGGTTAAAATTAGAAGTCAACCGTGTAACTGTTGACTTTTTGGTGTTGACCACTTACACGGTTGATTTAGAATTTTAACCGTGTACACGGTTAAAATTAGAAGTCAACCGTGTAACTGCTGACTTTTTGGTGTTGACCACTTACACGGTTGATTTAGAATTTTAACCGTGTACACGGTTAAAATTCTAACTCAACCGTGTAGTGACAGAAATATTTGTAATTTTCTGTTTTTTTAGGTTTTTCGTCCGAAACTAATGAATCCTTTGACATATCTTTTGCAGCCGAGATACGCTTGGTATAGGCCTCGTATGCAAGGGTTTCCGGCACGATTAAATTTATACGTTCGAGATATTGTAGTCGAACAAATACCGATAGTTTTGATGCGTGTCGGCGGGGAAGAGCTTCTACAAAGATTCAAGGACGGCCCCTTCTTCTACTTGTTAGATATTAAGAGGAACGGGACCGCAAACGTTGCATTGCACGAGTTATTAGCCCGGGAGCTCACCGATCCATCATTCTCCGAGTTTGAGAGGTGGTTTCACGTAGGAGGGCGAGATATTCGTTTTGGTGCACAAGAGTTTTGTCTCGTGACAGGCTTATTTTTCGGCCCTTCCGAGTTTGATCCCAACAAAGGTGCTCACGTCATTCCCCCGACTAGCCTCTTCTATACTAGGTATAATGGTCAAAAGACGAAGGATAAGACGCTTTTGAAGGATTTTATCAATCCTCATATTGATATGGGGACTCCAGATCAGTATTTGAGCGCAGCGAATTTGCTCATGTACTACTACATGCTTCTATGCCGTGATAACCAAACGATCGAACCTTGGGCATGGGCATTAGTAGAGGATCAAGATGAGTGGGCGAGATTTCCTTGGGGATCATGGTCATTCCAAGTGATGTGTCATCAGCTAGGAGTGATGAAGAAAGACCCAACGGAGATTGGGGGACCGACTGGGGCCTACCATTTATATGGGCCGGTGTGGGCATTGAATTTGTGGTCGTACGAGGCAATCCCGTTATTAGGACGAGCATGCGGCTATCGATTGAATGAGATCGCTACGCCTCGTCTCTTGAGATGGCACACTCGGCAGTCCCATTTGGATTTTACTAGATTTTTCGACGACGATGAGGTATATTCATTTTTTAGTTCATTATTTATTGGATTTTACTGGATTTTACCATCGTACCGCTCAGATTCTCCCCCTCTCCCGTCTGTTTCCGAGGCTTTTGCACATGGCCCACTACTGGGAGCAACATCCTTCGTACACAAAGCGCAAGGATGAGTTGCAGATTGTATTCCTCTCTAGATCTAAGCAATTTCGTCAAGACGACGAACAGTCATGTGGTCCACTTGCATGTTTGGCTCTGGATAGGATACTTGCTGAGAACAAGCCTAAGACAACCAAACCCTCTCCAAAATACATTGCTCATCTTAGGGAATCCATTGGTAGGAGGATTTTTTTATTATCTCGACGAGATGTCGATTGATGGATTGGATGTTGGATTATTTATTAATTAATTATTTATGCTATGAATTTTAGTGTCTATGTATTTTTTTTGTGATTTATTATGAATTACTTGGGGATATTCGATTGAAAGTGTATCATTTTTCGGGAAAATAGTGAATTCTGTCATTACACGGTTACAAAAAGATCAAACCGTGTAATTAAGAGCCCTAAACCGTGTAATTAAGAGCCCTAAACCGTGTAATTAAGAAATTTCACAATAATTCATATTTTAACCCGGAATATACGCGAATTTCATACTACTTAACATCGTATATGGTATCTTAACATCATATGAAGTGATAAACATGATGGTAGGCTGTGACAAACTATAACGATTGACATTTCTAGAGTTTCTGAGTTCGATACATATACCACTATGGACCATCATATGTTACAAATAGGTCACTTCTATAAATTCTACAAATAGGAACAATTTATGCGAATCAATATGTTTTGTAGCACTTATTCAATGTTCGTCAAGTTTAAATTAAACCCCAATGACCAACAACCGGAACCATAATGTAAACGTATGAATCGACAATTTTATTAATTGGAGAAATATTTGACTTTTTTAATTTTGACCAATTACACGATTTTTCTAATTAGAAAAATCGTGTACACGGTATATGGAACGACGGTACCGTGTAATTGGAGAAATCTTTGACTTTTTTAATTTTGACCAATTACACGGTTTGTTTATTAGGAAAACCGTGTACACGGTATATGAATCAATGGTACCGTGTAATTGGAGAAATCTTTGACTTTTTTAATTTTGACCAATTACATGATTTTTCTAATTAGAAAAATCGTGTACACGGTATATGAAACGACGGTACCGTGTAATTGGAGAAACCTTTGACTTTTTAATTTTGACCAATTACACGGTTTGTTTATTAGGAAAACCGTGTACACGGTATATGAATCAATGGTACCGTGTAATTGGAGAAATCTTTGACTTTTTTAACTTTGTCCAATTACACGGTTTTTTTTATTAGGAAAACCGTGTACACGGTATAATTAACATATATACCGTGTAGTTGCAGAGATTTTCAAAAATAACATCTAATGTCAAGATTTACACCCTAACAAATCTCATCATCAAAAACATCAAATATAACACAATGCTTAATAGAAAACTATGATACATCCTACTCCAAGGGTCGCATTGGGCATCTAGGCCTAGTATGTTGATCACTCTTGCAAATAGAACACGTTTTTTTGGCACGACGTGGACGACCTTCGTTAGGGAGATTCAGGTCAATACCTGCTATGGGGATTGGAGCCGTGCAAGATCGTCTTTTGTGTCCCATGCTATGGCATCGAGAGCATTTTTGATGATTTGTGTCCCCTTCGACTGTTGATCTTGCACGACTCATACGTGGCCGACCGGCCTGCTTATCGACAAGAGGGGGTCGAACAATGATTGACGTAACCTCTCGGGGCACATGCCAGGAATCCGGATGGGGCACCGGCTCAATATTTGGCGAATAAGTTGCCACCAAGGTCGCTTGCTTGAAATAATGGCTCACGTAGTCGGTGGCACGACCGCCGGAATACCTATACCAAATACACGCAATACAAATGAAATGTTGATAGAACACATATTCACGTTAAATAAAACATTGCATGTTTTATTAATTAGCGCACCTCAAAGCAGCACATGCGTGTCGACATGGCATCGCGTCCAATTCAAACTCACGACAGTCGCACGTTGAGTTTTGGATATCAACGAGGTAGCTTCCCTTCTCACCCTCAACCCTGAACATGTTGGGCACAGTAGTTCCCCTAGTCGTGTAGCGACGGGCCCATTCTACAGAAGCCGACATCTTCGAATAACATGTCTCTGTGAGCTCGTGATCTCTAGCAACAGCACGTGTCCGGTGCTCTTCGAACCACTTTTCCACAAGGATTCGATACACCTCCAACATGGCGCAAATTGGCAAACGCCTAGCCCACAACAACCGGGCGTTCATGGTCTCCGCCGGATTAGAAGTCATGAAACTGGTACGCAGGACGGGACACTTCGAACGCGCCCATCTGGGCATCCCAATCTCCAGTAGCCTCTGGTATATTCCACCTCCTTCTATGCTCATGTCTATCAAAGCTGTGATATATTCATCGAAGTCGGACTCACGGTATGCATACGCCGCTGCTTCAAAGACTCCAATTGCGTGCCTGCCAAAGGGGACCATATTCTTCATCAAGTGGTAGAAACACAAACCGTGTGAAGCATCTGGGTACACAATCTTGATGGCATTTTCAATGCTGATGTGGCCATCAGACACTATCAACAAGTTATCTGGCGCTCCAAAACTGCATCGGATCCTTCTAAGAAACCATACCCATGAGTCATCATCCTCTATTGGGCCGAATCCAATGGCAAGTGGAAACACTTGCTCATTTCCATCCTTCGTAACAGCTACGAATAGGGTCCCCTTGTTCTTGCCCTTCAAGTGTGTTCCGTCCACAACAATAACCGGACGAAGCAAATTATTCTTAAATGCTTCAATGGACTGACCTAGAGCGAGAAACATATAGCATAATCGATGATCCGTGAATGAAGTTGAGAAATCATACATCGTCCCCGGATTCTTCTCCCTCAATAGGTATAGATAAGACGGTAGCCTCTGATAAGACTCTTCGAAACCTCCATACGTCATCTCTATAGCGATGTTCCTCGCTCGCAGTGCAAAACCGTAATCGATTTCTATGCCGTATTCAGCTCGAATCTCATTTTTCATCTCATTCGGCTTCAAGACGACACCCTCAGTTATTAATCTTCTTGCAAAGTAAGCTCCTAATACCCTAGCAGGCACTTGGCGTCGAGTATTCCCGTCTATATCTACAAAACACGTATGGTCTGGGATGTGTTTTTTGATGATCCAAATACCGCCTTTTTGCTTGGCCCGCAATAAGAAATTGCACCCCTCATTCTTACACACGAACCCCACTCGTATACTATCTGAATTTTCAACATGATATTCCAATCGCTCCTCCAAGTGATGCAATCCAACAGCTATTGACAAGTCATCCTTTTTCTTGAACACACCACCCACGCGCAATTGTCCGAGTAAGGGTGCAGCGGCATCCATATCGATCATCCCTAACGGCCACGCAGTGTCTAAATCCACATGTGGAATCAACCAAGCTCGAATATCATCCGGATCAGCCGTATCATTGCCATCGCGTGGAGGTTGATGCTCTGAATTTATGCTACGATGACCAATGATCCTATCAATGTGTCCGGGCTCTCTAATCCATGCACTGAACTCAGTCGTCAGTGAAGCAAATAAATCCAATCGATCTTGTGCGTCCCTTTCTTCCCTAGCCATTTCTTCATCAACCTCCGGATCTACCCTCACTTCATCAACCTCCGGATCTACCCTCACTTCTTCTGAATCTGATGCTTCCAAGGTCGGCTCTTCGATATTCAAGTCAGCAAAAACTGAAGATCGCTGAGTCGTAGGAGTGGCGCGTACGATATTCTTATCCTTGCTAATGGCATAAACTGTTGGTTTTTCTTTTTGCTCAACAATCAACCGCAATAGATCGGTATCAGTACTTAAAACGACTTTCATCCTTTCATTGTCGATTAAAGTCAAATAGTACAGCAAAAAATCAGTTTCGTCGCCCAATTGTTCACGGAGCTCTCGTACTACATTATCACGTGTAATGTTCGAAACGGGAAAATGCACGATAAAACAATCGCCTCCAACGTATTTGCTTCTTTCCCAATACCCACTGTGACGGATATATATTCGCTGAAAAGACATAGCTGAAAAGAAGCAAGCAACAATAGGTCAAATGGATGAAATTACACCAAGTAAAAATTTCTCTGTCATTACACGGTTTTTTATGGGTTACACGGTATAAAACAACTTACACGGTAAAATATATGTAACTACCGTGTAATTTGGTCAACATTTAGAAAAGTCAAACTTTAACTTATTCTACACGGTTAATGTACAATAAAACCGTGTAAATTCTAATTCTTACCGTGTAAATATGAAATTTTACCGTGTAATTTATAACAACAACAAAAACCGCCAAAATAAAACAAAAAAAACAAAATGTAAATGTAATTACCTTTTTTCTTAGCACCTCAGCAAAGAGATATCCTTCCAAATAACCCAGAAATCCTCCCAAAAAATCGAATTCTATTACTTTCTCTCTCTACAATTTCAATTTTAAGGTTTCTTTAGTTTAAAGTTTGTGTGCTACACTTTTCTAATTGTTGTTGTATTTTGTTCAATTTCTGATTCAGCCATTAATGCATCAATACTTTAATTGAATGAAGTGAAGAATAATTCAGATTTGGTTGTTGATTGAAATAAATGAGGAACACAGTGTTTCTGCACAAATAGATTGCAAACCGTGTTTGCAATCTTTGCTAAACAACCGTGAGGTTTGTTTTGTTCACAAAATAAATGAAAAAACATAAAGTAGGAGAGAGAAATGGGACCACCACTTTTTAAGGGCAAGTTTGTCATTTTACTCAAAATAGGGTATAAAAGTTATAATTTTATAGTGTAGGGTATAAAACTTATATTCTTATATTTTTAGGGTATATCTAACTATTAAGACTATAACATTCAGACCAGATAAAACTAGAGATATTGGTTGCTAAACTTCATTAATTATATTATAAGATGTTAACTTCTTTTAGTTACGACATTTATAATATTTTTAATTAAAGTTTGTCCCACGTGTAAACGCTAAAACAAGAATGTCCTAATTTCAATGACTTAAATTAATTGTTGTGAAAATAATAAATTTAATTCTAGTAATCACCATTAACCTTAATTAAAAAAAATAAAAAGCCGGCCACATATAAGATTTTCTACTTTTCTTTGGTGCATATGCATGCATTTATTCTTTATGGTACATTATAGTATTTCATTCATTTCTCCAACAATCCCTTTCTTCTATTAACTATGTTTTTAAGATCAAAACCTTTTGCGCAAGAACACAATTTAAAATAAGGTATGAAATTATTTATTCAATAAGAGAAAAACAATTAATACGGATCAATAATGATCGATTCCGCACCATCCATTTATATACATTTCTTTGTTATATATTAAGCTAAATGTTACATTTACAATATTATCACATGAGTTCGCGGGTTCGAGTATTCCCTAGCAGCCTTTAATTTAGATTTCAGTTAAATTTCATTTACAATTTTAGTTTTTTAACACAATAAACTAAAATTTAAGTGAAATATTATGCAATTAGTTGACTGTGTGTGTGAAGTCTTGGACTACATTCATTTGATACAATCTCAATATTAGTGGGATTATCTCATTATCTATAATAATAATAATAATAATAATAATAATAATAATAATAATAATAATAATAATAATAATAATAATAATAATAATAATAATAATATATTGTAAAAATAAAAATAGACAATCGAACAACAGTGTACAACTTATTTTGTACTAATAATTAACTTCTCTCGTATAAAAAGTGAAAGCTTTTTTTAGAGCGTCCAATAATTAAGGACCAAAGCCATATTCCCCCACCAAGGAAAACAAAATAGTTCACATGTCACTTTTATATATAAATAAAATCAAAGCTCGATTTATTTTATTACTCATTTTTTGAAGTTAAAAATAAAAAATAACAAATCGAGCATTGATTTTTTAGATTTCATGGTTTCTAAATTTAATTTCTAAGATACTAGAATGTAAAACAAAAATAAAAATTAAAAAAAAGGAATGCAAACGTAATAAAATGACGAGGTGCCCACGAATGGGTGACTAGCATATCATTTCTCTATATATATCTTAAAATTCATGAAGATCTGTGTACATAAATTCTCTTCATGATATTATTATAACATTCAATATATAATCAACCCTGGAAAACTATTTAATTAACTTTATACATTTTAAATTGGGAAGTATCAAGTATATAGGTTTTAGGTTTATAGTACACATGTTACATGCTGACATGCATTTCTTTAGTTAAGAATAAATTTTATACATCGACCAATATATCCGTAAACACAAATTTATGTTATTTAATTTAATAAATATAAAGTTAGGTATAAATTTAGAATATATGATTTGCAATATGTATGTACTTGTGTGTACGATCACTATACAATTCCTTAATTTTTTCTATTAGAATATTTTTTAAATGATCCTTTAGCTGCCATTTAGATTTATTGAAAAAATATATCTTTTTTTAATCCTTTAGAACTTGATCTTTTAACTTTATAATGTTGATGTGGAGGACTTTCATCTAATTTTTAAGGTTACACGTTGAGCTTGAGTTTCGGGCTATATAACGTTGATGTTGGAGGACTTCATCTTATTTCAACATCAAACATATGGCATAAGGAGTTGGCTTAATAATGTCAATATTGAAGAACTTTTGTCTTATTTTCAAATCATACGCGAGACATAGAAATTTGGATTATATAACTGTTGAGTGTGGTGTATATCAAAGATATAGAAATGAGTAGAATCTCGAGTTAGACTCTATCTCCGTATGACAAATTCTCCGCTTTTAGTGTGTGCAGACTATAGAAAATATTTTCAAGATACAACGGTTCATGAACTCGATTTATTGCACTTACAAGTTGATGTTCCGGCTTGTTGTAAGATAAGAAGAATATAATACTACAATGCTATGTATGCAAGTGTAGTTGAAATTGAGATTTTGCATCCTCTACCTCTCCCTAAAGTTAATAGTGGGGAATCTATTTGTAATAGAAGAAGAGTTGAGATGTTTATTTTGTAAAACTGTCAACTTTTCCTCTGGCTGAATCTAGAATATTGGATCATATCTTTCACAAAAGAATGATCCTATAATAATTGATTGTACCTTTTGGATACGAAGCACATCTTCATATATTAAAATATATTTTCATAGATTACTATAAATGAATGCATTGATTTCTCATTAATCTGAAATCGAAATTGAGAAAATTAATTCACAAAATAATATACTCGGAACGTAGTTTTCGAATATATAAGTTACTTTAATTTTTGCTAAACTCAGCTTCATCAAACAATTGATTGAAAGGAAGGCTACACAAAAACCTTTTGAGGTCGCACCCTGCAGGAGCACACTTTCAAAAAGATACACATCTTCAATCTAAATTTTAATCCCCACATGAATGAAGATTAATGCACATGCGAGGTTCTACATAGTCTCGAAGACCTATTATTGCATCGGAATAGATAATTTTTGGCTTTGAATCTTCCTTAGTATAATACTTCCTCCATTCCGCCCAGTTTGACACGTTTTCAAAAGAGAAAGAATTAGACTTTTAAATATGAATCAACCAACAAATTAGGGCCCACTAATTGGGACCTTATTTTTTTTTCCTAATCACCATTTAATGATCGCCTAACTATTTAAGCTACCCACAAGTGTAATGGGGCTATCGTAGATAGTGGTGAGCAAGGTCGTATCCACGGAGACTAGTTCAAAATACCTATGAGTACAACTACTTTGTTGCTTTAATCTATTTAAACTCCGAATTATCAAGAAATGATTAACTAACTAAAACTAAAATACTTCAATTAAACAAAACAAAATAAATGGGCAAACAAAGGAGAGAATGGATTAGAAGATATTCTAGGGTAGACTCAATGGAATTGCAATTGGAACTCACTCTACTTAATCAACCTATAGTTTGAATTCAACTATCTAGGACGATCTCTTGTTCGCTTTAGCTCCCTCCCGGATGACTAAAACCGTTGATTACAAGCTAGCTTTGTCATCCCCAATTAAAGTCTAGCCTATAACTCCTAAAAGCTCCTAGGATCAATAGCCCTCACAAAAACTCTCAACCTCCCGGTTTATTGAGTCGTTGTGCCTCATGTTCCTATTCAATTGTCAATTCTCATCTCCTAAATCTTGAATCAACACAATAAACATGTATAAATGGTGATCAATTATTTAAACATACATACATATCAAGAGCATAAGGAGATGAAGCAACCAAACCATAAAGTTGAAATAAGAAGAGCTAATCCATTACGAATCCATATTGTCAAATCCCTAGAATATGAGATTTTAGCTACTCATGCCCATGGAAGCAAAAATCCCAACATTAAAGATAAACATGATCAAAGAAACAAGATAACAAGAATTCATAGACAAATCCTTGATCTTGAGCTCCAATCCTGAAATCCTTGATGTCTTCTTCTCCTACTCTCCAAAATAAACTTTCTCCTCTTGGTTTTGGTGGGTGAAGTGGAAAATGGAGTGTAGAGATTTAGTGTGTGTAGATGGAGGCCAAGTGAGAAGATAACCTAGGGAAATGAGCTCACATTGGTATTTATATGTTGACATAAGAATGAGGTTAATTTTGGAATTAGGAAAGAGTAGTATGGGGTGAAAAGTGGAATAAAATGGAAAATTTAAGAGCAATTCGGAAGAAATATGGAGGAAAGAGGAGCGGAGTGGTCGCTCCCTCTGACCGCTTTGAGAAGAACAATGGCTAAGAGATGGCGCACGGTATGAGCTTTTTCCGTTGTTGACCGCTCACTTGGTCGCGCCCCGATAGTGCAACGATTATTCTTCAGTGCACTACCACTCACGTTGCTAGCTCTCTGATTTCTTTCAGTCTCGTTCTCCTTTGTCCGAGCTCCAATTTGATTTCTGTCTTTTCCTACGGACTCGTCTCAACCCGAGCTCCGATATGGAATTGCTCTCTTTGCCTAATTTCAACTCCTTCTTCCTGAAAAACAATCAAAATGAACCAAGAAGTATCGTTCAATAAAAATAGAGCAAACACATCGAAAGATGTACAAACAAGCATTCAATTCACACTTATTTCACCAACTTTATCCTAAAATGAAGAGTAAAAACCATGTTTGTCATTTAATTCCCCACCAACCCACCTAACCTATCCAAACCCAATTCATATCAGCCTAATTGCTAAAGAATTCCTAAATATATATCTCCCTCCCCAAACTCTAGGCTACCGATTCTCAACTTGCCTTGTTCTCTCTCCAACTGCAACCCTAGCCCCCTTCATTCTCCCAGCCGCCGTCTTTCTCGTTCCCAGCCTCCTTCTTTTACCGAAATTTCTCTAATAATCCTATCAGCAATTGATGGATCCTAAACCTTTGTTGTCGGCGGCGGCGGAAGTTGAGGAGGACCCCTGTTGGCCTTGTGGGCAAATCTCGCCGGCGGCTGGCTTCCCACTAGGGAGGTGGGTTTCTCTTTGCCGCCCCCCAACTACGATGATGGCTCAATGGAGTGGCGGGGTTTTTGGACAGAGACCTGCCTCCCGTCGTCTACCCTAAGACTAACACAGATCCCTCCCATCCTTGAATGCTCCACCGTCACCCTCCCATCTCAACTACTAGCACAGATCCTTACGGGATCCGTGGTGGGCTACTTCCCTAGTGCCACGAGGACCTCTCCGACGATGAGGACATTTTTTACATATGGAATTTGGCCGATCTATGATGGATTCAGACGGTCAATGGCTAGAGGAGAGTAGAGGATTTGGCAGAGAAGAAGGCAGGAGCTGTGGATTAGTGGATTCGTGCCAGACTTATACGAGGCTTTTGATAATTTGCCCCAGAATCTGAGCGGCCCAAACCCTATGGAAAATACGGTGGCATACGCTGAGGATAATGAAGAATTCCATAGGAGAAGAGGCCGTGGATGACGTGGAAGAATAATTGTAAAAAAGATGCGGTGATTTCTGATCTCTAGCATGCTCTTATCGAATCTATTTAATGGTGAATATTATTGTGCGTGCTCATACTGTGATTTTTTTAAAATCATTGGTGATGATTATTCTTGTTTATTTTGATGGTGGACCTTGAGGTTGAATCTGTTTTTGTGGATGGTTTTCTACTTCTGATTCTTTTCTTATGTTAGATGATTTTAGCTGAGAATTGTGATCTATAGTTTTATGTTGGATTATGTAATGTATTGATGCTTGATTAAATGATCTATTGTTGCTGGATCATGTGTTGGTGTGTAGCTTAAGACTAAGAACATAAAATTAAATTACAGATTCACTATGTAAATGAGCACGCTTACATTAAATTGCACAATGGGCATAATAAGTTTGTGCCACTTTTGATTAAAGGGTGCATACTGTTAGGAAATAACACACACACACATACACAATCACGAAAGACAAAAGAACACAAGAATTTGTTCACCCAGTTCGTCTTGTGGGGGCGATGTGAAGCCATAGTTTTTTACTATATTTTTTGGATGCAGAATACAAGGAGAAAACAACTATTTATATTAATAGCAGTGAACCTTAACACTAAACCCATTATCCCATTAAGATTTTTTTTTATCGGATAAACGTGGGCTTTTGATTCAGGCTCCACACTCTAACAATCTCCCACTTGGAGAATGAATCCTCGATATAATCATATCCTCTTGCTCCTCCTCCTGTATTCGCTTGGCACCTCCTGGCTTTATCTTCAAGTTCCAAGGCCAATTGAAGCTACACACAACTTCAACTTCTCTAAGGGCTGGATTCTCAATTCCAAGGATCTTCATAAGATTCAAGGTCTTCTTTTCCAAGGTCTTCTTCATAAGATTCAAGGTCTTCGCTTGGCACCTCCTGGCTTTATCTTCAAGTTCCAAGGCCAATTGAAGCTACACACAACTTCAACTTCTCTAAGGGCTGGATTCTCAATTCCAAGGATCTTCATAAGATTCAAGGTCTTCTTTTCCAAAAGGTGACGTATGTAGTGATACTTCAACTCAATATGCTTTGTCCTTGAGTGAAACGCCAGATTTTTTGCTAGAAATATAACACTTTACTATCACTGAACATAGTGCTATTCCCATGCTCATTCCCAAGTTCACCCAAGAAATCCTGCAACCTTACCATCTCCTTACTTGCCTCAGTCACAGCTACATACTCTGCTTCCGTAGTGGATAATGCAACAACCTTTTGCAGCTTAGAAATCCAAGATATCGCAATACCACCATACGTAAAGACATACTCGGTAGTACTTCTTCTCCCATCGAAATCAATTGATGCTAAGTCTGCATCCACATAACCCAACATCTCCATACTCTTGCCTTTAAAACACAAAACCTTATATGTGGTACCTCTCAAGTATCACAGGACCCACTTGACTGCTTCCCAATGCTGCTTGCCCGGATTATCCATGAAACGGCTCACCACTCCCACCGCATGATCAATATCTGGTCTTGTACACACCATGACATACATTATGCTGCCAATTGCTGAAGCATATGGAACCTTCATCATTTGGGCACGTTCTTCCTTACTCATCGGCGAATCCTTCCACAAAAGCTTGTACTGATTGCCCAACGGGACACTCACAGGCTTCGACTCTACCATGTTGAATATTTCCATGACCTTCTGAATGTAATTAGCCTGTGAAAGATACACACTTCATGTCGTTTTGTCATGCTTGATTCTCATGCTCAAAATCTATTTTGCCTCTCCAAGATCTTTCATGGAGAATTGCTTTGACAATTGCTTCTTCAACTTATCCACTTCACTTACATCACCTCTTACAAGTGTTTCACCTAAAAGTGCTAGCAATAGAACTAGGCCTATCGTAGACTAGTAAGTTTAACCTAAATGTCGAATCTCAAGGACAACTTAACAGGGTAATTAATCGTATGAAACACACTCTCTAAACACTCTACGAAAGCAAGTAAAAGAATTAGAGTTTTGAAGAATTAAATCCTAAACTTGAATCTAAAAGAAAGCAATTAAATCTTAAACTTAAACTTAAATTAAATTGAAAGCTATAAATCTACTGAGGCAAGTATTTAAAAGAAAGCAACTAAGAAAACAATTAAAACTTAGTGCAAACAAATCTAAACATGCTCTTGAAAATAAATCTAAGAAAATTAAAAACAATGAATTAAAATTTTTGGAAATAAATAAATAAACCAAGCAAAGAACATGCAAGAACTGATAAAACGAATCTAAGAAAACAAATTAAGCAAAACGAATCTAAAAACAAAGTAAAAGAAAAGAACTTGAATTAAATAAATGAAGAACAAGGAATTAAAGAAGAAATTAAAAGCTTGAATTGATGAAAACTTGAATCCAGATTCTTGGACGTTGAAAGCGATAATCTAATCTTAAACTGGAGTATTGGAAAGCTAAAAACTAATGTGAGAGAACGTATTTTCGTTCTAAGAATATTACATATATATAGACTTGGAAAAACCTAGTCTAAGAAGGAAATAAAGGGCAATATTCGGCCAGTCTGAGTGGTTGCCCAGTATGGTGAGCGGCCGCTCAGTATCTCTTGCGGGACTTCTTCTTAAGCTGGCTGAGCGGCCGCCAAGTAGGGTTGGGCTGCCGCCAGCGTCCTGCTGCGGACCTTCTTCATCTTCTCTTCCTCTTTTCGATCTTTTCTTCCTCTTTTCAACACTCTAAGCATCTCGATCCTTGTTTCCACCTTTCCTACACTTGAGCCAAAATAACACATAAAAGCATACAAAACAAACACAAAACACACTCAACTTAAATCATAAAACACACACAAAAACACATTAAACAAATCTCCCATACTTAATCTTTACTTGTCCTCAAGCAAAATCATTCAAACCATTTACAAACATAAGCTTAAGGAGTGATATTGACTTGGCTTCAGAAATTTTTCAAAAACAAGATATATCATGCAAAACACTTCATCATCCACTAAGCAAGTCATAACAAGTTTCAACTTTTAACCTCTTAGAACACAAATCCTCACAACATGGGTATAAATATGAAAGTGAACTTTTATCTCTCAAGTGTTTAAATTAGGACAAAGAAACACTCAATTCAAGTCACACAAATTGCCTACCATATGCTTGCATATCGTCTCACCTCTCCACTACTTCAATGTGTGCTTAAGACAAAGATCAAATATGACTTTATTTTTTGTTGTAATGTAAGCTCTTTGGTAGGTAAGAAAATTTGGCTAAAGTGAGTTAACAACCCCAAAGGCTTATTCTCTCTCCTTTCACTCTCATTTCAACACTCAATTCCCCCCACACTACTTAAAACCATATCACAATAAGGCTCAATTCATCACCAAAAACACACAATCTCATCTTTTAACTTTTCTTTCTACCTACTTATGCTCTTATTCGACTTTTTTTTTTTTTTTACTTTTCTTTTCTTCTTTTTCTCTTTTTTTTTTTTTTTAACTAGAGCTTATGTAGGTAGAAAGCATTAACTACAATGTAGGTAGAAAGCATTAACACACCTCATATCATTCACAAGTTAATTCTCACCCCAAGGCTTTTCAAAGAAAGATTCGGTCTAAAATAGACCTCAAGGCTCAAAAGGGCTAACTAGGATAATATGAGTGAATTTGGACAAGGAAAAAGGATAAGAAGGGCTACGAAAAATGGCCTACGATCCTTTCTTCATCATAAAACACACTATGTAATCTCAAGGGAGAAACCAAAGCAAGTTATAGAAACAAAATTGCATGCTTGAAATTTACACTCAAGAAAGAAAAATGACTATAATGTGATGTAATAGTCAAAAGGGCTCAAATCTCACACAAAGGCTCAAATGATTCATGTTCTTAAGAGGCCAAAAGTCTAAGTTCACCATGAAATACTTAACAAATAATGGCATGCTTCACATATCATTTTTAAAACAAAACACAAATAACATCATTAGCCCATCATCACAACTATCACTCATGCTTGAAATGACCCAAACAACATGCTAAAACACAAAACAAAAAAGATTAAGCATGCTTCACAAAACAAGAAAATACTAAAAAGTTTCTAACCCCCTCCCGCACACTTAAGAGCAAGTAATGTCCTCATTGCACATGCACAAAAATAAAAGAGAGAGGGATAGAGAAAACTTCACAAAAATGACAACACAATCGGCACCAATCTTCACGAGTCACATGAACTCCAAAGCTAAGCACCTACACAACACCATAAAGTACACAAAAGCATAATATCTACTAACACACAAACAAAAATTAAGAACAAAAAAAAAAAAAAAAACAAAACGAAAAGTGACACAAGTTACCAAACTCAAGGTGGTGGTTGATGAGAAGAACCTTTTCCCGATCGTCGAGGAAGAATGCTAGTCCAACGAGCGAATTGATCTTCAAGGCTCGACACCCTCGTGTTCATCGCCCCGAAGTTATCGGTGAAAGATCCAAGAATCACCGCTTGTTGGTCATTGAGGCGTTTTCCAAAGATTAACTTGAAAAACATCAAACGCCTCTTGAGTGACATATGCCGGCGGAGGTGGTGATGGAACAAGTGACTCATGCTCTTGCTCGGGCACATGTGGCTCGTCATGGTTGGCCTCATACTCATCTTTTTCATCCTCTTGAGCTCCCGAAGATCCTATGCCGATACGATGAATACTAGCATAGTATTGGACGATAGTAGGCCGTTGCTCATAGGGGATGAACTCAAACTCCGAACGCACAAAGTGGGCATTCCTCAACATTTCGAGAGAAAGCTCGAAACTCTCGATCCTTTCCATCTCCGGAGTTGGACATAGAACTCGGAAGTGGCGAGCAAGAGTCGTGGCAATAGAAGCGAAGGCCGGCCTCACATTCTTCCGAAGTCGCATTTGCTCAATTTGATTCCAAATGATATTGGAAATACACACCTTGTGACCATGCACCGCCGAGCACATCAAAAACAATTCCAACTTATTCACCTTGCTCGGCTCGTGCTTTCCGGAAATGTTGTAAGAGAGGAACTTGTGAAGAAAATACAATGCCTCATCCTTAATGAAAGCACTTTGAATATTCTTTCCCGTCCAATTATCCAACCCCGTCAATTCTTGCCATCCCTCATTCAGATTGAATTCGGCCAACGAAGTAGGAACCTTCATATATGCATCATCATCTCTAGTAAATCCAAATAAAGTATGCATAAGTTCCTAGTGAACTTAACTTGCTTTTCTCCCAACCGACACTCCATGATATCGGCATACTCCATTGAAAAAGTTGAGATCATCTCCAAGCATAATTGATCATAACCATCACGTTCCATGCTCGCAAATACTCTCAACCCCAACACATCTAGATATCGAGTAAGCCTACCTTTAACCCCCAAACTCTCTAGCAAACCCCAATTAAAGTGCATAGGGGGATTCATTTCCAAAGCGTTCAATCGCGTAAAGATTTAACCTTTCACCGTCATCTCAATCCGAAAGTGGCACCCCGGGTAGTTAATACGAATATCACTTGGGGTTTTGGTGGAATGACTCGACTCTCCCTCATTGAGAGCTCTTTTCTTGGCTGGACGAACCATGGTGAATGTTGGAATGGAGATTTAAAGTAGAAAAACAAGAGGAATCGAACTGCACCTACACTGTATCTCAAGTGGCCGCCGGGTACTGATTGAGCGGTCGCTCACTCGCTCAAATTCTAATTCTTAACCTTGTAAAAAGATTTTAATCGATAAAAATTAAAGAGGGAAGAAGCACAATGTGATGATGAATAGATGGGGAAGAATTAACGGGATGATTGAAAGAATTTGAGAAGAGAATTGAGAATGTTTGAGGGAGTGGAGGACTAGGGTTCATGAAGAATAGAACTAAAAACCTGTCACCCCTTTAAAATAACAGGCTGAGCGGCCGCCTAGTAGGGTGAGCGTCCGCCAAGTTGGGCCTGCAGAAGGATTGAGCAGGCGCCATGAAGACTGAGCGGCCGCCAGGCCCTTATTCCGGATTTTTTTTGAAAACCTACAAAATAAAATGAAAAATCAACACTAAAACTAACAAAAATAAAAAAACATAAAAATTATGAAGCTTGGGTTGCCTCCTACTAAGCGCCTGTTTAACGTCAGTAGCTCGACGCATTAAGCACTTTTCTCAAGAAGGTGGTGGATCGGAGATCGAAGTCTCTTCGATGGTGGATAACATCGTCTCTCCTTCAATGTAGACCTTTAAGTGATGCCCATTGACACAAAATGATGAACCCGATGCTTCGTCCATAATCTCAATAGTCCTAAATGGTAGCACCTTGACAACAGTATAGGGACCAGTCCACCTTGATTTCAACTTGCCCGGAAAAAGCTTGAGACAATAATTGAACAAGAAAACCTTCATCCCGGGCTTGAACTCCCTATAGAGAATGCGCCTATCATGCAATCGCTTTATCTTGTCTTTGTAGATCTTTGTATTCTCGTAAGCTTCATTCCTCAGCTCATCCAACTCCTCCATTTGTAGCAATCTCTTGCTTCGAGTATTCTCGTGTATGAGGTCGAGTTGTTTGAGCGCCCAGTAAGCCTTGTACTCAATCTCGACGGGCAAGTGGCATGCCTTTCCAAACACCAATCGATACGGACTCATTTGGAGAATATCCTTGTAAGCTGTCCGGTATGCCCATAACGCCTCATTTAACTTCTCCGACCAATCATTTCTTGATGGTTTCACCAATTTCTCCAAAATTCCCTTGACTTGTTGATTGCTCATCTCAGCTTGGCCCGAAGTTTGAGGATGATATGGAGTTGCCACATTGTGTGTGATTCCATTCTTCTTCATGAGCTTTCCGAGCAACTTGTTGCAGAAATACTTTCCCCCATCACTTATGATTGCTCTAGGAAATCCAAACCTACACAAGATGTTCTCCTGCACAAACTTCAAGACAACGTGAGAGTCACATGTTCTAGTGGGGATAGCCTCAACCGACTTAGACACATAGTCTACAACAAGTAAGATATATTCGAAACCATTTGACTTTGGAAAAGGACCCATGAAATCAATACCCCATACATCAAAAATTTCAACTATCAAAATGAGGTGTAAAGGCATCTCATTCCATCTCCCGATTGAGCCAACTATTTGGCACCAATCACATGCTTGGTAGAAAGCTTGAGCATCCTTGAACAAAGTGGGCCAAAACAAACTGCTTTGAAGAACCTTGTGTGCGGTCTTTTGTCCACCGAAATGACCTCCACACACTCTCTCATGGCAGTGTCGCAGCACCTCCACTTGTTGCTTATCCGGTACACACCTCCGGATCATATCATCTTTTCCAAGCTTGAATAGGTAAGGATCCTCCCAAAAGTATTGCCTGCAAGTATGAAGAAACCTTTTCTTCCCTTGATCGGTTAGTTTTGGTATGCATTCATTATTAACCAAATAATTAGCAATATCAGCATACCAATCTTCAATCTCAACTTTGCAAACATGCTCATATGGAAAAGATTCAGATATAGCATCTTCATGAAAATAAGGGGAAGCACTCTCAAGACGAGATAAATGATCGGCAACCAAGTTATCACTACCTTTCATATCATTGATCTCTATATCAAACTCTTGCAACAATAGCACCCACCTAATGAGTCTAGGTTTAGCTTGTGCCTTAGTCAACAAATGCTTTAGAGCCCCATGATCACTATAGATTATTACCTTTGAACCAATGATATAAGCATGAAATTTATCTAAGGCAAACACCACAGCTAGCATTTCTTTTTCAGTTGTTGTGTAATTCACTTGAGCAAGATTTAAGGTCAAGCTCGTATAATAAATCACACGCAACATTTTATCGACTCTTTGACCTAAGACAACTCCTACAGCAGAGTTCAATGCATCACACATGATTTCAAAAGGTAAAGACCAATCAGGACCAACAACAACCGGGGCAGACACTAACTTCTCCTTAAGTAAAGAAAAAGAAGCCATACATGCATCATCAAAATTAAAAGGCACATCTTGAGCAAGCAATCGACAAAGAGGTTGGCTAATGTTAGAAAAATCTTTAATGAAACCGGAATGACCTAAGAAACTTCTAATACCTTTCACATCCCTAGGTGGAGGCAACTTTTCAATGACCTCTATCTTAGCTCTATCTACCTCTATTCCCTTACTTGACACAACATGACCCAAAATAATTCCACAATTCCACTCCGGACCATGAAATGACTCTGCTCCCAACTAAGAGTTAGACCACTTTCCACACATCTTTTTAAGACTCTTTCAATTTTGTTCAAACAATTATGAAAAGACGAACCAAAAACTGAAAAGTCATCCATGAATATCTCCATAAATTCACCAATCATTTCAAAAAGATCGACATCATGCCTCTTTGGAATGTACCCGGTGCATTGCAGAGACCGAATGACATCCTCCTATAAGCATAGGTTCCAAATGGGCTAGTGAACGCCGTCTTCTTCTGATCCTCCGGAGCGATTGCTATTTGATAGTAACCTAACAAGCTATCAAGAAAATAGTAAAATTCCCGTCCGGCTAATCTATCAAGCATTTGATCAATGAAAGGGAAAGGAAAGTGTTCCTTTTTGGTGGAAGCATTGAGCTTTCTATAATCAATACACATTCTCCAACCCGTCACGGGACGAGTTGGAACCAATTCATTCTTTTCATTCATCTCTACTGTGATGCCTCCTTTCTTTGGCACCACGTGCACCCAGTGTTCTAAAAGTCGCTAAACGCTAGTAGGGCGGTGTGGGGGCGATTAGCGTCTAGGCGGCTAGGCGGGAGTCTAGGCGGTGCCTAGACGACCTAGACGGATTAGTATAAACTCAAAGTCTATGTCAAATTTTTCATATATGTATAATGATATCCATAAGTTAAAGTATAAAATCCATGATTTTTCACTTATAATTTAATCTTACAGTCCTTCAAGCTCCGACTAGCCCGTCTAAACCCTCCTAGGATTGCCTAGACATGCCTAGTACTACCTTAGCACCTGCCTAGATGCCGATTAATTCGCCGCCGCCTAGAGAAAACCGTCTTGCCATTAATCGGGATGGTCCGGCACCTTCTAGAGCCTAGACGCCTTCTAGGCGGCCAAGTCGGCCTTCTTTTAGAACACTGCGTGCACCGGGCTAACCCACTCACTATCGGCAATAGGGTAAATGATCCCTTCTGCCAACAACTTGTAGATCTCCTTGCGTACCACCTCCATAAGTACCAGGTTTAGCCTACGTTGCCCATCTCTCTTAGGTCGAGCTCCTTCCTCGAGATTGATCCGGTGCATGCACATAGCCAGGCTGATTCCTCTAATGTCGGCTAGGCTCCATCCAAAGGCAAGTGTGTACTTTTTTAGCACTTGAACGAGAGCATCTTCTTCTGCCTTGTCAAGTGGCGGAGATGATCGCCGGCTTTCTCTCACCATCTTTCAAAAAGACGTACTTTAGGTGCGCCGGAAGCTCCTTGAGTTCCACTTTCTCTTCCTCCTTCCTTATTCGCTCTCTTTCGCTCTTTGATGATTCTAATGGAAACAGTGGGATGGAAATTCCAAGATCAGCTTCCATTCGGGCCCACTCCTCCATATCTCTGGACCCCATGAACACCTCTTGCATCTCTTCTTCATGTTCCTGCACATACACTTTCTCGGACAAGGCATCAATCACGTCAACATATGAACAATTATCCACATATTCAGAAGAAGGAATAACACGATTATAATTCCTAACAGAGAAAGACACAGTTTCATTAAGCACAACATTTTAATTGTACCATTCTTAATATCTATCAAAGTGTTTGTAGTTGCCATAAACAGTCTTCCTAATAAAAGTGTGTACTCTCTTTCGTTCTCTTGTACCTCTCCTATTTCCAACACAACAAAATCAACCGGAACAATTAACCCCCCCACACTTACTAGAATATCCTCTATAACACCCCTCAGATATCTAATTGACCTATCAGCAAGCTATAAAGTCATGCGAGTTGGTTTAAGGTCTCCTAATTCTAATTGTTGAAAAATAGAATACGGCATAAGATTAATACCAACCCTTAAATCTAACATGCCAGACGCTTCCTTATCATTTCTCGTAGCAATATTAATCACGAAGCTACCTGGATCGTGTTTCTTTTGTGGAAGAGGTTGTTGCATGATAGAGCTTGCAACTTCAGAGACCATGACTGGTTCGGAATCATCGAACTTCTTCTTCTTTGACGCCAACTTCTTGAAGAACCAGATATAAGCAGGGACATTCCGGATGACATCGAGCAAAGGCAAGTTGACGTTGACCTTTGAGTGCATTTTGTAGAGATCCACGAAGTGCCCATCCTTATTTTAATTTTTGACGCGGCTAGGATATGGAATGGGCGAAACATATGGATTGGCGACCTTGTGGAGGGTAGTTTCCGGCTCAGGTTCAGCATTAGAATGCGTGCTGGACTGCTTTATGTTGGGCGGCCACTCAGTACCACTGGACAGCCGCTCAGTGTCACCTGCAGAAGGACTGAGCGGTCACCAAGTACCGGCTGACGGCCGCTCACCCTCTCCTGCGGAACTTTTCATCAAAATGGGATTTCTGACCCCATTGTCCACCGTCTTCCCGTTCCTAAGTACCGTTACTGCCTGAACTTGATGAGGTTGCATTCCTTGGGCCGGGATCTTATTCTACTGCAAATTCTATTGAAGTTGAGTCGCCATTTGCCCAATTTGCATCTCGAGGCATTTGTTCACCGCTTTTGAGACTCTTGAGGATGTGGTGGCATCACTTGTGAATTAGGTGGTGGAACTTGAGGAGATTGGTTTTGAGGGCGAGTGTTTTGAGGAGGGTATTCTTGAGGTGGATGAATATGATAGTATGGTTGTTGTGGAAGTATATATGGTGGAGGTTGATAGTGTGGTACGGTTTGGTAGTAAGATGGTTGTGGTTGTGGGTAGTAAGTGTTTGGTGGAGGATAGTAGGGTTGAGCTGGGTATTGTGGAGAGTAAGAACGATATTGGTAGTTTTGATGGGGTGGACGACGAGGTGGATAGCCCGTCGCCTCCTCGACCTTGCGGAGGACGGTATCCTGTGCCTTGTTGGTTTTGCCAAGTGTAACTTTGTTGAGGAGGCACTTGTTGAGGCACATATCCTTGGGCAGCGTAAACTTCTTCAGTTCCTCCCTCATATGTAAAATTGCCCATATTCGGGCAACAATCTAGAAAAATGGTCCGGTGCTTGATAGATCTCACAGACCGGTTCGATCTCCATTGGTTACACTTGCACTTGTTGTCGTTTGAGGATCTTGCCCGGAGGAGCAAGAGTAGATGTTTCTGCTTTCATCTCAATTTCTTGTAGTTTTCTCATGATGTCTGCCAACTGCTTTTTCATCTCCGAACTAGCACCAATTGCACTAGCTTCTCTCAGTTGGGGTCGGGATGTTTTGTGTTGTGAAGTCGCTGCAGCAGTTTCAAAAATGACCTTCAATTCAGTGGCAGTCTTCGATCCCAAATCTCCTCCCGCAGTGTTGTCTACCAGCGTTTGAGTCGATGAATTGAGTCTATCATAGAAGAATTGCCATAACATTTTGCTAGCAAACTGATGATACGGGCACTGCTGCAACAAGTACTGAAATCTCTCCCAAGCTTCATGAAACGGCTCGTCAGCATCTTGGACAAAATGCATTATCTTTGATCGAACCTCTTGAATTTTTCGGTTGAGGTAGTATTTTAGCATGAACTTCTCGCAAACTTGCCTCCATGTAGTCATCGATCCAGCTGAGAGGGAGCGGTACCACATCCTTGCGCGATCCTTTAGACAGAAATGAAAGCATTTTATCCTCAATTGATCCTCCGAGATGTTTCCTAGTGGAAAATTCTGAACTATTGAACAAAACTCTTGGATGAAGTCAAGGGCATCCTCATTCGCCATGCCATGATAAGAAGGTAGCAACTGCTGATGCTGTGGTTTCAGTTCGTGATCCTAACCTCCTTGGTTAGGACTATCGCCGATGTGGAATCGGTGACAGTGGGGCGGCCATACTGATTCAGAGGTTGTTCTGCCATGTTCCTTGGTTGCTCAGAATATGTGGACTCATCAGAACTAGAATTAAAGCCTTTGTCGATGCTCACGACGTCTACTCTCTCCAAAGCTTGAATGGACCTTTGCGCTAGGAACTCCGGACTAGGAGACTTCTCAAAAATTAGGGATGCAATGACGCTTAATCCGCTGTCCAAACCTTCACTAATCTCTCTTCCTTTTGTGCTTGCCAGAATCACTTTCTTTCGGTTGATGTTGTCTATGAACGGCGAGAGATCTCCTTGAAGACTTCGACGACCATGCATGCACAACACTCAACAAACAAGTTAAATAGCACCAGTGGAAAGCACAAAAAGAAACCCAATGAAGAAAATTAAAAAGAAAATGTTTTTATTTATTTATTTTTTGTAAAGAAAAATGAAAATAAAGAAAAATATAAACACAATCACACAATTAATCACCTAAAGTCGTCCCCGCAATGGCGCCAAAAATTGTTTTACCTAAAAGTACTAGCAATAGAACTAGGCCTATCGTAGACTAGTAAGTTTAACCCAAATGTCAAATTTCAAGGACAACTTAACAGGGTAATTAATCGTATGAAACACACTCTCTAAACACTCTACGAAAGCAAGTAAAAGAATTGGGGTTTTGAAGAATTAAATCCTAGACTTGAATCTAAAAGAAAGTAATTAAATGAAAGCAAGTAAACAAATAAAACAAGTAAAACAATTAAAACTTAAACTTAAACTTAAATTAAATTGAAAGCTATAAATCTACCTCGGCAAGTATTTAAAAGAAAGCAACTAAGAAAGCAATTAAAACTAATCTAGTGCAAACAAATCTAAACATGCTCTTGAAAATAAATCTAAGGAAATTAAAAACAATGAATTAAGATTTTTGAAAATAAATAAATAAATCAAACAAAAAACATGCAAGAACTTATAAAACGAATCTAAGAAAACAACTTAAGCAAAACGACTCTAAAAACAAAGTAAAAGAAAAGAACTTGAATTAAATAAATGAAGAACAAGAATTAAAGAAGAAATTAAAAGCTTGAATTGATGAAAACTTGAATCCGGATTCTCGAACATTGAAAGTGATAATCTAATCTTAAACTGGAGTATTGGAAAGCTAAAAACTAATGTGAGAGAAAGTATTTCGTTCTAAGAATATTACATATATATAGACTTGGAAAAACCTAGTCTAAGAAGGAAACAAAGGGCAATATTCGGCCAGTCTGAGCGGTCGCCCAGTATGGTGAGCGGCCGCTCAGTATCTCTTGCAGAACTTCTTCTTAAGCTGGCTGAGTGGCCGCCAAGTAGGGTTGGGCGGCCGCCAGCCTCCTGCTGCGGACCTTCTTCATCTTCTCTTCCTCTTTTCGATCTTTTCTTCCTCTTTTCGACACTCTAAGCATCTCGATCCTCATTCCACCTTTCCTAGACTTGAGCCAAATAACACATAAAAGCACACAAAACAAACATAAAATACACTCAACTTAAATCATAAAACACACACAAAAATACATTAAACAACAAGCAACATGTCATCAACATATAGCAAGAGAATAAGAAAGCTATTATTAAACCTCTTGTAGTAGCAACAATGGTCCACATGGCATCTATGGTAATCAATCTCTAACTTGAAACTGCCAAACTTTAAGTACCACTGCTTTGGAGCTTGTTTCATGCCATACATGTTCTTCTTCAACTTGCACATAAGTTTTTCCTTTCCCTTCACTATGAACATCTCTGGCTATGTCATGTACAAGTCCTCATTTAAGTGACCATGGAGGAATGTTGTTTTCACATCCATATGCAACAACAAGTTCTCTGCAGCTACCATACCCAACATCATTCGAATGGTGGTGTATTTCATAATAGGAGAAAAAAATATCAGTATAGTCAATACCATGACGTTACTTAAACCCTTTGACAACTAGCCGGGTCTTGTAATGTTCACTACCATTAGCCTCATTCTTGATTCAGTAGACCCACTTGTAATGTAAAGCCTTCTTGTCCTTTGGGAGCTCAACGAGTTCCCAAGTGCCGTTCAAGAGAAGAGATGCTAACTCATCATCTATAGTAACTCTCCACTTTTTCCTATCTTCACCCTGCTTTACCTCTGCATAACATTCAGGTTCTCCACCATCAATAAGTAACAAGTAGTAGTTAGAGGGCCAATAATTATCAAGTGCACGTTGCTCTCTAGCTGGTCTCTGCAGTGGATTATCCAGTGGTGGGGTTCTTGGTTCTTCAGCAAGAACCTTTTTCTTCATTCAGGCTCTCATTGCTCCCACTCGAGTTAGAGATGTCTAACTCAACCTCTTGGGTATCAATTGCCAGAATTCTATGCCTCCAATCTGTTCTTGAACATCGCCTGTTGATTGAAAACCACATCTCTACTACAAATAATTTTTCAGTTGTTGACGAGCCCAATTTTGTGCTTTATTTTTGTTATGTTTTGAGTCTACATTTAGGTCTAATAGAGTATTTTTGCATAGTGTCTTGTGCTTGGGAGGGCACATTGTGGGTTTAGGTACTTTGGCCAGATAGCGGAGCAGGCTGGGCAGTTTCTGGAGATATAGGTAGATGGAGAATCAAGCAGAAGAAGCATGATGAACCGAGTTTTGAAGAGTGATCGTGGGCTGTACGACGACCAGCGTGGACTAGGGTTGAAGTATCAGATGAGGAGGAGCTGATAAGGAAGAGGATTCACCATAAGATTCTTTCCTTTTTCAAGCATGATCAAGTAAGGCAACAAATCTGTGCAATAAGGTAAGTTCCCGATACAACCCTAGCAGCCACCGAAGATGGGCCTGGTCCACGATCCGATTCATGAGTATAAATATGCAAGAATCATTTCAAGGAAAGAGCATCGAGGAATACACACAACCATTCACGGAGCTGCATATTTTTACTTTCCCATTTTATATTTTCATTTTCGAGTATTGTGAGGAAGAACAAGTCCTACGGGCAAATACTTATGTTTTGATATTTTTGGCCGACGTTGGAGGCTGCCCCATTTCTGTATTTCAGTATTAATATATTTCTAGTACTTAGTTTAATTATGTCTTTCATTTATTTCTTTGTTATTTTATTTCGAAGCATGGGAGGCTAGATTTATAAACCCGTCTTGGGCAAGATGATCTAATCGCAATGTAACTTATATACTCGTGAGGTCATGGGTTTGGGCTTAATAATATATGTATGTGTTCCCGAGTTTGCTAGGTTCTGTTTCTCAAGTCATGTTGGGTTTGGTTGGGTATATGGCCAATATCAAATCGAGTCGAACATGATTACAAATAATAAATGTGTAAAAAGTGTAGAGAGATCTCACTCCATATAGTATGAACTAGCACAAGCGTATGTGGTCGTAGGTTCATTAACCTATTATTGGCTATTCCGGGTTCACCATAAAACTGAATGCTGCTTGGGCAAAGGCATGATAACTAGTCATTGCATGTTAGAGTCTAAGTTATGGAGTTCATTTATTGTTCTCTAAGCTGTAAGGGTGAATTGGGTATACTTGACAAGGTACGTGACGCGTGACAGTAAGGGGCCTTGACTTGTGTGACCTATAACTGGATGATGCATGTTATATACGAATATATTAAGACCCGTGATCGAGTGAAGTTACTTGTGGTTAATGATTCTGCCCAGGATGGGTTTACTTTTAATAACTGTTTTCAACTTGCCTTTATACACTCTATTTTATTTTTTGTTATCTTGTGATCTGATTGGGTAGAGCCCACCCCCCTTAAACGTGACAACCAAGCTCGAGAGGATTGCTAAACCAACTCCCTGTGGGATCGACCATGTGCTTACCATTTCTATACTAGTTATAGGAGTCTGGGCATAGGTTTATAAATTTATTGACCGCGGCTAAACAATGGTCACGTCAGTTGTTCTCATCCCAGAGTCTATAACCGAATTCATCACCATCATAACCAATAAATGTGCACTTAACAGATTTGACATCTAATTTACTTCTATCACAAGAACTAACATGAGCATAAGCAACACAACCAAAAACACGCAAGTGAGTCAGATTTACCTCTTTTCCAGTCCACTCTTCTTCAGGTATTCTGTTCTCCAACAGAACTAATGGACCTCTGTTGATCAGGTATGCAGTTGTGTTCACTGTATCTGTCAAGAATGTTTTTGGCAACCCACACTTCAACCTCATGCATCTGGCTCGCTCATTCAACATTCTGTTCATATGTTTTGCCACTCCATTCTACTGAGGATTCCCACTCACAGTCTTTTCCATGCGGATTCCATTCTCAGCACAGTATACCTTGAACTCGCGAAGTGCATATTCTCCTCCATTGTCAAAATGGAGACACTTCACTTTCAGCCCTGTTTTATTCTCTACGAGGGCTTTCCACTTCTTAAAAGTATCAAATACATCAAATTTATTTTTCAGAAAATAAACCCATACATTTCGAGTGGAGTCATCAATGAAGGTCATGTAGTACTTTGAACCACCAAGGGACCTCATAGGAGTAGGTCCCCATAGATCGCTATGCACCAGCTCAAGCTTTTTTGCCTTCAAGTCTTTGCCACCTCTCGAGAAGCTCACCATCCTCTATTTCCCGAAAATGCAATCCTCACATTGGCCAACTTCAATAGTTTTGAGTTCAGGAAGTCTCCCTTTTGAACACATCACCTTCATCCATTTTTTCGCTCATGTGACCTAACTGGCAGTGCCATAAGTCAACATTCATAGCTCCTACAAGATCAATGCAGTCTTTGGAGTTAGTTGTTGTATACAACGTACCCTTCTTCTTCCCCCTGAGCCATTATCATGGCTCCTCTGCTAATCTTCCAACTATTGCTGCCGAAAGTCACTGAGTATCCATCTATATCAAGCTAAGCAAGTTTCTTTTCAACCTTGGTGTGTGTCTCACACCATTTAACTTCAACATCGAACCATTTGGTATGGATATCCGGACATCTCCTTTTCCCACGATCTTTAGGGGCTCATCATCAGCAAGGTAGACTTGTCTGAATTCGCTAGACACATAGTTCTCCATCATACCAGCATCACTGCATGAAATGATGCTCCAGAATCTAATACCCATGACTCTAGCACCCATGACTCCAGTGGACTACTAACACTCAAGACCAACACATATTCACTATCGTCTATGGTTGCATTTGTTGTCTTCTTCTCATTTTGTCCCTTCTTGTTTTTCTTGGGTGCTGAACACTGATTCTTATAGTGACCAAACTCCTCACAATTTGACTCTTTCCTCTGGACTTTGATCTATTACGATTCTGCATATTCTTCGATTTACCCCTTTCAGCCATGTTCAGCATTAACCCTGAAGTGGATCCTGACTCTTGCTTGTGAACCTCCTCGCTAATCATCAGATCCCTCACTTTAACAAGCGTCAACTTGGACTTCACAGGTGAAGCGCTGACTGCTGTTACTGTTGCAACCTAACTATCTAGCACAAAAGATAGCATAACTAAAGAAAGTACCTCATCTTTGAAATCGATGTCAATAGAACTCAACTACCTAATGATCATGTTGAACTCGTTCAGGTGTTGCTTCATGGGTGTGCTCTCCGACATCCTAAAATTGAACAGCCGTCTGATTAGGTAAACCTTGTTAGTGGTTGTGGCTTCTGATAAATCTCCTCCAGAATTTAATTAGCATGCATGACTTGGTATAATAAACCTTGTGAACTCCCTGAGGGGATATCTCAACCTATAACGGACACGGTGACTCGATACAATCAAATATACATACTATGTGTCCTCATGTTACCTGAGAGATAAGTAATCAGGGATGCTGCGGTAGACTCTTATCTTGAAAATCAAAGTAATGATGAACAACACATATATATCTAATAGCCTATCGAGATTAAGACCATATCTCTAAATACCGAGATCTCTAGTTCTTCACCTATTTCTAAGGTTAGTATAAAAAGAACATTATCTCACGTGATCCTATCAATACGTTCCACCGTACCAACATAACTAGCGACTGAGACCCGTCACTACCGTTATGTTGCAGTCTATACCGATATCCCGAGCTATCTCGACTGTGACACTGTTTATATCTCATAATTATTATCGAACGCTGCATGATCTCCCTGACACCCGAGCCGTCCACGTGTTTTAAAACATGAGATATTGGGCTTATTCTTATTAATATATTTACTCATAGAGGTGATTGTAAATAGTAGAATACATATCATATATACTAAAATAACATTTTTGCTTTAGCTATACACAACAACCCTAACAATGGTTCTACCTGGTTGATTAGGCAAGTCTTTATTACATCCTTGGTGATTGAATCAATTACCTTTGTGATTTTTGTGCCCTTAGGTCTGTGCTTACCCTCTTGGCTTTGTCCAGATATGTGAATGGAAAAAATGCCTGTTTTTCCATCAAATAAAACTTCTCCAATATGTGATAATAGTGGTCTAGCCACTGCACACATATTAATGACCATCCTAATGAAACCTTGGACTGAACTGTCCTATGAGGTTCAAGTTCTTAGGGTGCTAAATAAAACCTACGGTTATCTCTAGTGATGAAGAACCACTTTTCATCAATATGCAATACATTGTGCATATGTTGAGACTTCAACTTATTCAAAACTCTATCTACTTCAAGTGCATCAAGGCTGAATCTCAGCCTAAGAAGCTTGTTTGGGGCAGTTATGTCAGGCTTTAAGTCTGATGTATGCCCTCTAATATGACTTGCTTGTTTTATCTTGAAACACTACTCGAGCTTACTCCTAATTCATGACCAATACTTCTATAGTTGCCTCTTTTACTTAGCTCAATGGACCAAAAACGGATAAGATCTAGCTTATTGGTCCATTTTTATTTTATTTTTAGTTTGTTACCTGATACAACACATATTAATTGGCTTTGTTCTTATTTGTTTGCAGTACTCCATATTCTAGAGATTGTGGACCTTGAGGTGTTGAATCTGGATTCACACTCCTTCATGAGGCCATTTGGTGGTTTGCAATTTTTGGAACCTTTGAGTGGAAACTGCATGATTTCTGCCCTTTCCCTACTGCTGAGAGGCATCCTCTTCCAATACTATTTGAAAGCTGCTTCATTTTCCTTGAAGTTTTTGTTTGTTGTTGATTGTATAGTAGTAGTGGTTGGAAAGGATTTATATACAGAGTGAATATTGGTGAGAAATTTCAAACATTTAAATTCCACAAAATTTGGTAGGAAAAACAACTTTTTGCTTTTTTGATTTTCAACTGCCGCCTATTTGTACAATATACTTTTCAGATGTTGATCTTAATCTATGTACTTTTCTTTCACTCTCTTTCCTCTGCTAATTGCGTTAGCTTGAATTTATGTATTTTCATTTTATGTTTGAAATTCCAAGTATTAGAAAGGGGAAAAAAGAAAGATTATATCAGTATTTAAAAAAAAAATCATTATTGTACAAATATTATCGAAATACGTAGTATAATTTTTTTTTAAAAAAACCTTAAAATAATTAATCAATTAATTATTATTTTTAGGTAATTAAAGGAGAAAAGATTAAAGAAGTACTAACCAACACACTTGACTCCCTTATCACTTCCTCAATTCTCGTGCCAAACAGTAACGTGTCAAATTGAGTGGAATGGAGGGAGTATTATTTACCTGAATCCTAGTGAACTTAATGTCTTGCATTTAGCAGCTTTTGTGTAAATCAAGACAATAATATATATATATATATATATATATATATATATATATATGTGTGTGTGTGTGTGTGTGTGTGTGTGTGTGTGTGCCGTTCTCATCTTGTGTCCATTGACCTTGAACCATATTTTGGATTCACAAGTGTTATTATTTGGAGCGACGTCCACACTTCACACTTATACAGGTGACCTCCTATCAAAGTATCATGTCATACTTCGTCCTTAAGACTATAGGAATCAATTAAAACTTCATAGCTTACCCTTGCCTCACTCTACATGTTAGCATTGGGCATATTAGAGAATTGATTTTAAGTTGTGATTCCAAGTGCACAACTAAACATTCATAACTTAGTTGTCTCACAAAACATTTAGGATCTCGATGCATCATGGCCAGGTTACCATTATTAACGTTCTTATTATAGATGTTAATCAATTCCCTTTACTACATAACATATCACACAAATCTATGTAAATGGTCATTTTATGTACTTTGACTTTTCCATAGTCAATGTTAGGGTTGTCTATTTGGGCCAGTTTGGGTACCCAAACCGAATTTTTCAGATACCTGAACAGAAAATGGCATAAAACTAGGATTAGATACCCGACCCAAAAAAAAATTCGGGTACGGGAACCCAATAGTCTAATCCTCAAATTTGATAGTTGAAAGATACACAATCTTTAACTATCAAACAATACTCGAACACACCTCTAAACAAATAAAAAAGCGGGTTATGAATGTAGTTTTCAACTATATGTGATTGTTTCAAATGAAAAACAAAATAAAGGATAAGATCACATAACTACTTTTGGGATATAAAATGATAAGCCTAAAGATTATGGAGTTGATCTCAAATAGATGAGAACTTTGAAGAATTGTGTTCTTGAAATTTTGTGCAAGTTCTTGAGGATTCACGAATGCTTAAAGAGATTTCTTGCTTTGAAAGTTTTCATATGTTTTGTCTTGGTGAACATTTGTAATATTCATCTTGCTTTAGACTCTATGTATGTATAGTAGAGACTCAAAAAACACACATTGTATGATAGTCTTTTGAATCTTGTACTATGCAAGCGATTGTTGCTGCAGATTTGTCTTTTCCCTTAAATAGCGGGGCAACATGCTCATTATTAAAGTGAATTCTGCTTATATTGAATATAGCATGTTAACTTTGTTCTTATTGCAGAAATTTTGAGATTAGGTTGTTGTATCATTACAGTACGTGTACTTTAATTCGGTATTCTTTTGCAGAGAATAGAGCATTCTAATTGGTCAACATGTTCAAAAAGTACAATGATAGTTGGAGCTTTGAACTTCATAAATACGAGAAATTATAAGTGACAAGTGAGAAATGCCTTTATCTTTATTAGTTGGTCTCCGTATCAGATAGATGCACTCACGTTTTCTTAACTGATAAGTAAAATCTTCCGCCAGGAGCGACTCTTATATATTGATAGGGCCAGTCAAGAGAATAGTCATGCTACTGATTCTTGACCTATAAATATCGAAAAATAAATACAACTCCCTAACACTTGAGTTGCAGTGACTTATAAGCTACTCTAATGAACATCTTCATAGGGATGCTATTGAGAATTTCGGAATCTAAGAACATATTAATTTTGTGAGATCATGATGATTTCAAAATTCCCCTTTGACATTATATCCTAACATTCTCCATATATCTTCGCTATTGAGTTAAATCAAATCAATATATATGTTGTATATGATAATCGCACGTCATCTTATTGTGTATACGACCACATTTGTTGAATGGTTAAAGGTTGAGATTTTTTTAAGTTTAATTTTGATGGTATGTATTTATGACAAACTTCTAAAAATATGACATTGTCACGTTAATTGTAAATACGTTTAGAGTATCCATAGTGAGTAAAGTGATCTTTATGTTTTTATACCCTCGTATCAAATCAAAATAAACATAATGACTTTGAAATTAGACCTATATATACCATAAAAACCTTATAATAAATGAAATATAAGAAAATTAAGCATATACAATCATAATAGATTAGAGATATTTAACAAAAAAATTGCAAAAGTTCAAATACTTTCTACAACTATAATTATGAAAATTGAAAAATTTGTGATAACCAAAATGGTATTATCTCTAAAGTCATATACTATAGCCTAACTTTGGTTTTTCTTATTTCTTCAATAAATTATGAATGTGGTCTATAAATACATGAACTATTGAATTTTTAAAAAAATTTCTGAACCAAAAATTTAGGCAAAGAAAGCCTATGACATCAGAGATACTTAGTGTTATTTAGTATTGCTTTACTAGAATTCACATACATACAGTTCATGAATTTAATTAGACACAATTAACCCTAATAAAAAATATATAATGTATAGAAATAAAAAATACTTATAGAAATATAAATATTAATTGTGAAAATATACATGACTCGTATTCATAATAACTTTAAAAGTTGAGGAAAATATAAATGCAATGTATTGATTTATTTTTTTAATTTCTCTAATAGTTTACACAATGAAAAGAGAAGACGGTATATATGTTGGCATAAATGATGTAGGGAAAAAGTACCAGCTTTGACCTGGTCAAAGCTGAGCCTCAAAAGTCTCATTCTTTTAAATAGGCAAATAATAATAATATCCAAATAAGTTAAAGGAAATCAATGTTCGCATCTGAGAAGAAGAATAAATAGCAATATGAATAAGAAGGCAATGAGATTACCTTCTCCACCATTACCTTCTCCGCCGAAGTCTTGAACTTCGGAAGTCGCCCTAAGTAAAGAGTCAGAACCGCGCAAGCGTCCACTTCCAAAAGACAGTACTTCCGATATCTCGGTCTTAAGTTGGAAGTGAAACACCCAACTTCAGATGTCATGCTGAAAGCATGCACACTGATTATTCTTTGGGACCACTTCACGTGGTCCCCTATCATCATCATTCTGTTAAAGGATTACATCATGAAAATCCTCATGAATGCTAAAAAGGGATTCACCATCCCCTATTGTGCTATTAACATATACGTAAGAAGACAAGAATGCCCTCACCAAGGTATATCTATAAGTACTCTCACTTACCTTATTCGTCAAGGTAACACACTCTCATTCACTCACTTTACTCTTAGGGGTTGTTTGGTATCAATATACGTATATCAAGTATGGATATCAAAATGACCCATATTCATGCCTTGTGTTTGGTATATCAGTATATGGATATTAAAATGATATCTTTGATATACTAATATCTCATCTTTTAGTCATTTTCATATACCAATATTAGGAGAGGTATCACTCATTTTTTTTTTCCAAACTCATTTCTAAATATGCCCCCATCAATTCCTTCTCTAATTCATAAACTCCTTCTTTATAAAATAAAATAAAATATTAATTAATAAATAATAAAAATAAAATATAATATAAAGTGAATTAGTAATTAATTAATAATTTTATTTTATTTTATAATTATGATCTATAATAATTAAAAAAATTATAATAATTAAATTCCATAATGGTTATTTATAATAATTAAAAATTTACAATAATTAAAATTTATAATTGTTATTTATAATAATTAAAAAATTATAAAAATATTTATTTTATTATTTATTTAATTCTTTAATATTTTATTTTATTATTCCGTATTTGTTAAAAATAATTAATTTATTTATTATTTAAATTTTAGTTTTTTTAATAAATAATAAATAAAATAGTTAGTAGTAATTATAAGCTTAATTTATTATTATCCTCAATTACCAAACTCACTTAAAACACTAAACATTTATGTGTCGAAAAGTTATGTAACAATTTCAAAGGGATGGAGGGAGTATTAGATATCAATTTCATACCCATACCTGAAATCTGATACCCATACCTTTATCTGATATCTGATATACTAGTATATGGATACCAAACGACCCCTTAGAGAATCATCTCGAATTCTCTCAGAGCACACATCCACGCCTCTCGCATTTCTCCGATGAGATTTCCTTCCCGAAAACCTCGTCACTCTTCATTCTTCTTCGACATTAGCTGACTTGGGCATCGGAGTCCCTTCCCTCGGGAAATTCCCCCCGGGCTCTGTTTTGCAGACCGTGTGAGCGAAGGCGAAGGATTGCAGCTAGAGGAGGATTAACTTTATTGGGTAAATCATTCAATTCAGCTCAAATTTAGTATGATTACTTGAATTTGTTGTAGATCTAAGAACCGGATCTATCAATAAATACTTAATGTGCTGACGGAAATATAAATGCAATGTATTGGTTTATTTCTTTTAATTTCTCTAATAGTTTACACAATGAAAAGAGAAGACGGTATATATTTTGGCATAAATACTTCCCTATCCACCGTGGACACGCTTAATGTGCTCACGATTGATGTAGAGAGAGAGAGAGAGAGAGAGAGAGAATTGCAAGTGGTGGTGCCGGAGACGACAACGAAGCGGCAGCGCCGGAGTGCAGCGACATGGAATTGGGGGGTGACTCCTAGCTAGGGCTTTGGAATCGATGGGCTCTAATTTGGGGGGGGGGGGAGGGGAACATTAATACTATCACTCACTCTTTGAGCAAAAGTATAAAAATAATACACTTTACTACAGACAAAATGTCTGTTGCCGATTCAGCTACAAAGACAATGGCTGTCGCCATTTCTACTTCGGAAACAAAAGGTCATCGCAGATTCGGCTATGGAAACAATTGCCGTTGCCATTTCTACTACGGAAACAAAAGACCGTCGCCAATTCTTCTATGGAAACCGTGTCCATCACCGATTCTGCTACGGACAACATATCTATTGCCGTTTCTACTACGGAATAGCTTGGCCGTCGCCTTACTACTACGGGTTACAATTCCGTCACCGATCTGCTACGGATAGATGTCGCTGCCACCATTTCCGTCTTTTCTTGTAGTGATTTAGATGGCATGATTTATTTTTATAAGATATATTAATAATAATTTTATTTAAATATATTATGGCCATGTCAGCTTTCGACAAATTAAGTATACTCACAGTAGTGATGGAGCATTTCTCTATCTGTTGGTAGCTACACATTTTCTGTAGGCGAGTGAAAGAAGTCCCTCAAATTTCCAAAGTATAATATCTGTAGTTTAATTTAATATAAATACGATAGTAGAAGAATGGATATAATTTTTTTTCCCTTTTGCACGCTTACTTGATTTGTTCACTGAATCTCGTAGACCATGAGCATCAATTATTTCGACACTATTTCACTAGTTTGTTTTTCTCCAATTATATATGCACCTTTATTTTAAATCAAACTACACGTGTATTTAGAACAACTTAAAAATACAACAAAACTTTATATGATACCTTTATTTAATAATTATATTTGTTACCTTTCATCAAAATATTTTAGGTATATGATAACATTTCAATAAATACGTTACCATAATCCAAGAATATAAGAGTGTACTAACACATGAACTAAAAACATTAGTACCATTTTGAAAAAGCTACAATAGCATGGGAGCAAGATTAAGAAAAACAAATAATGCGTTGTGCTATTAACATGGAAGGAACTAAAATTAGTCATATCTATACTTAGAGAAATGATATGCTATCCCCTATTTGTGGATGTCTTCATAACCACCTCACCTTGGCCGTTTTTCATTGGTATTAATATTATTTTTTTCAATTTTTGTTGGTTGTTTTACAATCTGGTATCTTAGAAATTAATCTAGACATTATTAAATCTATAAAATAAATAAAAATCAAAATTCGATTTGTCTTATTACTCATTCTGAAGTTAGAAGAAAATAGAACAAATTGAGTTTTGATTTGTATTTATATATTAATTTCTAGAATACTACAACAACAAAAATTGAAAAAAAAAAAAGAAGTAATGCCAAAGTGCAAAAACGACAAGGTACTCATGAAGATGCCCACGAATGGGAGAGTAGCATATCATTTCTCTCTATATTGAAAGTTAAAATATAAGAATATAATTCCACATCATGATATATATATATTGGAAATTATGTAGCATAATTTAGTGTTTTATTAAATGTAAGTGATTATGCAGAAATTAAAGAATAGCCGTGGGCGAGCTATTGAGCTTCAAGTATAATTGATGCATGGACCACATAGAAAGAAGCATATGGTTTGAGCTAAACTCAAAGGGGTCCATTTAATTATTTCATCAAATAATATTCCTATATTTAAACTGCATACATATGTATTAAAAACATAATATTGGAGGCGGTATTAGGTGGCAAAACCTACACTGCCTCATTTTAAATTATGTAAAATAAAAGTTATGTCACACGCTGCTGTTGAATTAAATTAATTATATATGCTAATCTAGAGAAAATTTACTTGATTCAATGACTTACTTTTTAAATTTGATTCTTTTTTGAACTACACAATTAGAGCATCTATAAATCTTAACCAGAGAAAATAATTATTTAGGACTTATATTTATTCAGTTGTTTTTAAATTGTATAATTTATTTATATTCGCATGAATTATTGTTTGGTTGGTTTTATCCCATAGATAAAATTTCTACATCCCTACTTAGAGTACGAATTCTAGGCTGTCTAAATAGGTTCGAGTATTACGTGATAGTATAATTGGATACGGAGAATTTCGATCCGACCCGACCCGACTCAACTCGACTCGCATCAAGTTATATTAGTTTTAAAATATTAAAAAGACTGACACTTTTTTCATAATCATTGACAATTTTACTAAAAATAGAAGAATAATGAATATTTTATTTCGTGAAAGGTAGAGAATATTTTTATTACTCATACGTAGATGTAGTATTGAATTATTATAATACTAAGTTGATAAAATTGCAGGTTTCGATCATCACATAGATTGTCAATTTCATTTATGACAATTAGAATTTGTATTCAAGACAATTGTCACTTTGACTAAAAATATGAGAATAATAAATATTTTATCTCATGAAGGATAGAAGATGCTTTCATCACTCATAAATCAGAAGAATGACTTTCTCCATCCCATTTCAATTGGCTCAAAAGTTGAATATATGAGAGGTATAAAATAATAAAGCACGCCAACTGAAATGAGACAGAGGAACACTATAAGAAAAACGCTCATAGATAACGGCAAAATGCCGTTATCTATGTGCGAACAAATCCGTTAACTATACTCGCGTGATCTATAGTCCCCTCTGATAGATTACGATTGAAAACCGTTATCTATACTGCACATAGATAACGGTACAAAATTTCATACATAACGATCAGGAAGACGTTATCTATATCTGTTTTACATAACATTTTTAAACCGTTATCTATTCTAAGAATTACGTAATCTTTTGTCAAAATAGAATACGTTATTTTTTCTCATACATAACGGTTTCATATCGATAACTATGTAACACTATACATAACAAGTTTCGACCGTTATTTAATCTTGTTGTATTCTGTTATCTATGTCTCGTTATTATTTCTGTTTTTTTTTAAATTAATTATTTATAAATTATATATTTTAAAATACAAAATGATACCATACATTACCAATGAAACATTGTCTACAATATCATCCAAACATTCTACAATAGTCAGTACTACATAGTCAAAAGAAAAGTAAAAAGTGTTCAAAATAAGAGTACACTTCTCTTCCCAAACTTGAAACTAAATTTCAAAACACATCCAGTACTTTGCAAAAAAAACTTCCCTTCCTAAGCTTTGATTTTGATATCTAGATTTGTTCCAAGTCTACATACGCCCTTCTACCGCACTTTCTTTTTTCCGGTCACTGCTATTTCGTGCGATATATTTCAAGTCACCATCATGTCATAAAACTTAGATATCACTCAAGTATCTCACACAGTCAAACTAACATCATGTATGTGCAATGTAAAGAGCAACTCAAATAAGCAGTCACATATTAGGCACAAGACCGTAACCAAGTACAAAAGTGATAAGGGCAAAGCCACAAACGCTATGAAAAAGGTGAAGCAAATCCAGACTAGGCTCACAACATCAATACAAATAGTAAAGCACACTCCTGCCTCATGTTTGCTGCAATATCTTTAATCTAGACATATTTCAGGTTACATTTTAGGTCATTTTTGTCAGCCTGAGACAAGAGGTGTACAAGATGCAAGAACTTTGAGATGAGAATGAAAACAATACATATGTTACGAGATTTTGGAGGCTAGGTCATATGCATGGATTAGTTTTACCATGCACATAGACATATATCAAGGATGCATATTATCATGAGCAATGAGCAATATCATATCTAAGGAGTGAGGGTGACTTCGAGCATCTAACTATATATAGCAAATCTGCAAATTGTAGTTCACAATCATCTCGAGAATACTACCTATTTCGTTTTGAAGCCATCAAAAATGTATAAATGTCGTCACATTCCTTTTAATCAGCATATGAACATAGAAGAATTACAATCAGGCAACACATGAATTCTATTTGAGGGATGTGAATATAGGCATGTCTCTTCAAACTATGAATAAAATGCAAGAACAACCTCAGAATATTCAGATACACTACCACTGAAGCTAGTTTATTAAGGTGAACATGATGAATTGACAATTAAGTAACAACAAATACCTTGTATTTTGAGATAACCCTTGTTGAATTACACAGCTAGCCCATTCCCCACGAATCTCATCAATTTGATGATCAATAGAATACTCATCATCCCACAACTATAACAAATCAAAGACATAATTAGTTATTTTAATAATAAGCATTAATCATATGTTCAGAATTATATTTGATAACTTACAAGTTCACCTATCCAGGAAGTAAATAGCTTATTGTGCTTGTCCTGTATCCACTTCTCTGACTTAGCTTGCTTAGGATAAGAAGTTGCTATATGTGTCTTATGATCCCTATAAAATTTATTGGGAAATTAGGATATTGTATGGTAATGTAAATATACATAGAAAATTAAAATGTTTGATATCTTACACAATATAACGATCAATATCAGCATCGTTTATCAATACGTATCGATGAGCCTGCTCCCACTCTTCATCACTGATTTGTCTTACAATTGCTTCTGTTAATGGCCTAGTTTGGTCGTCATGAAGGTTAGTGGAAGGAATCCCGACCGTATATATATTGGATAAATATTCCGAGCAATACTCTACAGCTTCTTCGGCTACATAACATTCTGCCATGCAACCTTCCGGCTGGTGTCAATTTCGGACATACCCCTTCAAGATTTTCATGAATCTTTCAAAGGGGTACATCCATCTGTACCATACTGGCCCACATAGTTTAACTTTCCTCACGAGATGCACTGTTAAATGGACCATTATATCGAAGAACGAAGGAGGAAAATATTTTTCAAGCAAGCACAAAGTCGTCACAAGTTCCTTTTGGATCTCTTCTAATTTGGGCACATCGATGCCATCGATGTGCTTGTTGCATATCGCATTGAAGAAGAGGCAGAACCTGGTGATGGCAATCCTCACATGCTTTGGCAAAACACCACGAATAGCTATTGGAAGCAGTTGTTGCATCATTACATGACAATCATGTGATTTGAGTCCAATAAGTCTCAACTCCTTCATCGATACAAGAGAACTAACATTTGAAGAATATCCTTCAGGAAGTTTCATCCCAAGAAATGAAGTACAAACTTTTATCTTTTCAACTTTGCTTAAGGTAAAGCATGCAGGTGGCAAATATGTTCTTTTGCCGTCAACATTTGGTGCTAAGTCATTCTTGACACCCATCTCAACCAAGTCCATTCGAGCCTTAATTCCATCCTTTGTTTTCCCGGGGATGTCGAGTAAAGTACCAATGAGACTTTTGAACACATTTTTCTCGATGTGCATCACATCAAGTACGTGACGAACATGTAAATGTTCCCAATAATCAAGTTCAAAGAATATTGATCTCTTCTTGAAACACGAGTTCTCCACAGAAGGCATGGTGAATTCCTTCTCTTTCGCTTTCTTCTTTCTCTTCTTGGAATATCCACTATTTTTTTCTTTTTCCAAACACACAACTGCAGCCCTGCACTTTCATTAATACCTCATGGCCACTCAATGGTTTTGGGGCAGGGCCCAACTCTTGGAAGCCATCGAAAGCCCTCTTTTGTCTTCTATAAGGATGGGGGTCGGGTAAAAACTTTTTGTGTCCGGTATAAGACATTTTTCGATGTGGTAACCATTTTGAAGAAGTCTCGTCTGTACAAACGGGACATGTTTTGTAACCTTTGACAGTACAACCGGATAAATTTCCATAGGCTGGAAAATCATTTATTGTCCATAGAAGAATTGACTTAAGTATGAAGCTCTCATCACGAAAGCCGTCATATATTTCGATGCCTACCTCCCATAAATGTCCATAAATGTTTCAAGTCATCAATTAGAGGTGCCAAGTAGACATCAACATTGTTACCCGGTTGTTTGGGACCCGATATTAACAAAGTTAACATCATAAATTTTCTTTTCATGCATAACTAAGGAGGTAGGTTGTATGTGACAAGTACAACTGGCCAAGAACTATACTTAGAACTGCTCAAACTATGAGGATTAATACCATCAGCTGATAAAGCTAATCTAAGATTTCTCGGTTCTTTCCCAAAATCTGGCCATTTGTTATCCACTAGCTTCCACGCTGGTGCATCAGCGGGATGACGAAGTACATCATCACGAGTTCTACTATCGGCATGCCAAGTTAGTTCCTTCAATATTTCTTTATTTCGAAACATTCTTAGAAACCTTGGCACAGGTGGAAAATACCACAAGACCTTTGATGGTACTCCAACCATAGACTTGCCATTTTTATCTACTTTCCACCTGGATAACCCACAAGTTGGACACTCATTGTTATCCTTATACTCTCTCCGATATAGAACACAGTCATTACTGCAAGCATGAATTTTTTTATATTCTAGCCCTAATGTGCTCAAGGTTTTCTTCGCTTCGTAAACGGAAGGTGACAATTCATTGCATTCCGGAAGCATCTCTTTTAACAAACTTAATAAATCACTAAAACTGTTATCGCTCCAACTATATTTGGCTTTCAGGTTGTACAATTTCACCGTAGCAGACAATTTCGTAAACTTGTTACAACCAGGATATAGAGGTGTATGAGCATCTTCAATCAACGTTTGAAAGTGACTTGGATTATCTTTATATGCATCATATGCATCGTGAATCATATCTATAGGCTTCGTGACGTTGCAACTTGTCTCCGTTTCATCAATCCAAGTACTATCATTAGTTGATTGTGACGAGGTCCTTCCCTCGCCATGCCATATCCACTTCTTATATGACAAGTCCATGCCGTTGCATATTAGATGTGCCCTTACGACAATAGCTTTCTCTTACTAGTGTTGGCACACTTTGCACAAGGACAAGGCACTAGGTTGGCATCACAACCATTTGTCAATGCAAATTTCAAAACAGCTTCAACTCCATCCTCGTACTCTTGTGTTAATCTATTCATTGTCATCCACGTCTTCTCCATTTTGTCAACAAACTAGTCACCCAAATCTGTACCTAACTCTGCAGAGAGATTAATTATATTGAAGATCTGTTCTAATTTCTAGTGTACGTGTGAACTGTGTTGCATGGCTGCTAGCTGTGTATGTAGATCGAGACATATATATATATATATATATATATATATATATATATATATATGAACTCACTCACTCACTCACTCACTCACTGCCTTTAATTAATTTAGCTAACTAGTGTGCATGCATGTGTTGCTTTAATGTTAATTTGCTCAATTTTAATCATCATATTCAAACTTAAATGCTCACTCGGATACAAGATATAATCCATGCAAAAGAGTAAGATTCAGCAATATCATATCCCTCAACTTATGTACTTAGCCAACAGTTTCCAAAATCTATCCAAATAGAATTAAAGCTCATGCAGAGGAAAACGGCTAGAGAGGCAATATTCAAACATGCATATATGTTCAAAGACATAGTTGAAGGTTCGATGGTTAATTTCCTCCATCTGTACACCAAGGCTCACGTGAAAGTGGTGCTCAAAAGCATTATTTCGAAGGGGACTTATACTTAGAGTGATACGAAAGATTGATAAAACATATGATTGACTATTTGAAGGATTAGATGATCAAACAAATTCATAATTAATCAATCCATCAAAGAGAAACATGTACCCTATCACTCAAAGTAAACACACCTGATATCAATCAGAGAGCACAATAGTTTCGCGTATGTTCTTTCATCTATCTATTCTATCACATAAAAGTAAACAGCTCTAATATCTATAACACCCCTCTGATTTCTATTAAGGAGTACACGATGAATAAAACTTTACAGCTCTTGATAACCTTAAGAATCAAAGTTGTACACTCAATCAAATAGAAGTAATAAATATAATCTTGAACCATAACACGTTCTCTTTTGTCTAAAATTCACATTAATTCAAATCCATCATCAATCCCCAAAATGGATTCCCCAACAATATACCACATAATCAAATCGTAATATCAGTATTGAATTTCAAATGCTCTTTTCACTATTACAGCTGTAGTTCTTCACAACTAGGAACACTTACCTAAAAGAGTAAACACTAGATTTGATAAAAATCCCTAAAATCTCGAAGATAATCCTTTCACCATGACAATATCCTAACAAAATCAATAAAGATTTGTGATAGTGAATCGTAAAATGGGTCAAGATATACCAAGCAACTGAAAAGTCACCGCGGCGGCGGCGCGAAGCGGAGAGAGAAAATGGAAGTCGCCGGAGTTGCGTTAGCGGAAGATTTACTTCTCAAAACCTTCACAAATCAAAATCAAGTAGTTCACTTCCCCAATTCAAAAAACCCCTTCAACAAATCAATCATTCCCCTCAAGGAATACAAAATACTATTACTCATTAAAAAATCGGAGATTAGAAATCAAAATCTCCCAACTCTTGCTTCGCATCAGCTTTAAGAGCCAGCAACTGCGTCAAATAATAAGTGGCATACATGTTCGGTGGTGAGGTCGCCTTAACATTCACGACATTCAATTTTTAGAAGTAAAAATCAATAATACCTAGTAGAGCATACCTTCGATAGCATCAACAGCAAAGCACTAGCTTCCCCCAAACAAATTGGATGAACAATCGCCGGAATCCAACCGTACTTCGCCAGAACGTACTTCATCGGAATTCAACGTACTTCGCCGGAAGTGGACAGAAATTCGCCGCTGGATGGAAGATTCGCCGAGAGTGTTTGTGCGAGAAAGGGTTTGTGCGGGTTTGAGCGGGAAAAAGTTTTTGCGGGAATGAGAAAAGGTTTGTACTACTCTATTTCATTAACACTTATTCACTAAAATAAAAAGGATTAGTTTCATATTAAAATATAAAAACTATTTAATGTATGAAATTTTATTTTATTTTAATATACACATAGATTTCTTATTTTTAAGTTGTTTTTTAAATATCACACTCAGTTAATTTGCAATATAATTTTTAAACTTTAATTAGGAACTAAGAGTTCCATAAAAAAAATTCTAATTTTTTTTTTTATTATAGTTTTTCTTTAAAAGCAAAAAATAGAATTCTTTTATTATTGTCATATTAATAAATATTAATAACGGTTATTTCTTAACGGTTTATGTAAGTGTTATAAAAGAGGAAATAACAGTATACATATATAACGGTGCTTATAAAAGCGTTAAGTATAGAAGCATTATACATTACTGATGCGATCACAATACGCGGAAGTTGAGAATCGAACAACGTCAGACACGAAAGATTCAATCCAAATATAACTATGAAAAAATCGAATGACAAGGAACCTGAATTTCTACCCAAATTACACTGAATAGGCGTCGACAGAAACCTAAGCAATTCAATTCCGATTAAGCTCAAATTTTAACACGAGTTACAACTTAGGGTTATGAAGAACATATCCAAAATTCAGTGAAAACGCACGAGTATGTTTCTATTTGGCACGGTGGTCAGTTTCAGGACGAGTTAGTGTTTCAAAAACGGATCTAGAATTAAACTACGGGTTTCTGAGATATGATGGTTATATGAACGATGGATAATGGATTTTTGGGATGTATGAAAGATGAGGGATGGCTGGGAACGAGAATCAAACAAAGGTTTAACAAAATTCGAAAATTAAAGGGTGAAAATTACCAGAATCGAACCTCGAATCTACAAGGATCCGAAACGCGATTATCAAGCAATCTTCGTGGCTCAACTAACCCGAATACTACGAGATATCACGAACAAGTCGATGAATTCAAGTTTGAAATCGTCAATATCAAACTCTACCAAGAACCTTCAGTTTTTGTGAGACAAGAGAATAGCGTAAAAAGCTGTTTTTATTCAATCAAGTCTGTCCCAAAGTATGAACGAAAATTAATATAAATACTAATCTAATTCCTAAGCTAGGTAGGTTTTCGAAATTAACAAGGCTTGGGCTTGATAATTTCGGATTCCTTAATTAAATATAACTGGGCCAATTAATCACCTAAACATGTTGTGATAATTGGACTAAACTAAATTAAAAATAAATACAAAGTTTTTAAGCCCAAATAAAATATAAGAAAATTTGTTTTCTTGGACTTGTCTTCCTTTTCTTCAATGATGGACGCCCAAATCTTCATCTTCAACACTTGTTAAATTCACCAACTTGTATTGATGAAATTCGACTCCATCATTTGCCAATCTCTTCGAAACGTAGCATTGCAAATAACCTTGCAGCTTCTTGGCTCTCGACCTCGTCACTGCTCCTCCGAGCTGCAAGTCCCGATTGGTCTCTTCAATGCTAAGTCCTGTCTCATCATTCTCCCCCTGCTGAAAAGAATTCGTCCTCGAATTCAAGTCCTCCTCGACATCTTGATCATCTACAGGAAACGGAGATAAATCAGCCACATTAAAAGTGGAGGAACACTTATACTCACCTGGAAGATCAATGCGGTATGCATTGTCATTGACTCGCTCAACCACGGAGAATGGTCCATCGCCACGAGGCATCAGCTTCGACTTGCTCAAGTTAGGAAAATGTCCCGGGCTGAAGTGTATCCAAACCTTATCACCAGGTTTGAACAATACTTGCTTGCGGTGGGCGTTCGCCTTTGTTGCGTTCTTAACACCTTGAAGCTCGATCCTCTGTTTCACTTTAGCATGCATCTCTCGAACCTGTTCAGCTCTACGAGAACCTTGCAAACTCGAAAGATGATCAGTAGGCAAAGGAATAAGATCCGTTGGTGTCAACGGATTAAATCCATAAACAACCTCAAATGGAGACATGTGTGTAGAAGAATGCACAACTCTGTTATAAGCAAATTCAGCGAATGGTAAGCACTCTTCCCATGACTTAAGATTGTTTTTAACTAAAGCACGAAGTTAAGTACCTAGCGTTCTATTAACCACTTCAGTTTGACCATCCGTTTGAGGATGACATACAGTAGAAAATAACAACTTAGTACCTAACTTTCCCCATAAGACACGCCAAAAATGTCCCAAAAACTTAAAATCCCTATCAGACACAATAGTCCTAGGCATGCCATGCAGTCTAACTACTTCACGAAAGAACAGATTAGCAATATGAACAGCATCGTCAGTTTTTCTGCAAGCAATAAAATGAGACATTTTGGAGAATCTATCGACTACTACAAACACAGAATCTTTGCCAGACTTAGACCTAGGCAAACCAAGAATAAAATCCATAGATATGTCAATCCAAGGTGCAGAAGGTGCAGGTAGTGGAGTGTACAAACCAAATGGATTAGAACTAGATTTAGCCTTTTTACAAGTAATGCATCTAGCACAGACTCTCTCGACATCTCTCTTCATGCGAGGCCAATAAAAATGTTCATGCAATAGACTCAATGTCTTCGCAACACCAAAATGACCCATAAGACCCCCCGCATGAGATTCTAACACAAACAACTCCCTCATAGAACAATTAGGGACACATAACTTCGAATCCCTAAACAAGAAACCCTCAGACACATAGTACGAGTCAACAACCCTAGATTTTCCATCACATGAAGCAAAGATAGGTCCAAAGAAAGGATCATTCACATAAAAACTCTTAATATGCTCAAGACCTAAACATTGCGCATGCATAACAGAAATCAATGCGTACCTGCGGGAAAGAGCATCAGCAACCACATTCTCTTCTCCTTTCTTGTACTTGATCACATAGGGAAATGACTCTATAAACTCCACCCATCGAGCATGGCGTGAGTTTAAGCTCTGCTGACCCTTCAAATGCTTCAAGGACTCGTGATCAGTGTGAATCACAAACTCTTTCGGCCTCAAGTAGTGCTGCCAAGTCTCCAAAGACCTCTTCAGTGCATACAACTCCTTATCGTACGTAGAGTACCTAAGGGCTGCTCCATTCAGCTTCTCACTAAAATAGGCAACTGGTTTTCTTTCCTGCATCAAAACAGCACCAATCCCTATGCCCGAAGCATCACACTCAATTTCAAACATTTTATCAAAATCAGGCAAAACCAACACAGGAGCATTACACAATTTCGATTTCAACAAGTTAAAAGCATGCTCTTGGGCAATAGATGAATGGTGCAGCAATAGATGAAAAATCACGCACAAAGCGACGATAAAATCCTGCTAAACCATGGAAAGACCTAACATCAGCACATGACTTAGGCGTTGGCCACTCCTCTATAGCCTTCACCTTTGTCCTATCAACTTCTATTCCACGACTACTCACAACAAAACCAAGAAATATAACCTCATCCATACAGAATGTACACTTAGACAAATTAGCATATAATTTTGCATCACGCAGCAACACAAACACATGCCTAAGATGTCTAACATGCTCATCAACACAAGTACTATAGACAAGGATATCATCGAAATATACCACCACATATTTCCCTATGACTTCACGCAAAACATGGTTCATTAGACGCATAAACGTACTAGGGGCGTTAGTAAGGCCAAACGGCATCACAAGCCATTCATACAGTCCATGCTTCGCTTTGAACGCAGTTTTCCACTCATCTCCCTCACTCATTCTCACTTGAAAATATCCAGAACGCAAATCAATTTTTGAAAAGACAGACGTTCCAGACAACTCATCTAACATGTCATCTAACCGAGGGATAGGGAAGCGATACTTTACCGTTATCTTGTTGATAGCTCGGCAGTCCATGCACATGCGCCATTCGTTGTTCTTCTTTGGTACGAGGATGACAGGCACTGCGCACGGTGACAAGCTCTCTCTAATTTGCTTCTTCTCCAGCAACTCCTTGACCTGACGGTCAATCTCCTTGGTTTCCTCAGGACTGGTACGGTAGGCGGGTCTGTTTGGGAGGACTGCTCCCGGCTGGAAGTCGATCTGGTGCTCAATTCCTCGAATCGGCGGCAGACCACTAGGAATTTTGTCCGGGAAAACATCCTTGAACTCCTCCATCAACGGCTGCAAAACAGAAGGAATAACAACATCAGGAGTATCATTAGCCTTAAAATTAACTAGAACGATAGCATTACCTGATTTAATGGCGGTCTGAACTCCTCTTACACCGATGAACAAATTCCGGTGCGCCGTATCTAAACTGGAAGGGATGGTAACGTGGGCAGCCTTAGCCTTCGGAAGGCCCTTGGTTCCCTTAGTACACTGAGACTCTGCTGTGGACTGTCCAGATTGGATTGGCTGCTTGCTCTCAGCACGTTTCTCCTTCTCTTCTTTGTACTTCTCTTGCATGCGTTGCTGATCTTCAATCACATCTTTCGGCGCTAGTGGCCACAATCGCGTGGTGCGTCCTTCTCGAGTCATGGCATAAGTGTTGGCGAATCCATCATGTATCGCCTTCCTATCGAACTGCCAAGGACGACCAAGCAAGATATGTGCCGCCTCCATAGGGATGACGTCACACAAAACAGTGTCAGTAAAATGACCAATAGAAAAGGTAACAGGTACCTGGTATCCAACACGAATCTCGCCTCTGTCTGTCAACCATTGCAATCGGTACGGTTTTGGATGGTTTTGTGGGATCAAATTCAGCTTCCCCACTGCATACTGACTAATGGCATTTACAACGCTTCCACTATCAATGATGAGCGAGCACACCTTATCCTGAATGGAACAGCGAGAATAAAAGATGTTCTCCCGCTAATCATTCTGTTCTTCCTCTCTAATAAGACTCAAGGCTCGAATCGAAATAAGGCTGACGTGCGTTTGCTTCGGTTGCTCATCCACAATATCATTGTCGCCCAGGAGTGAGCTGACTAGGGGCTGCTCAGTATCCCCTTTTACTTCTCCTTCTTCTTCAAATTCCTCTTCACTCGCTGATTCTAACTCATTCTGCTCGGTGAGGAATAAAACTCTGCGATTCGGACACTGGGCTTGAAAATGTCCCCATCCTCTGCACTTGTGACACTGAACGTCACGTGCTCTCCCTGAATTACTATTCTCAGGCTGACTAGGCTGCATGGGGCGATTCTGAGAATTTCTGTTCGGTGCAGGCAAGGTGTATTCAGGTCTGCGAGAGGGCTGTGGTGCAGACTGCTCAGAACGGCGAACGGGCTGTTGGTTAGGAGGACGTGTAGGGGCTGTCCTAGGCGTGGAAGAATCACCTCGGTTCCAAGGACTCCTAACAGGCGTCGACTGGAAGGATCGACGGCGTCCATCTCTGAGCTGTCCGTTCGACAATAGATGCATAATGGACCATTGCTTCAACTGAATCGAATTCCTTCAATTCGACTTCACAAGCAATATCTGGATTCATTCCTTCAGTGTACCGGTTGAGTGTGGCAATCAGGGTCTCTTCCTTACCAACCCGGTTCATAGCTGTCTCGAGCTCCCTGTGGTACTCTTCAATCGAACGAGTGCCCTGCTTGATCTTGTTCAACCTCTTCTCAAGCTCTCGCTCATAGTGTACCGGAATGAAACGTCCTCTCATGACGTCCTTCATCTCTTGCCATGTGTCTATAGGTGGATATCGATCACGGCGTCTTCTCTCTTGCTAATTTTCCCACCACGAGGCTGCATACCCTCTAAACTCCAAGGACGCGAGCTGAACCTTCTTCAATTCAGGAAAGTCGTAACACTCAAAGATCTTGTTGACTTTCCTCTCCCAATCGAGGTACAAATCAGGATCATGTAACCCCTCAAACTCTGGAATGCTTGTTTTGATGTTGTTTAACAAGCTATCTGTATCGCCATGTCGGCGCTGGTTAGCTCGGAAATCACGCCTGGGAGGTGGAGGTGGACGTCGACGGTTGTCACGTCTCTGATTCCTCTGTGGAAACTCAATCTCAGCCTCGGATTCCTCATTATATCCATCATCATATTCTTCTTCAGGATCAGGATCATCAGAAATAGGCTCAAATACTGGCTGGGGCTGGCGGACAGGTTGTCGTCTGACTGGTCGATCTGGCTGGTTTCTGATTGGTGGAGGTAAAGTTGCTCGAGGTTTGAGGCGATCGAACTGTGCTATCACTTTGTCAAAAGTGTCATCGATCTTCTGCTCCAATAGTCGACTCCGCCTCTCAAAGTGTTGTGCCATAGCATCGAAGTGATACTTAGCATCCCAAGGCTGCTGTGATGATGAATCCATCTCAAGAGGTGTACTAGACGACTTGGGTGGAATTGGGCTATCCTGATTCTTAGAACCGTCTCCAGATTTCATGGTACCTGCAAAACGAACAAACGTGAAAGAAAACAAGTAAAATCCTCACAGTTCCTCACAATCACTCGTTTGTTCTCTCAGATTTTTTAACCACTCGTGTATGTCACTCAGATCAGATTTCTCGTGTATGTCACTCAGGTTGCAATCACAACAGTCTCTAAACCTCAAATTCTTGGCAAAACTGATGTGGAATTCTCGGCTTGAATCAAGAACTCGAACTTGACTCTCGGCTTGGATCACAGGTATAGAAAGAAACACAAAGTTGCTGTAATGTGGGGTAAAATTCACGTCAAGGGGTACAAATAAGGGGTAAGAATTTCGGTGGCTAGGTAAGGGCTAAACAAACAAGGAAACAAGGAAAGGTTGGAAATAAGAAGGAAAAGGCTAAACTAGGAATCTTGGATATAAGTAGTAACAAGTTATGAGCACTAATCCGACCTTGAATCGACTTAGGAACTGAAACCTACACTATCCAATGCAACTAAACTAACAGATCTGGAATTTTTTTTTTTTTTTTTTCAACTGGACGGTATGACCTTCAGACTGGTGTTTTTGGGCCTAAACGCAAACCGAACATGGCGAGGCGGTGTTAACTTCTGGGCCTCGTCGAGACGTTTCCGAAATGGTATTATGGAGCTTGAACGGATAAGCAGATCAAAAGTTACGTCCGTTTTAAGTTCTACCGACCGAAACTCAAGAAACGAAGACACAACTACTACCCAATACACGAATGATGCAAGAACCAATTACGAAACACACAATGACACACTAGGGCCTTCGATATATATATATATTTTTTTATCAGAATTTTTTTTTTATCGAAACTTTTGCCCCCTAATATGTCACGACACCTATTTGGATTGAACCACGATCAGCAAAAACTGACGTGGCTCTGGTACCAAAATTTATGATGCGATCACAATACGCGGAAGCTGAGAATCGAACAACGTCAGACACGAAAGATTCAATCCAAATATAACTATGAAAAAATCGAATGACAAGGAACCTGAATTTCTACCCAAATTACACTGAATAGGCGTCGACAGAAACCTAAGCAATTCAATTCCGATTAAGCTCAAATTTTAACACGAGTTACAACTTAGGGTTAGGAAGAACATATCCAAAATTCAGTGAAAACGCACGAGTATGTTTCTATTTGGCACGGTGGTCAGTTTCAGGACGAGTTAGTGTTTCAAAAACGGATCTAGAATTAAACTACGGGTTTCTGAGATATGATGGTTATATGAACGATGGATAATGGATTTTTGGGATGTATGAAAGATGAGGGATGGCTGGGAACGAGAATCAAACAAAGGTTTAACAAACTTCGAAAATTAAAGGGTGAAAATTACCAGAATCGAACCTCGAATCTACAAGGATCCGAAACGCGATTATCAAGCAATCTTCGTGGCTCAACTAACCCGGATACTACGAGATATCACGAACGAGTCGATGAATTCAAGTTTAAAATCGCCAATATCAAACTCTACCAAGAACCTTCAGTTTTTGTGAGACAAGAGAATAGCGTAAAAAGCTGTTTTTATTCAATCAAGTCTGTCCCAAAGTATGAACGAAAATTAATATAAATACTAATCTAATTCCTAAGCTAGGTAGGTTTTCAAAATTAACAAGGCTTGGGCTTGATAATTTCGGATTCCTTAATTAAATATAACTGGGCCAATTAATCACCTAAACATGTTGTGATAATTGGACTAAACTAAATTAAAAATAAATACAAAGTTTTTAAGCCCAAATAAAATATAAGAAAATTTGTTTTCTTGGACTTGTCTTCCTTTTCTTCAATGATGGACGCCCAAATCTTCATCTTCAACACTTGTTAAATTCACCAACTTGTATTGATGAAATTCGACTCCATCATTTGCCAATCTCTTCGAAACGTAGCATTGCAAATAACCTTGCAGCTTCTTGGCTCTCGACCTCGTCACTGCTCCTCCGAGCTGCAAGTCCCGATTGGTCTCTTCAATGCTAAGTCCCGTCTCATCAATTACGGTTTCGTACAAACTGTTATCTTTGTTAATTGTAACACGCACATACATAACGGTTTTTAGTCAAAACCGTTATCTATCATAAAAGGCGCTCATAGATAACGGTATATATAAATACCGTTGTCTATGCAGTGTTATCTATTTATAAATTTCTTGTAGTGGAAGTAATATAAATAACCATATAATTTAACCATTACAAGACCAACATGATAAAGTTAAAGATTTTGAGCATCACAAAGATTGATACTTTAGTTCACGATAATTGACACTTTACTGAAGCAAACAATTTTTTAACCCATGCCAAATTTTCGGACATGGTCACGGTCAACCCAGCCATCGTCTAAAAGTTTGCAATTTAATTCTCAAGAGTTTTGTTTAGGTTTTGCTTGATTTAATGCCCCATAGCCTTTCACGAACTTATTGTAAATCATCGATTCGATCCTGAAGAGGTATTGTTTCAATTATGTTGTTTTTGGGGGTGTCAAATGAGCATATATATGTTGTTTGCTAGACTCTTTAAATTTGACTCATTTATTCATTACATTAATCTTCATATTTGCCAAATTATAATTTGGTTCCTAAACGAGTTGGAATACGTGTAGAGGGGGTGAATATATGTGTGTTGTGAATATATATGTTAGTGTATACTGCTCTAGCAGTGAAAGAACCTGGCTTATTGCCAAGCACATATATGATACACTAAGTTGTGAGACGCTAACTATTGATACGCTGGTTACTTGGGAGTGACTAGCTTATCAGTTGTCAGTATTAGTGTTACGCGCGGAATGTATAAATGAAAAGGTATATTTGGCACATAATATTTATAGTGGTTTAAACCAATCATCCTACATTCACTCTATCATGGTCAGGGATGAATTGGTCCACTCTGAATTCCTTAATTTCTACATTCAAGGGATTGTGACTCAGTTTCTCACAGCCCAAGAACTTGAAACCTTAGGTTTAATGGCACAAAAGTACCTACAATTAAATTTTTAGCAGTACGGAAAGCTAACACCTTACACCATAGCTTTACGGGGAGCTAAGACCTTGAAAAAACTTTCAATACTCCTAACTCGCAACTAAGACATACTCTCGGCTGTAAATGGGTTTGGATTTGGGTGAACTATCAAAATTGAGAAATCCTTTACAATGAAGCACGATGTAGAAGGATATGATTTCTATCTAAATTTTGGATATGGAACTTAAGCTCCATAGAAACAAAATGTTTAGATCTCTAAAATAAAACACTTAGAATTTTGGTCGAGCACAAAAGACATTTATAACGAACATAATTCAAGTCAAGATTTTGGCAGTGAAGAGTTGTTCTTCAGTCTTCTAATTTTTACTCCAGTTGTTGGTGACTCTTCAGCGTCTGGATTTAATCCAATGACTGGAGAACCAACATGTAGTGAAAAACTAGCTCCAACGTCTAGATTTGGCAAGCAAATCTGCATCTAGCCATCAGATCAGCGTATCCTTGAATTAGCAGATTGTGATATGAAAATCCAATTCTAACCTCCTTAACATGTGAGCTTTCTAACCTAAAATAAATAGATCTAACATCATCTTTTTTATGGGACTGGGAGTTTGAGATCCAATTGGCAGACTGTGATGTGAAAATCCAGTTCTAATTAACCTCCTTAACATATGAGCTTTCTAACCTATGCTAAATAGCTCTAACAACATCTTTTCATGTGACTGGGAGTTTTGAGATCCAATCAAGGGCTTGTTTAGTAGCCTCTATAATCCAAGCTAAGATAATTTTTCTAAGCTTAAAAAAAATAATTAAACTTAAAAAAAAATATCTTAGCTTGAATTATAGGGGCTAATAAACATGCCCTAAAACACATAAATTCATCCATTTTATTAGGAACCAATTTCAATATATGAGTTTCCCCTTCACATTATATTTTAACATTACAAAAGCACGCCATATAGAATACACAATATTTTGAAAATATTAATTTAGGAATAACAAATGTCAATTTTGTATAGTAAAAATTCATCAAGACATATTGTAAGCATGCTTAATATACTACCTCTGTCTTCCATTTACTGATCATGTTGACTTTTTAGATGGTTTTGGAGCTTCGTGATGATGAATTTTAAATTGAATTTTTTGAGATTAGTTTTTTTACACGATACTACAACACTCGTAGTACCTTGTAAAAAAAAAACTAAACTCCAAAAATTCGATTTTAAATCCATCATCACAAAGCTTCAAAATTATCTAAAAAGTCAATAAGGTTAGTAAATGGAGGACGGAGGGAGTAATCACTGCTAATATGGTAGTAGCTCATAGATTTCTTTTGTTATAGTAGAGTACATATATTTATGATAAACTTATCAATATATTATATATAATGACATTGCCACATTAACGATGAACACATAAAATATTTGGGAGAATATTCATCTCTTATAAAGTGCATCCCTTATAAGCCGTACATTTTTTTAATTTTTTTTGGGATCTAATAGATTTGGAATTCGTCCACGGCATTAGTAACGAAGCCAGAATTTTAATACAACTTATAATATTACAAAACAAAGCATATGATTTTAATTGATTTGCAATTAAATTAAATATTTTATTTTACAAAATTCTATTTTAGCATCAAAAATAAATTAATACGATGAAATAAAAAATGAAAATATTTCCATTTATTTATGAAAAATAGATCAAATGATGAACAATCTCAAACTTAAGTTAGTAATTGTACAATGACCATAAAATCGAATTTATCTATGTGATTAGAAAATTAATTAGCATTTATTAGTGCAATGTAGATAATTAATAATTATAAAATCGAATTTATACAATCTAGTTAATTACATTAATTATAAAATTCAATTAAATCATAATATTATATTAAAATTGAAGACGAAAACTGGAATACCGAAGTTGAACAAAATATGTCACATGTTGCTTAAAGTTATTGTTGCATGGCTTGAATTCAAATTATTTCTTTGAAGCTTGCTCAACAGTACATCCTTATCAGCAATCAATCACAATAATATTAGTAGGATCTTATATTAAAATTCAGATGACCTGAAATTAGATGAACACTTATTTATAGGACAATAATATTGCATTATAATATGCTAGAATTCATGAAAGCACGTAGCATTATAATATGCTAGAATTAAATGCAGGGTATATTTTTTTATTCTTTTTTGCATAAGGAAGAGCGGCCATTATTTAGTCACATAACTGCAAACATTTTGTTTTACGGAAAATTATTGCAGTAGGTTATAACACTCAAACAATTATACTACTATACATGCAAATAAAATACACGTGGTTTCATCGATAAATAAAACCCTAATAATCGGTTTTTAAATATAATTATCAAATCCCCCCCGCCCCCCCTCTTAATTAGGAATTAAATTGCTCTAGGTGGGAATGTTCAAATTTTATTGGAGGCGATGAAAAATACAAAATCAAGCTATGGGTTGGCCATAGATGAGGGAGTTGGGATGTAAGAGATAATAATAATATTAATAAAAGATAGTAAAGCATATTTACTGATTTGGAGAAATAATTAGGGGAATGAGTTGTACTCCCTCGGTCCTGTTCAACTTAACACACTACTTTATTATATACTGCTACTTTATATATATTTAAAAAGTGTGTCAAGTTGAACGTGACAGAAGTGGGGAAGTAAAAAAAGAAAAAGAAAAAAAGTGGGTGTTAATTGAAATATGGCATCTGAGAAATGGGCCTCAGAGATTACAAATGAATAAATGAATGTACCACATAAAATGAATTGAATAGTGTAATAAATGAATGTGAAAGAGTTTTTATTAAAGATTAGGTATAGGTGCATATGTTAGGGGGGGCAGGCACGCTTTTCTCACACACTTGAAATATACACATATTGCCCACTTCTTTAACTCATCATGCTCCTAATGGTCCATAACTTCCCCTTACTAGTCCACATCCTCACACCCCACACACACACACATATACACATAAATATATATCTTTATATATATATATATATATATTGTCGAGCACTTGTCACGGGACACTTATATATCAATATTTAGGGCACCCACGCCCTCCTACTTCGACTCTCGACTATGATCCTCTACATTTTCTTCTAGATTTTCAGCTAAGGAGTGGCCGAAGATTTATTTTTTTTTCTTTTTCTTTTCTAGGGCCGGAGGGCGGGGGCTACAATTTTTGTGCCATAAATACTTGACCTTTCGATTGTTCAGATGTTTTACACAAAATGCAGTTTAATTTCCCCGTATCGATGCTGAGTTGGCTTGTTGGAATTGCCAACTTGCCTACGTCGGACGGTGAACAAACACTGTTATGAACGTGTGAAAGCTCAATCTTTTTTATTTCGAAATCAGACAAGCTAGAAAAATAATTTGAGCTTTTGTTGCGTATCGAGCAACTCTCACTATTTTCGGCCTAAGCTAAACTTTTCTATTAAAACTATCTAGCATGAAATTTATATACAGCTTCACGGAGAACTCGAACTTAAGACTTCTGATCTAATGTATTAATAACCCATATTGCTATAAGCCTACACACATCCTAAGATACTTTTGGTTATAAACAATGTTAAATCTACAAATCAACATGAATAAGTTGAAATAAATATAATAATATTTGAATTTATAATTTGGAAATTAGTTTTAGTGTGTGTGTGTGTGTGACAGTGGACAATTAGGGTGATATATATTGGGTAAAGACTAATGGTGGTCCTGGAGCAGAGTGCTATACTGTCCACCTAAAGAAATAAAATAGCTTAGGCAAGGCCAAAATATAGGTAAGTGAAACAGTAATGGCAATGACAAACTGTTTATACATTTTTAATCGCATGTCAATTTTTAATCATAAATCATTCTCACTTTTTCTCCTATTTATTGTGTATAATGTATGTGAGGGAAAAAGGCTTTTTGGTCCCACGTGAAAAGATTTTTTTCAACTTTATTGATTTCTTATGAATTATTTGTATTTGCAATTAAATGTTTAAGTGGTGTGGTTAATTAATAAAAATATTTATTTTACTTAAATGCTCCCCTAAATAATTTACTCCATCCGTCCTCCATTTAGTGACTCTCTTTTTTCAGCATGTGTGGCACACGTTTCCACGCTTATCGTTGATTAGTTTTAAAATGAATTTTTGAAGTATTCTTTCTTTTACGGGATACTATAACACTTGTAGTATCCCGTAAAAGAAAGAATACTTCAAAAATTCATTTTAAAACTAATCAACGATAAGCGTGGAAACGCGTGTCACACATGCTGAAAAAAGAGGGTCACTAAATGGAAGACGGAGGTACTAGTTGGTTTGTAGAGTTATATTTGAATAATGCGGCGGAAGATACATGGTGTGTAGAAAATCCACGAGAAGAAATAAAATAATTCATACTTTTTTGTGAACAGATATACATATTATAATGTTCGGAGAAAAAGTTTAGATGATTTTATTCGAGCTGCACCAAAGCAACATTCTCGATGCATATTAATATTAGCAGAAATTCATACTTTTTTGTGAATAGTTATTATTATTATTATTATTATTATTATTATTATTATTATTATCCAAATTCAAAATTGTTGTATTAAATTTCGTCTGATCAGGTTGTGCACTTCATCAATAATGGACATTGGAAGATGAATATTATTATAGTTCGATGTATCCTTTTCAACATGATAATACAATTAAAGGTATATATTTATTTTAAGGAAATTATATAATTAAAAAGTGGTTCTATTTCCCATTCTGGTTGGATGATGAATATGTAAGTACGGCCGATAATTAAATACTCCCTCCGTCCCTTTCTACTTGAGCCCGCTTTTATTATTCTGAGTCTATTATTTTAATAAAATGGCTCAAGTAGAAGGGGACGGAGGGAGTACTACCTCCGTCCATTTCAAGTTGTTACACTGTTTTCAGCAATTTTTTCAAGTATTTTCGAGCGTCTTGATGATGAGTTTTAAAATAAATTTTTAAAGAATTTTTTCTTTTATAGGATATTACAAATGTTGTAGTATCCCGTAAAAGAAAAAATTCTTTAAAATTTTATTTTAAAACTCATCATCTATTGACATGATGTTGTGAGGTCAACAGTAAGTACATTAAGTGTGTCAACGATTGTAGAGCTTTCCTATATATATATATATATATATATATATATATAGAGAGAGAGAGAGAGGTTGATTCATATGTTAATATATCCTGGTGTATTAAATAAGAATGAATCTGGACCATTGATCTTAATCAAATCTATGACTGTCATTGATTTAAGTATGATTTCAAAGGGCAATAAGCATGATTTTATTTAAGCATGTATTGGTACATTTAAAAGCACAATTATATAATAAACATAATTTTATATACATTTAAGCATAGTTTTGTATACCTTTAAGCATTTTTAACATTTTAACACACTAGGATTTATTAACACAAGAACCGTTCTCTCTCTCTCTCTATATATATATATATATATATATAATTTCGTACGTACAAGTTTGATTTGTACATAGTTCTCTGAAATATTAATTTAACAAAGTCTAGATTGAGAAAGTATCGAATTTAATCAAATTATATGGTTTCATTTATCCAGCTCGATTCACATTCTTTCTATAAACGGAACACATTATATAGTGGAGAGATCACAGTACAAAAGACATGTTCCGTAAGAATTAAGAAATGAGAAATGATATGACACTGATCTTATTGAGATCTATGGTCAAGATTGACTGGTATATTATGATTATACTAAAAGTGCATTATGATGACCGATGTATTATGATTGTATAGGTAGTGCATTATGATGAACGTTGCATTATAGTTGTACATATCCTGCATTATACTTGTGTATAAGATGCATCATTTTTATTTTTTACGAAAAATCTCTTTTGTGCGGGATCTCATCCATATATATATATATATATATATATATATAAGATTCGAACTGATAATACTCACTCATTTATCTTACCAAAAATTCAAAATACTACTACACCTACTATAGTTTATATATATATATATATATATATATATATTTAAAAAGCAATGCACGAAATAGATCTAAAAATTGAGGAATCTGACACACATCATTGAAAACATATTAATGTCTACATTATAACGTTGAAAAGTAAAATGTTACTATAGCAATTTGTAAAGCAAAGTTGCTAAAAAAAAAAACTATAATAACACCGTTTTATTGTGTTACTACTGTAGAACGTGAGTGAGACAACCGCCTAATTTAATTCCACCAAATAAAAAACAAAATTAAGGGGATTCGTACGGACTAAATATTTGACAGCAAACCAATATCAATATTAACAATTAATAATATTAATTAACTAATAAAATAACCCCAAGTGACCCGACTAATTAAATTATTTCTAGCATAGACGTACGTGGCATTAGGGGCTACTCTACTTCTATTTTATTTTATTAGTAATTAAACATCATCTGTAAGTATATTATAGCTACCCAAGAAATTAATTAATAAATCTATTTTACATGATTAATAATCATCGTATACATATATAAATTCACCACCTCACAACCACCTATAAACTTTGTAGTATAAATTATTTAATCCTGGCCTTAATTAAAATAATTAATTCAGCAGCCCTCCGACATGTTGCATAATTATTGAACATCAAATAAAATTTGTGAGCTAATTAAACAGCTGGCCTTTATGTGTAGATATTTTATGAAAGTTACATATCACTGAGGTAGTAGCTAGTATATATATATTTGAATGGTTCTAGTACTTCCTTTTAATGGTTAGCTAGCTTGATTCCGTACCTTAAAATTGTAATTTGGAATCTTTTTATTTCATGCAATATTCAACCATATTTTTTTTTATTTCCTCGGAATATTCCACCTAGGTGCAACTTAGTATTTTCTGCATAGATGGGAAATAATTTGTTAGTAACTTAAGTCCAAATTAATTCATGATATTTAATTTGGAAATGTTTGCGTGTGCATGCAAGTGTGACTTAGATATTTTATACTCCCTCGTCCCCCATATATGGGTGCAAAGAGAAACGGCACGTAGATTACAATAAAATTGGTGTAAAGTGGGAAAAATAAGATAAAGTAGGGAGAAAATGAGAAAAATGGGTAAAAAGTGGAAAAAGTAAGAATAAAGTGAGGGTGGATAAGTAATTTTGATAAGGAAATATTTCCATTTATGGAATGCACCTATATATGGCGGACGTCCTAAACGGGTAATAAGCACCTATATATGGGGGATGGAGGGAGTACCAAATATCATTAATTCATTGCTTCTCATTTTGTATAGAAATTAAAGGGAATTGCAATGATAGATTTTATTTTGTTTAACAATAAGGTTTACATGAATAATTTGCAATGGTGGGGATCTTGGAGGCATAAGATAACATGTTCGGATATACTTACTAAGGTATAGTTAGATTTGAATTTCATAATATGCATGAGAAGTAGTATTATTTTGAGTATATAATATAGGTGAATATTATAAATTTTATATATTGAGAAGACATGTCCATATAGATAGAGAAATGTGCAAGTACTCCCCTTGTCCCACTTAAATACTCCATCTTTCTTTATTGGTTTGTCTCATATAATAGTCACTTTCCTATAATGGTAAAAGTCTATCTCACAACTAATATTATTTTAAAATTCCTTATCTCTATTTGCATTGGTCTCTGTGCTAAAAGCAATGTGGACTATTTAGGTAGGACGGATGGAATATATATTTATACATTGTATGGTAATAATTAATAATAATAATAATAATAATAATAATAATAATAATAATAATAATAATAATATTCACACATATGACAAGGACGAGCTCACATGAACCGGCCAGATAATCGGTGGGCCCCCACTCCTCTCGAGTTGCTTCAAAAACAATTGCTTTATGACTTTTTAGCTCATTTTCACCCAATTAATTAGTGTTGTCTCCCCCCTTCTTTAAACATTAAAATTCAATAAATAAAAAATAAAAAAATTCTGCTGTCTCATCTCTGTTTTTATTTAATTCAAGATCAAATAAGTGTAAGAGTATGTGTGTAGATATACATGTATATTTTAATAGTTATGATCATAAATACACGTATTAATTACATGTATATATAATGGAGAATAATACACACGTACGAAATGAATGGACTTAGGTATGTATTAAAACAGTACAGCTCCTGTATTGTGTTAGAATATTGTTATCAAAGTATGCATTAATTCCTTGTGATTATTTACCATACCCCATAATTTCTTGGATTTAATAAACAGACACAGAGTATACATTAATTTCAACCAAAAAAAAAAATTAAAAAAAAAAAAAGAAGAAGAAGAAGAAGAAGAAGAAGAAGAAGAAGAATTGAAAATTAAGATAATCACTACATAATATAAAAATACTAACCTCGTATTACGTTCCGTTTTAAATTTGTGTATGAAACATAAAATGGTCGACTTTAAATACGCATATAGATAGGTGTATACATGCAAACCCTAAACCCAGTGAATACATATATAATTATATTTAATGAAAATATATCTGCAATATATAGATATATATATATACGATTGTATTTGCTTGTCAGCTTGTGTACACAGAAACTACATTCTGCTGACTTCTAATTAATAGTAGTATCTCTCTTTTTATATGTACATTTTACATAAAATAAAATAAAAATAAGATACTCTCTCTAATTTTGTTGTGATTTATATTCAAAAAAAAAAAGAAAAAAAGGAGAACTTAATATATTCTCTCTCTCACAACTAGGTAGGAATAAATTGAAGGAAAATGGGGAAGCTGAGAAGGTTCGGGGGTGGAAGGCAAAGGCGCCCCACCAAGAAAAATACTAAGCTAGTATACATATATACTGTCTTTCGCTTTATCTTTCTCTCTCTACAATAAGAATTGTCTGCTTCCTTTTCTACTAAGAGAGAAAGGTCAACAAGTAGTAGAACAACAAACCCATAGATTTATTTTGAGAAGAGATCACTCACAATCTTAATTATTAGACCCTCCTTCCTTGCTATTCATTCCTCTTCCTCTTCCTCTTCCTCTTCCATGGCGTGACTCACTACTCCAATCATTTCTCTCTCTCTCTAGCTACTACTCATCTCAATCATTCCTCTTTTTCAAATCAAGCCGCATCTCCCTAACCCTAGCACCATCCAAATTGATGCTGCTTCAGATTTCGATTTCGATTTTGATTTCTTCCCAGTCGTCGGGGCGGAGCTGAGGAAGCGTGAATCGGGGCTCAATTTCTTCGATCGGAGAAGCTAGATTGAGCAAGTAATCATGTCGTCCTTCCACCAAAGGTACGGCGGCTACCAGCAGCAGCAACAGGAGGGGGAGGATCAGGCGGCGGCAGAGAGGAGGGGGGAGGGGAGCAGCTCCGGCGGGGCTGCAGCTGTGCAGAGGGAGCACATGTTCGACAAGGTGGTTACGCCGAGCGACGTGGGGAAGCTGAATCGGCTGGTGATACCGAAGCAGCACGCGGAGAAGTACTTCCCCCTCGATTCGTCGACGAACGAGAAGGGTTTGCTCCTCAATTTCGAGGATCGGAACGGGAAGCCATGGCGGTTTCGCTACTCCTACTGGAACAGCAGCCAGAGCTACGTCATGACTAAAGGATGGAGCAGATTCGTCAAGGAGAAGAAGCTCGACGCCGGCGACATCGTCTCCTTCCAGCGCGGCGTCGGCGACACGGCCAAGGACCGCCTCTTCATCGACTGGCGCCGCCGCCCCGACGCCCCGGACCTGGCCCCGACCTCCATCCCTCACCAGTTCGCCTTCCACCGCTCCTCCGTCCACCACCCCTGGAGCCCCATCTTCATGCCGCCGCCGCCCCCTCCGCCGCGTGGTGGTGGGGGTGGTGACTACTCCCACCTCCTCCAGACCAATGCCATCACCACGCACCACCACTACCACCACCACCCGCACCCGCCCTCCGGTTACGGCCCCTACGCCTACGGCAGCGTCGTCAACGGAAACCCTTGCCCCCCGGGCTCGATAGTCTACCTGAGAGGCAGCGGCGCCGCCTCCGCCTTCGCCTCGCAGCCGATGGCCCCCACACAGAGAGGAGGAGGGGCGGCGGTGGAGCAGATGGTGTTCGAGTCGGTGCCGGTGGTCCAGGGTAAAGCTGCGGCAAAGCGACTGAGGCTGTTCGGCGTGAACATGGACTGCCCCATATCTGACTCGGACAGCGACGCGGCGGCGCCGCCCCTCACCCTCCACGGGTCGCCGTCGTCCTTCCAGCTGAGCCCCAACTACAGCCAGGATAATCACGACAAAGGCAAAGGTTCCATGTCTTTGGATTTGGATATTTAGGTAATTAATTATTTAATTAATTAAGGTACTACTACTATTATTCATTGCGCCCCACACCGGCCATTGATGATTAATTAGAGAGAGCTTTGTTTTTCCAGAATTTTGAGAGTATTCTCTGTACAATCAAATCAAAGAATACTGCATAAATAGATGATGACACAAACATTTTGTACATCTTTATTTCGTTATTTTATGCTTATTATTTATTTATTTTTCCTTCTATATACATTCATATAGTTTCTACTTCTACACTCCAATTCATCAGCAACAGAAACATCATTACAGCAAAATTCAGAATCACATATATATATATATATATATATATATACATATCCCTTTTGTCTTAATTATCTTTGCTAGGTTCTTGGCAGCTGCCGGTTCCACCTGCACCGCAGCCTTTAAAGGTACATATATGTATATATATCTCTTTATTTGCTTGCATTTATCATCAAATTCTGTTTACCTTCTTTTTCTGCTCTTCTACTTTTTTCCTTCCTTCCTTCCTTTTACTTTTCACCAATTCTTTGCCTTCTTCCTTTTTAATCAATTCTGCCATTCACTCCTTTTTCTGGGTTCCAATTCAACTAAAGGTTTTCACATTTGCATGCTCGGTTTGCCCATCTTCATACTGTATATATTTATACACGAACTTATGATTTTGATGATTTCCATGAATTCAATAAGGCTTTTTTTTTTTTTTTTTTTTTTTTAAGAACCTTGCATGCTAATCTCACTTGTGCATTTGCTTGTGCAGCCATTTTTGTTTTCTTGTTTTTTTTTTTTCCTTTTCCAAGAAATAATTAAAGGTTTTTTCTTTTCTTGTTTTTTTGTTCATGGGAGGGGAATTAATGGTGGGAATTGACTCGTACACATTATCCTTTGCCTGCACTGTTTTTTCAAAGAAAAATGCTTCATTCAAGTATAGAACTAATCCAATTTGAATTAGTAAATTAATGAAGCATGTTTTATACATGGTATCAGAGAAGTTTCAACACACAAATCAAAGCAAAGCAAAGGAAGAGGGAAATCGATGTGTTCCGTTAATAGCGACCGAGAGATTGAAGAAGAAAAAAAAAGGTATGTGTGTACATGATGACAATTTATGTGGAGATAAATTAATTCAAATCAATATAGGGTGATTTGATAGTGAAGGGAAGGAGAAATTGAATACTAGTTCTTGTAGCTGTATATAATAAATAAATATATAAAAATTGAAATTGAAATGATGAGGTAGAACTTATAATTTTGGTCCCTACACCTTAAAACGGTATATATCATACCATCTCCACACATGATGTTAAATGGTCAATTACGTAGAAACCGATGTTTCCTCTTCGACTTAATTATATATCTACTTTGTCATGTCAATTGTGGCCATTTTTTTTTTTTTTCCTTGTATGATCAATTTTTATATCTTAATTTATTAGGCATATATCCTTTGAGGAGAAAATATACATATAAGTTAGTTGCAAAATCATGAAAGAAAATTCTAACCATTATTCAAGATTTGTTATTTGGATGACTTCTAAATTCTGATTGGTCAAGAACTATGAAAATGTAACATAAGTAAATAAATTGACTAAAATCTAGCAGCTCTATTTATAAATATATTTGCAAAATGAGATTTATATCCTAATTATGAAGCCTCTCTTTTTGGGCATTTCATATAACAGAATGACTTTAGATTGATAAATCTCGAACTAAGAGCATGCAGTGTAAGCAGTGGACCTTTTTTTTCCTACTTTTGGTATTAATTACTGAAATAGGAAGTGAATTTTTTTACTGTATATACACAAAAAAAATAATAATAATAAGAATAGTAACATAGAGAAGTCCATATATACATATACATTCTTATTCTTTCCGTTTCATTAATTTAAAGCTCTTTTATTATTTTAATATACTCATTCTGAATAAAAATGGCTTTATATTAACAGAACATAGGGAGTATTAATTATATATACATGAAATATTGTCCAGGACCATGTTATAGTTAGCATACTCAGTATTAATAATAAGATTTCTTCCTTTTTTAGAAAGAAAAAAAAAAAAAAAAAAAAGTAAAGAACAATAAGATTTTTGATTCATTTGTTCATGCTTAATTTTAGTTCTAAAAAATTAATTCCCTATTGTTCTTATCATGGATAATGTATATGCATGTGAGCTAGCTGTGTCCACTCTCTCTCTATATATAGCATAATTTAGTCATAAATTATTAGCTTATCATTTTTGTAGCTGAGTTAAATGCAAATTAAACATGTGACTAATTGTTTTAATAATATGCTTAATTATATGACTGTTTTATCACGAGTGTATACCTATAATCATAACTAGCATACTTTTTTCAAGGAGGTGATGCTTATGTTAAGAACAACCACAGTTTAAATTGCAGTAATTATTTGAGTCACCTAATTAAAATAACAATATATACTAGCCCCCCTAAGCATGAGTAGCATCATATGTACCTGCATTATCAATTAACCTCAAATAAATATGTGTAATTGTCTGGCAGCTTTAGTATCTTTGTTTTTTTTTAAGAGAACAACCACAGTTTAAATTGCAGTAATTATTTGAGTCACCTAATTAAAATAACAATATATACTAGACCCCCTAAGCATGAGTAGCATCATATGTACCTGCATTATTAATTACATCAAATAAAAATGTGTAATTGTTCTGGCAGCTTTAGTATCTTTGTTTTTTTTAAGATATAATTATCATATTTTCATTTAACTTTTACATATTGAACCATAGCTAATGATCCTAGCTAGTACTAATAACCATTTTCTCCTTGGGTTTTAATGTACATAGATAGATATATCTTCCTTCAATTGCAAAATATTGAAGTGTTTGCATATTCTTCCTTAATTTACTCATTTTTCCTTCTTATTTCCTCCAGCAGCATTCGATCAAGCTCGACTAATCGCCCTTGAGAAGGTGATCTGAGTTGAAAATATTCAAAAGTCGGGTGTCAAGAAAGAAAAGAAAAAGGAATGTCATATAATGGACATATAGAAACAATTGTAAAAGACACAGCTAACTAGCTCAGCTTATATATATGTATACACTAGTTACCTTCTTGTGCATTTCAATTTATTGATATAATATATATGGTTTTCCATGAATATTAATTATATTATCATTTTTGAAAAAGGAGAAGAACAATTTGAAGACCATTTTTATTCAGGTACAATGTAGAGGTGGGATTATTATTATGATTATTATTTTTTTATTATTATTGTAATTACTCTATATAGAAATCTCACAAGACCTTCTTGCTTACAAGAAAATAAATATATTAAACATAATTAATGAATCCCTGCCTATATGCAACTCGTTATTATCTTGAGCTATATTGTTTTATGGTAAAATTTAGCAGAAATTAATTACATAGTACTACGTAATTGATTTTTTGTAACCTCTTGTCTAAATAATTGAGTGTCGAATTATTGCCTAACAATATCGTAGGCATAACAGAATTGTTGTGCTTCTTAGGGGACAAAGAGTTACATCGAAGTGCAAAATAAGATAAAATTGGGAAATAAAAAAAACAGTGGCTAGATACTTTCACAAGTAGCTATAGCAGTAGAAGAATATCGACCAGTCACTAACATTACTGACATACTACTACTCAAGGAGTATTAATTAGATTTTGAGCAGATATAACTAATTAATTAATTAAATCGACAATCATGTTGCATTTTATTTCACTGACTGTATGTGAATCAGAATTTCCATCGTCAGCATAAATCTAACGTGCTCTAAAAAAAATCATAATTATAATTTATAGACATGATGAAATGAAATGAATTGCAAGTAAAAAAAAGAAAACAAAAAGGGACATAGTTTTCAGTTAGGTGCAGTGCCAAAGCTGTCATAAGATAAGCTTGGAATGTGACAAAGTAGTTTAAAAAGTCAAAACTGAACAACATCATATCAGAAGAAAATCTCTCCTCACTCCAAGAATATATATATATATTATAAATAAATAAATAAAGCCAAATAACAAAAGAAATAAGCTACAATACAACATCTAGAATTGTGATGCGGGTAGCTAGCTGAAGGATTAGCCACGGTTTTCTGAATGGAAGTTACTATATGATTTATAAATTTCACTTGACCTAATTAAGTAGTATATATATGCATGTGTAATTAAGTAAGTAAAGGAATTAATTAGTATAAATGTGATAGAATTAGCTAGAGTGAGAGGAGGGAGGGAGGCTAATAGCAGTTCAGTTCATAGTAGGGTGTGCAAGGTTGTTCCGCTGTCACAATGAAGAGAGTAGAGAGTAGAGAGAGAATGAAGAGAGAGAGAGAGAGAGAGAGAGAGGTGCATGTTGATGAGGTGCGTCCATGCCTGGGGTTGCAGTAGAAAGAAATAGAGAGAAGAGAAATGGATCTCTCACTTTTTAGGGGGTGGGATGGAGTAGAGTTTATAACATTACATACATACATACTCCCTCCGTCTCATATCAATCGTCATATTTACTTTTTGTACGTGAATTAAGGAGTGGTATTTGTGTAATAAATATTGGTGAGTCAATGCTTTTATGTATCATGATTCATGACATGTGACAAGCTGAAAAAGAAAATGGGACAATTAAAGTGAGACAAACTAAAAAGAAAAATGAGACGATCGAAATGAGGAGTAGAATACAACTAGATAGTAGAGAGTAGGGAGGTCCCCTTCCCTTCCAAAATAAGACCAAACCCCTTTCCCTTTGCTTTATTCAACTGCCTACTACTGCCCTACTCCTACTCCTACTATCCTTCTTCTTCTTCTTCTTTTCTAATTTAATTTCTGTGTACACACACACACACAAATTCATGTAGTAGATGCCAATGCAATGCAGCCTTAATCATCCATGTTAGTTTATATATGTAATCAATGAATCGTAGTACTACCTTTCTAGGGTGGGGGCAAAACGAAAGGCTAATCAATCTAATGCTACTATTATTATATATTAATTCATTAATTCATTTTCAGATACCTAAATGATAAATTGAAGCATGAAGTAGTAGGTGAGAATATATGAGATGATGGTGATGATGATGATGATGGGTGAATCTTAGTATTTATTTAGGAGTATTTATTTATAAATATAAATATAAATATAAATATTAATATGAATTTCCATCTCAGCAGACAAGGCTAACGGAAACCATACATATTTACAAATCCCCAGAAACACACACACACACACACACACACACAGCTTTTTGATGAAATATCCCCCAACTGGCAGCTACCTGACTTTCTCAGTCTGAATAATACTATCATTATCCTCTTCTCTTCTCTTCCCCCTTCTCCTCCTGGATATTTACTTTATCCATTATCAAATTCAAACCATCCTCTTTTCTTTTTTATTTATTTCTTACATAAATGCCTATCCATATATTTATGCATTTTATGTACTCTACTGTGCGCATATTTAATTTATGTTTTCTATCTTTTTTTATTATTATTTTTTTATATATACGATAGAAGGGATGAGAATATGAAATAATATATATATAATTTTTTTTTTTGGTGATTAGAGTGTATTTAGTGAATTTCATGAGTTGAGGGACTATATATATGTGTGTGTATTTAGGGAAATGTGACATTTCACCTCTTTGTAAGTTTGCTTTTTTGGAATCCACATTGTCATTTTGCGTCAATTCGGAAATCATTTTGCAATTCTTTCCAAAAATCAGCAGATAAGGCCCTTTTATTGCATATATAAAGTATTTTCTGACTAAAAGACAATTCCTTGTATATAATATGAGCTCACCAAATATTAATAAGGGTATGTGAATATTGATTATTGAAGACTAACCCCTCCAACATACTATAGTATTTACTAAAATGAAAGTTTTGCTTAGTTAAATCATTTTTCTTTCTGGGATAAATTAGAGATCTTGAGGGTTTGCATAATTTGATTTTACTTTCGAGGATATACGATCTTGGATTCATGAGTTCCTCTGTCCCAACTTTCATGTTTCAACCCCTATCCCAATATCATTTTTATTTTTATTTTTCTTCTTTTTTCCCTTCAATTTCAATATATCATGGTTTGGTTCGATTTAATTTTGTTAAATTATTTTGCTCACTAAGGATTCTCTATCCCAACTTCAGTGTATATTACCAATTGCGTCCCGAATTCTATTTTCTTATTCTAGTTTTTATGCGTTTTTTTTTATATTATTCAATTGCAATATATTACCCCTCCGTCTCACCTATATTGGCATCTTTTATTGTTATAATAGACTCATTTGAATAAACAAAAGGTCATGATGGACGGGACGGAGGGATTCTGATTTAGTTCAACTTTACAATTATTGACTAAGTTTCACTAACCCATTAAGATTTTATAATTATTTATAGAATTTAATTTCAATTTTATTAGTTAAGATTAGATTAATAAATTCAAATTTATGGTTAATTTTTTCTAAAAATTATATTAATAATAAATTTGTATATTTTTATTTTTACTGATAAGCATTATAGTGAAATAATTAATTTGGGATATGCTTGGTAAATTGAAATTGAGACAGGGGATTATATCCGTTATTTACTGGACTACTTTACCCAACTAGGGCTTGTAATTTTTTTAAACAATTTTTAACATGAAATTTTAAAGACCGTACTATGAAAGACTTGAAATTTTTAACATTTAGTTTGAGTTATATTAGTTAAATTTTTATTGTTAAGGTTAATTTAATAAATCCGTAATTAGGGAATATAATCTCTTGGAATAGCAATTTATAAATTTTTATTATGATTCATCACATTAGAATATATTTTTATTTTATAATATTAAACAATACTAAAATAGTGAAATTAATATAGATACATGAAAGATGAGACACATACCCAAACCCCATTAGGATTGTGTCAACAAATAAAAAGTATAAAGAATAAATATACTCTCCCCACTAGAATAATATGGCCCCTCGCTCACTTTTTTTTCTTTTTATTTTTTATTTTTTTTATTTTAAGAAATCGAGTTGATTCAACTAAACTGGTTTCTTTCACTTTATTATTTTTTTTTTAAGTAGCAAGTCTCATGCTCCCATATAATCCATTATATTTGAACTTCCACGACTATAAAGGTTTTTTCCTCATAAAATTACTAGCTAGACTTTTCTGAAAAGTTGTAAAATACTACTACTATCTTCTATTCCATTTAAAAGAAGGGTTACATTTGGAACGGAAAGAATACAATTTGCATAACCATTTCTTTATATATTTGTTTGATTTTAGTTTTTATATATAATGTAGGCTTTTATGGGTGACTACTATTTAATTAAGAAACTAGTTACAAAACATCTTTATCTTTATATTGTTAATTAGTTCAAATATTTTAAGGAGGAACACGTGGGGTAAACTGCTATTTACCCTAGCCCCTAATTAGATTCTTGATTCCAAAATATGGGGATAAGTAGATGGATAGGATAGGTAGCTATTTAATTTAAACTAAAGACATTTTTTTTTACACTTGATTTTGATTCTATTTGTGCCTATGCTACACAATAGAGATGTCCCTCTTGTTCTGGAAAGGCGTCCTTCGCTATACTTAATCAAATAATTAGGTAATTAATTAATTCAATAGGTAGAGTAGTAAAATGTTCTTTTGTGGGTAATATGTAACAGCATCTAAAAAAGAGGTTTATTACTTTATAGCACGACTAAAAGTTTAGTAGCCCCTTAATTAATTAGTACAGAATCTGGCGTTTGTGGGCCCTACTAATTGATTTTGGGATTACTAGCTTGCATGAATGATCTTATCTGTATTTGGTAAGCAGGCAATTTGGATCCTTAATTAATTTCTTGCCGACTTTTAGTAATTTAATTATGATATTTCTACCACCGTTGGTACTTTTCAAATTTTGGTAAATTAGAAATAAAGTCAAATGAAGATATAATTGAAAAGACAGCTATTAATAGGATCATGTAGAAATTCCTCCCATAGATATACAATAGAGTTATTTTATTTTTGGAATGAAATGCATAATAATTTTTACATATACAATAGTGCTTCTTATAATATAGAGGAATGCTCCCTAACTCATTGTGTGCATATATAATGTGCTTCTTGATGGTGGTATATTTAAGGAAAATTATTATTAATATACCTTATAAAATTAAATCCTAGAATTCCTTAAAAAAATCCAAAAAAAAAAAAAACAAAATCCTAAATGGAAAAATTATTGACATAGTATTGTCACGTTAGTCGTGGTTTGTAGTTATCAATTGGGCTGGGTTAGCCCGGCTCGACCTAGGCCCTCGTGAGCCCGCATATATAGGTCCGACACAGCTCATGACCACCTATAAAATAGGCCTGGGTTGGGCTAGTTTTTGAAAATATCTAGGACAGGCACAACCCAGGACCACCTGCAAAGTGGGTCTGGGTTGGGCTGGCTGGGCTGGGCTGGCCCTGGGTAGGTCGTAGTTTTTTTTTGAAATTATTCTCTTCTCTTAATATTTTTTGTTAATATTATGTTCGTATTATGAACGATAATATCATCAGTGGAGTGAATGTTATGAGAGAAGATGAGAGAATAAAGATGAATTGACAAACTTAGACAGGAGATAACATATAACGTGCAAAAATGATTCTATTTTTTAAAAATTAACGAATTGCAAGAAACTGATACAAACTTATTTATGAACGAAATTTCTATAGTTCATCTAGGGCTGTGCATCGGTCGGTTGGCCAGGCCAACCGACGCAAAATGTGCTGACCGAGGGGCCGAACCGATGGCTAGCTCACAGACCGAAGCCGACCGACAAACACCCAAAAACCGACCATAGCCGACTCGAAAATAGCCGGTCGAATTTCGGTCGGCTGAGAGAAACCGACAGAACCTATTTTTTGATTTTTTTCCAGCTTTTTTTGTATCAATTAAGCAAGCAGACATTAGTTATAATAATTCCAACCAACTAAACAATTATCAAACCATGAAGGAGGAACAGAGAATTGAGAGAAGAGAAGATCTGCGCCACTATGTCTGATTTTATATATTGAAAAAAAACAACAATGTAATCAAACCATTAATTCTCTACCAAACATAAAGAGAAAAATCTATCATACGCATACATAGTATTCAATCATCTACCTTGTTACAAACTCTAAAAATTCTGAAACTTACCAATGAAAATGCATGCGTCGGCTAGCAATGAAGGGGAGCGCTGGCAGACGGTAAGTGAAGGGGCTCACCAGTGGCGGCGAGTTCACGGGTGTGCTCGGGCGGCGATGATGGGGCGTCAAATTCTATCTTTTTTGGTTGTGTTGCCCGCTACTACTCTGCAAATGAAGATTCAATTTGGGAATTGGGGTTAGGTTTAGAAATTGTATGTATATAAAATTATAAATAGTAAACAATTATGTAGGGGTCGGTCGGTCGGCCCATATGTCAAAATTGGATAATTAAGCCGACAGCCGAACCGACACCCATCGGTTTTGGAACTTCTGGGCCGACCCGATGACCGACGGCAAAATAAACTGACCGTCGCCGACAGAACTCAGTCGGTTTGTTGGCCCGATCGGTTATTGCTCATCCCCAGGTTCATCTATTGATATTATAGATCATTATAACTGCTAAATAAATGTTGAAAATATCTCAATTTTGAGTGGGTCTGGGTTGGGTCTGGGTTGTACTTGATGTGGGCTTGGTTCTGGGCTGGTCCTGAATTTTGAAAAACATCCAAAATGAGCCCATTTCGTCGGGAGCGTCTCTGCCCATCAAATCTACCTGATCAAGTGGGCTAGTCCTGGGCCAGCCCATACTAAGTTGGGCCGAGCTAAGCTGAGTTAGCCCGACCCAGTTGACAACTATACCTTGGTCATACTAATTGTGCCGACGATAAGCAGGAGAGCATTCTTGTCTCAATATATACAATTAAGGCATTTTATATACGTTGTAATACTGCTTTATATAAAAACTATAAATCATAAAAATAAATATCAATGATTCATATTGGTTTATAATTGATATAAAAGAAAGTTTATATTTGATAGAAACCTATACTCTTAATTAATCTTTGTTGGTCCTGAAAGTGACTCACACACGTAGAGGGGGGTGAATACATGTGTAGAGAAGTGTTTAACTTCTCTTGCGTTTTTCGTCCTTTTACAAGTAGACGCTTTGAAAGGCGGGTGAGGCTTTTCAAAGCTTCTCGCTTGTGTGAGTATTGTGCGGAATGTGATGAGACTTTAAAGTTTCTTACAAGTTAAAACCATTTTGTTTGTTTAAAGCGTGTTGTGTGGAATGATAAAATAAAGCTTTAAATACTTAAAGAAAATAACACAAGGTTTATAGTGGTTCGGAGAAAACCTCCTACGTCCACTCTTATCCTCAACGGGATGAATACTTTTACTTGGTACTCCTTATTTTATACTTCCAAGGGGAAGTGATCTAGAGACAATAACAAATTGACTCTAAATCCTCTAGAGATTCCAGGCTCTCGAGAGGCCTACAAACAATAAACTTTCTACAAAATCAAAGACTTTCCACTTAAGTATACAAACTTAAGCTTCACAATCACAATTTCGACTAAACCAAAATGACATCCTTACAACTCAATCTAAGAACAATAAACTTGGGTTTGGGGTTTTGTTTTTGTTTAAAATGAGAATCCTTTACAGAGAAAATCATGAGTAAAGAATAAGGATTCTCAAGACTAGGTTTTGAATGAAATCGGTTGAACCTAGAGATAGAAAGATGCTGCGAATACTTAAGAAAACAAAGTTTTTTTAAGGACACACTAAAGGTTAAATGACTGAAGAACTAGAGAAATTGATTGCTAAATTGCTTTGAGTTCTTGCTTACGAGTTTGAATGCTTGTGCGTGTGTAATCTTTGAGTGAGGCAGATCCTTCTATTTATAGTGAGAAAATCCTACTTCCCGTTAGAAAGAAACGGCGTGTGTTTCTCACTTTCCCGTAAAAGTCACATTTATGTTAGGTGCTTTATAGACTTCAAAGCTAGGGGAATGTCATTTCCATTGAAAAAAAAAACCCTAGTAGTGTGGTGGTTGAGCATAGGCATGGGCCTGCAGCACCTTTCCGTGACTTTTTCTGCATTAGCTTTCCGTTGTACAATCCTGCGATGACATGTGGACTCTGCAACTGCGGCACATTTAATGATACGTACGGGCATGCTTCCATCGTAAGATTGAAATTCAAACTTGAAGGTTGGTGAGTTAACTTATTGCAAGACTTGCACAGACGCTTTAAGAGCGGCTTCGAAGTTTGAGACGCTTTAAGTCTGACGAGCTTGAAAGCGCTTTGCATTTATTTGAAGAGTCGACACGCTCTAAGCTTCCTTATGTTGAAAGCGTTGTCTCCGCTCTGCGAGACTTCATACTGCGGCTTTCAACACTGACGCTTTTCAACCTTTTAACTGCTTCCAGTTATGAGCTATAAAAGTGAAAGCTTCCTAACAGATAAGCTTTACTAAAAGAAGAAATCAAAGCGCGATTACTATAACATCAAAAATAATAAGAGAAATATCTACGAGAATTTTGGAATCGAATCAAAATAAATTGTTTATAACTTTGATTCAAAGTTCCCCCTTAACACAATATCCTAACAATCTTTATACACATTATTGTTTCAATAAATTCGCTTACTTTTTTTTTCCCAAATAGATCTTTTTTTGTTGTGAATTATAAAAATATTTAGATAAATCTGTGAAAATCTAAATCCATATAATTAAAACGAGTATTACCCCATAATGTTGTATCCACTGCTAATCAAACAATATCCACTGCAACAAAAAGTTCTAGTAGTGACATAAATATTGAAGAATTGTGAGACTTATATATGCACTAAATAAAATTTTGACACATTTGAATGAGTAGCTACCTATTATAAATGTTACAAAAATAAAAGTATGTTACTAAATTTAGTGACATTTGATGATGTAATTAATCTATTATATTTTTTCATATACTTACAATTTTATATGTCACAAAAGTATATTGATGCATGTGCAGAAGTAACAAAACACTAAACATCTAGCAAATTTTATGACATTACATGGTTGTTACTAAAATTATGTCATAACTAGACAATTTTGTTGTACTGATCATTTGGGCTGAGAATTGAATGTTTAGCTATATAGTACTACTCCCTCCGTCTCACTAATTCAGACGCATTTCTTTTTTGCACGAGATTTAAGAATAGTGTGTTTAGTATGTAAAGTTTATTGTGTTTAGGGATATAGTGTTATTTATGTATTTTGGTATATTTTAAAACTATAGCATTATATATGTATAAAAATATATTGATGTCAGATCTTAAATTAAAAATCGTATCAAGATCTTTAATTTTGTATAAAAATCATAAAAAACGGAGAACAAACGAGCGAATTATGATAATTTAATTAGTAAATATTAAGTATAATAAGGGATTTACTAATTGTACTTTTTTTTTATCAGGTAAACACAACATTCACACACCTACACATGCATCTAAGGTGACTCGAACCCCCGGCCTCTTAGTTGAAGGGCACTACAATAAAAGCGGTTATTAACTACCGAAAATTCGGTAGTTAAAGCCTGATATTTGGTTGCTAAACTACTTCACTATCAAATTGACTACCGAAAATATCCATAGTCAAAATGTGCATCGTTAAATTATTTACTACCGAATTTTCGGTTGTTAAAACATAACTACCGAATTTTCGGTCGCTAGAAGTCAATGGTCAATTTTGAGAACAACTACCAAATTTTCGGTAGTTAATTTTAACTATGAATTTTCGGTAGGTAAATACGGTTTAACCGAAACTGACTACCAAATTTTCGGTAGTTATTCCGTACTTAATTGAAAATATGGCTGCACACGGCAGGTTGTATTTTTCACTATCCACCTGCTCCAATCATCAATCCAAAAAATTGAAATGGGCCCCAATTCAGACATTTTAAGCCGTAAATATCATTAACCATACCAAAATATTGTAGTTTTCATATCCCATAATTCGATCAAGGTCAATAAGATCCTATAATTCGATCAAATGCAAAAAAAATCTAGTTATTCGATCACAAAACAAAGTATCCAATTCAAAAGTCAAAGTATCCGAACGAGACACACTCTCTGATCGTGAGCCAAGAGATACAGCCTCCGAACGAGACACACTCTCCGATCGTGAGCCATGCGATATATCCTCCGATCTTGAGCGAAAAGAACCTGCAACTAGAGGTGCCCACGGTTCCGGAACCGGAACCGAACCGGCGGTTCCGGTTCCAAGATGGTTGGAACCGAAACCGAATCGGAACAGTAACGGTTCCGGTTCCGGAACTGGATAGGAACCGACCTTTTTTTTTTTTTAAAATTTTTTTTCCGTTTGATTATGATTCAATGCTTCGTTGTTTATTGATCTAATTTTAATTGTAAGACAATTCAAATTATAAAATGTAAAAAAATACTTGAGAGTGAGATTGTTTAAATTTTTTTTATTTATTAATCCTAAACCCTTGGATATCACATGTCGATTCCAAGGGCCGAGCCTCGTTAAAACCTGCGTGAGGAAAAAGAGTACTCGTCTAAATAGAACACTACATATTAAAAAATAATGGTGCTATGATGCAGACGCTCCTCGGTCCATTCGGTTCCACCCGGTTCCCACGGTTCCACCCGCTTCCGACGAATTTATTTATTTATTTTTTTTGTATTTCTCATTACTAATATCATACTTAATAATTATTATTATGTGTATAAATTTTATTTATACTTAATACCTTTTTTCATAATATTTTTTGTATTTAAAAGCATCTACAATTAATTTCACAATTTTTAATATGACATCTTTTATGTAAATTGTCATCTTTAATTCTTCATCATCATGTGACATTGTTTATTATTAATTTAAAGATATTTTTTGTATTAGTCTTCTTTATTTTAGCTTATTAAATTGTGAATTATAAATTAAATGATAACACTATTTAACTTTACAAATATAAACATTTCCATATAAAAAAGTGTAACACACTAATCAGTAATCAAATGTTACATCAAATAAGTATACAAATACAAGTATAATATTGAAACATAAAATAAAATTAGAATTAAAAAAAAAAAAAAAAAAAAAAACCGGTTCTTTTCGGTTCCGAACCAGAACTGAACCATCAGTTCCCGGTTCCAAATTTTTGGAACCGAAACCGAACCGTTGGTTCTACCGGTTCCTCGGGTCGGTTCGGAATCGTCGGTTCCGGTTCGGTTCCTGAACCGCCCGGTTACCGGTTCGGTTCCGGTTCCGGTGGGCACCTCTACCTGCAACTTCACGTATACCTTGCCACTTATGCATCTGCTAAACAAAATCAGGATAAGGATAAGTACATGAAGAGACAATTAATTAATATTAAGCATATACACATCAAAAGTGTTATAACTGTCAAATTATACAAGTATAATTAGTTATCATCATCGTAGGCAGATAATTGTTCCATCTCGTCATCCTCTTCCTCATCGCTTTCCTCAAAATCAATTGAACTACCATCTGGATGAGTTGCTACTACATCCTCTTCCACAATTGGGCTATGAGGTGTGTCTGTTGTATCCTCCTAAAAAGGCTCTGTATTCAGAGAGGCTTCAGGCACTTCCACGATCGATCTCGGTCTGATTTTGCAAACTTCCCACCAATCCTTCTTATTGAGCCTTTTACTAGGATATGAGTAGTAATACAATTGTACTGCTTGTTTGGCCAATACAAAGGGTTCATACTTCGTAGTTGTTTAGCTACCGATTTATTTTCGGTAGTTGATGTTAACTACCGAAATTTGGTAGTTAAATCACTGAACGCTATCGGTCGTTAATTAATTCGGTCGTTAGTCGGTCGTTAAATCAACTACCGAAATAATTCGGCAGTTATTTCTGTAGTTAAAACCCACTTTTTTTGTTGTGGAGGAAGCGTCTTACCAACTGAGCTGCGCTTCGTTGTCACTATTTAATTTCTAATTATTTTCTAGAAAGAAAATGTGTCTATATTAATAAAATGGTTCAATAAAAAAATTGTGTCTAAATTAGTACTACCTCCATCTCATTATATTGGGTCTAGTTTGACCTTTACACAAACCAAGAAATGGGACCAAAATGGATATGTAGCTATAATTAATTGTATGGAGAGAGAGTTAATTATAGCTACAAAATTTTTACCATTTTGATAAAGTGACCCAATATAATGAGACGGGCCAAAATAGAAATAAGACTCAATATAACGAGATAAATGTAGTAATAGCTAATAGGGAGGGAGTAATAAACTTGAAAGCTAAACTCTGCAAACAATACAAAAATTATGAGCTTCGACTCTCTAACCAAATGACACAGTCAGATGTGCATATATACATAGTGATTAAGGATCTGTGCAAAACTTGGAAGACATGATCATATGCTACTCTATTATAGACATAGTATAGGTTCTTAAGTATGCCATAATTACGCAGCAAATGTGATGAGGTGTCCACGCCCTCACCTCAAATAATTGAGAGACTTAAATTTCCTATGAATAAAGGTGGTGATATTAAATATTAATGACTCCACGAATCACACGACTACGCCACATGTGCAACTATTTTTTTTAATCATGTTACACTAAACATATAAAATTAGGACTAGCTAGTGATAAATGTCAAAATATGGCAACATGCCTCTAATGTTATTTACCCGCTTGGCATGGCATTATTTAGTAAGTGTGTACGTGTATCTATGTTACAGAATAGTCTCAAGTTTATTCTTGCGTGAATTATAGAAATATAGAAGAATGAAGAATGCTTTCATATTTACCGTGAACATATTTAATATGTTTATGATTGGCATAATGATGATATACTTACAGAAAATTATTATTAATATAATATATAGAATAAACTCTACAAAAAATAAACTCTACAAAAAAATTTAGACTTGAAAAAAATAATTATTATTAACATGACACTATCATATCAACAGTAGACGACACATTAAATACGTTCACTTTGAATAGGAAAACATTTTTTATACAATTATATGCTTATCATATTTGAAGTAAAAGGAGACAAAGTTACATATGAACGCGCAAAACCTTAATTCACATTGTCCCCACTCTAACTCTAACTCTACCCTTATTTCTTATAATAATAGTAGTAATTGTTATTGTTATTTGCCCCTACCTTCCAGGGCTATTTCCCCCTTTTTATTTTAAGAACATTTGATTTGATATTCATTTACTTCTTCAATTATTTTTTCTTTCTCACAATTAATACTCATTTACACCTTGCTAGTTTTTTTCAATTCTAAACCTCACTTGATTGGAAAATTTGTCGAAATAGCACTTATTTTCTTTGAATTTAAATTCGGTAATTAGTCCAAATGTCTAAATTTTATAGTATTATAAAATATTTATGTTGATGAGGGCAAAAAAGAAAAGGAAAAAAAATAATAATAATAAAAAAGTGGATTGCGACAAGTAAGCTTTATTTCCCAATTAGATCGGAAGGTTTTTATCATCCTGAAACGCGTGCTGTCATATGCTGTATACTGTACTCACAATATATCCCATTCCCATGGACCACGTTTTTTATTTACTTCTCATTATTACTCCCTTCCCTTTGGTCTCCCCCGTTTATCTTGCCACATTTTTCTGGGCTCGTAGTTTAAGAAAAAAATTAGAGATGAGAATTAGTGATTAATAAATTAATTAATAATTTTTAATAAAAATAATTTTATAATATAAAATATAGATATTTTTATATATTTAATTTTCACTAGCTATCATTTAATATAGGACCTGATTAGGGCCCAATTATTTGACTAATATTTTACAAAAATAGAATGAGACAAACTAAAAATTACTTTGTACCAAAATAAACGGGACAGATGGATTATTTTTATTGTTATTATTATTAATGTATTTAAATAAAAAATTATATTTTATGTACCAAACACCGACCCCGTGAATCATACCTTTCTCTCTCCATTTTTTCTTTGGCGTTTTGCGCTTGGGGCACACTTGGTCAGCCCAGCCTCACCGTGAGGCCGGCTAAAGATTGACACTGTTATTCGTTAAATAATTAGGTTGAAGATTGACACTTTTATTTGTGTAGATTAGCATTTTTCTGCATAAAAATTGACACTTTGGCCCAACCACACCGTGAGGCCAGTCTCACCCAAGTTTTTGCCTTTTCGCTTTCATAATTCTTCCAACTTCAAATAGTATTTTAACTTTATCGAATTCATAATATGTCACATTAATCATGTTACATCTATATAATTTTATTTTATTTTATATCATGGGAACTCGCAGTTTCTACTTGCCAGACTAATTTACCAAGTGTAGTTTAGAAAGAAAAAATGTTTAGACTTGTGCAATTGGTTTATATGTAAGAAAAACAAATAAAGAAATTAAGAAAAGTATGGGATGGAGTAGGAGAGGGAAGGAATGGAGGTTTTAGGGGAATGTGAAGTAAAAGGAAAGGACGTGTTTGGGAAAGAAGAAGAAGAAATTAGAAAGGTAAAGGGGGGGAATAGGGAGTAGGCTAGGAAAATAGACAGCTAAAAGGAAAGGTAGGGGGCTTAATATTATATAGAGTGGAGGAATGGGCAGCATGCATTGCATGCCTAATATTGTGCTAAATTTCTATTCTTTCTACCCAAATAGATCCTTTCATTTTACATTGCTCACTGTCAGCTTCAACTCCTTTTCCATGAATATGCTTAATTACTTTCTATTTAAATCAAATCTGCATTTATATTCATTAATCTAATTGAATGCTAACTACTAGCTAGAGACAATAATTTACAATATGTGTGTATTATTTCGTTTTTACTATATTAGTAGTCAATAAACTCGATTAGCAACATCTATGCAGGGGCGGAGCCATGGCTCAGGCAACTGTCCAGGCAAGAATATATATATATATATATATATATATATATTTTAAATTATACTTAATTTGAGTCGAATTTTGAATTTTCTTTTATTTTTTCGTTGTATAAATGTAATTTCATCCATCCGAATTTGTCGCCTTTTCAATTCTAGCTTCGCCTCCAATCTGCCAGTGTATGCATGGAAACAAATAGTGAGATTAGAAAATTAGGACCAAAAGAAGCATAAAATCATGAAATTAGTCAGTCAGAGTATGTATACATAGGTGATTAACTAGTATTTTTTTATCTTAAGAAGATGGCATGCATATATAAATATAAAATTAAAAATAAATATTAAAAAAAGAAAAAGTAGGGGGGGGGGGGGGGGGGGGGTGCAAGTGCAGGCAATATATGCATAGCATTTAACAAAAGTAGAGCAAAGAAGTAAGTGGCAGCAGATCCTAGAAATGAAACAGCAGAAGCAGAAAGAAATCAGAGAAGCTAATAATAATTAATAACGAATTTGTGTATAGCAGTATAGGTAAGAAAGCAACTTCTCATTTCCTCCTCCCCCCCTCGATCTCTCTCCCCATATAAAATTACAATATAAATAAATAAACATGACATTACACCCCTAATTCTAATTCTAACTCTAATTCTAAATCAAAACTTTGTTTGCGCATTTTGATTTCTCAAGCAACCAACCCTAGTGGGACTCACATATATAATTATACAAACTTCATTATTTTTTAGTAGCTAGGAGTAGAGGGTGGTCCCACATAAAATAAATATGTACGTAGTATATTATTGATTTGATTAAAGGAAGTGAATTTTGGGAGGTGGGGAAAGGAATTAATGGAGAGGATGGAGGCAATGTATCACCCAAAACTCCAAGACCAAATGCTCTTGTCCCCACAAACCACCCATCCCTCTTCCTTTCCCTTTTCGTCTCTTCTCTTCTTTTCCTTTCTTTCCTTTTCTTTTTTTTTATTTTTTATTCTCTCTTCTTTCACTTCCACCTCATCTATTTCACCCCCCCTCTCTTAACTATATTCAATTCCCACAATCAATCCTATTCATTCCCCCATAAATTACTAACTGTCTTTCATCACCTAATTCTTAACCCTACTCAAGTACTACATCACTAGTAATTACTTGATCTTCACACCCCATATTTTTTTTCCTTTTTGGTTTGGAAATTGTGGTTATCACGAATTTAATATAAATATATCATTCATACAATTCAGCTAATTATGTTAATTATCACAAAAGATTGCATGTGGGTATGGGAGTCCACATCTATATATGCTTAATTAGAGGTGGAATTTCAAGATTCATGATTAAAATTTCATGCTTAATCAATTAGATCCTAGGGTTTAAGGTTTGCATTTTGGATAAGAGCCGTAGTGGATTGAAGAGTGTTATTGAAGACTCTTATTATCGAAATTAAATAAAGTTAAAACCCACCCTGATTATATTTATTTCTTTAGGATATCATCATTTGGGTAAAAAGAAAAGAATAAATAATTTGATTTGGCAATAAACAAAAGCTTGTGAAACGATGTGAAAACCCTAGTTGATTAGTTAGGGCACATGATGAGAAAAGACATATATGTTCATGCTGGAGTGAGATGGAGATGGGTTTTATAAATATATGTGAAAAAGGGAGAGAAAAAGAAAAAGAGGGGTATCACGTGAGTGTTTTTTTATATGTGAATGTTGAAACATTAATTTTGTGAATCTCAAAATAGATGAAAAAGAAAGGTAGAAAAATAGAGGAAACATGGAGGTCCAGAATAGCAGAGTGAAAGAATTTAGTGTTGGTGAATTGTTTTAATTTGTTTCTACTTCCAACACTACACCCCCATTCATCATCTCTTGTGTCTCCCACCCCTTCCCTTTAATTAATTTTATGTGGTACCTCCCACAACTATTATTGCCCACCTTTTCCCCTCCCACATGTCTTTAATATTTAGCCAATTACATGAAGAAATATTTCTTAATTTTTTTCTTTTTTATCTATGGTCACAAGGATTAATTAGGTAGCTATCAATCTTGAGGCTAAAAGAAACAAAAGGAGAGAGATCAAATAATATATCAATTATTGTCTCGGTGTTTATGTGTTTTCATAATTATATCCCAACGGATGATTAATTATTTTCTAATTGATATCTAATATTTAAGAAAAATACAATTGTATCATACCCACTACTTTTCTACAACTAAATATCTACGTGACGTGCAAGAAAACAAATATGCTAAACCTAGATACATACACGTTTAAATATATGATTTATAAAAAAATATGAGAACGTTCCGGCGACCTGCGTAGACATTTTCATCGTCGGAAAAAGGCAAGTGCGACATAATTATGATTTTTCTAAGATGTTGGATGTAATTTAAATATACATACGTTGAGCCATAATTATGAAAACATGTCAACGTTAGGACAATAAATAATTCTTAGATAAAAAAAAATAATATTTAGCGAATATCTTTTTTCTGATTAAAAAAAATATTTTTTCTATAAGAAATAAGAAATATTTTGGATCACTGACCGATTTATGATATAAAACTGCCCAAATATAAACTTGTCATTATACTTATACTGAGAATGCATTGTAATAAACGATGCACTATAATCGTAATATGAACGTACTATATGAGCAATGCATTATAGTTATCATTTTTTCAAAAATTGGCATTGACGGCACTTAAACGATTTGATTATAGCTTAATCGATAGTATCTTTAAAAGCTAGGTGGGTGCTTAGGTGGGTTTGGCAGGCTCTAGGCTGGATCTGGGCGGGTTTGGTGGATTTTGAATTAGATATAATTAGATTACATATATTTTTAAAATTATAGATATCATGTTAAAAATTATAGATTTCATATTTAATGTTATTAAAATTTATGGTAGAATGTGAAATTTATGTGAAAGATTATTATTATATATGAAATTTGGACTATTATTAGCATAATATGTGCTTCTATCATAAACTAAGCAATCAAATTATGAATAGTAGTATTTATATAATATGTACATGCAGACATGATGTAAAAATAAAAATAAAAAAAATTAACATTATAATTCTAATTCGTATAGGCCCTGCCTAGACGCTGGGCCTTATTAATTAGATTTGCAAACATTAATAGTTTCTTATGTTTGTGTGTGAACTCCAAAAGGTTTAAACAATGCAATATGAAGTTCTATGGCTTCACTCTACTTGATTACTTTGGTATGATGAGAAAATTTGAGAAAATGGTTTTCTGAAGAAGGTCTTTAGCTCAAAATATGAGTTTATTTAGTTTACCAAAAAAAAAAAAAAAAAAAAAAAAAAAAAAAAAGAGCTTATACGATATTATCTCAAAATTTCAAAATAAATAATACGACACTCGTCCTATTGATCATGAGCTAATCTCGATCATACAACGTTAGCCATTACTCGATATGAAAAATATATATATATATGACCCAATTAATATTGATAATAAGGGTCTGATTAAGCTTCACTAATCTAACCCTAATGTCTGAAACCCTAGTAGTACTTCTTAAATGATTTAACCTTATATATGCCATTAGACAGAAATGTTGCAGTCACAAGTCTCAACTAAAATATAAAGGTGTTTTCTACGATAAGTTTATTTATTTATCTATACCCTATTATAAAAGTGTCTTATTTTACAAAATTTGGTTTACCTATTTTGTCCTTATTAGGAGTATTTAATAATAAGGGCAATAGTGTAATATATTATATAATTATTTTAAGAAGTATTATAGTAATAGAACTCTGTCCAAGTTAATATAATACTATAAATTATTCGTTATTTCATAATATATTATAATATTCCTTCTATATATATATATATATATATATATAATATTTTATATTAGATGTTTTACATGATACAATCAAATAATACTAATTTGTACAGTATCATATCTAAATTTGCGCTAATGATTTTTTTTTTTCCTTTTTAGCAGTATATAGAACTTAAAATGCTTTTCTCAAAAATTATTGAAATTGGAAAATTGGTTTAGGTCTCCTTCCTTTGCACTTTGCTTCAGAGTCGGATATTTAATTTTTAAGGAAAAAATATGTAAAATGATACATCGAAGGTTATGGACCAATATATGTAATTAGAAATGCATAATACATAAGAATAATATATGTCTTATGCTTTGAAGTTTGATAATTAGATGACAAAGTACAAAATATCATACCAATTTAATTTAAAATGCAATGATACATGACTATAAATGGTCATCTGATTGTGCTAAGGTGAGTCATATGCATTGGGAAAAAGAAGGGTAGGGAAAATTGAAAATAGAAAGAGACATAGATAATATTTACACTCATGGCCATAACGTTTTAGTTTAAGTAGCTTAAACAATATTTTGTTGTGTTCAAATGTTTATGTAAATATTGCATGCCCTCCTTTTTGCAGTGTGAAAGTAATTAAAAAAAAAAACTAAATTAGTTGGTTTGTAAATGTGTTTTTTAGTTACCTTTTTGAAAAGATACGAAACTATTAGGCAAACACAACACACTAACACACACACGCACCCGGGGTGACTCGAACCCCCAACCTCTTTGTTGGAGGGGAAGCGTCTTACCAACTGAGTTGCGCTTCGTCGTCTTTTATGTCTTTTATTTATGGGCACAATGCAATACTATAATTATAAAAACTTCAGAAAATTTAATACTTCGTATTAAAATATATTTAAGATAATATCAATAGTGTTATACTTTCATTATTATTATCATCCACACGAATTGGTATTCGTCTACAAGAAGAAGAAGATTAAATTTTATAAAATTAAATTCTATTTTTTTCTTGTAAGAAGACTTTTTTTACTGCACATTAAAATTTATCGTAGCCCAGCATGATCCTCAAAATCTTAAATATATATTTATATATCTTTAATGAGAATTGCATTTACAAATAAAAAAATATAAGTATCTTTAAGGAGTAAGAGTAACTCAATTTAATTTGAATTTGTCATGTTCTTATTTATTCAATGTTGCATTTAATTAAAGGTAAATGTATTTTACTACAAGAACCACTACTATAATTAGAAAGAGAGACAAATGAATGTAAAAATGTCTATTCATATTATTACTTTCGTCAAACTTCCAAAGTATTAGTAATGTTTATAGAACTCTATTTTTATTGGTACAACTTTGTCGGCATAATACTCGAAGTTGTTTTGATTCAAGGTAATTTATAATTCATTGATGATTACTATATATTTACATTCATACATCTATCCATTTGAATAATATAATATGTGTTCTTACTTTTCTTTATTTAAGGTTATTTAATTTGATTAATTTATCATAATTATAATGATGATCATTGTCATATGATTTTTTAAAGTGTTTTACAAAAGATAATTTTTTATTATACGAAAAAAGATAGGATTCATAAAACAAGGTTTGGTTTATCTTTTGCCTTATATTTACATCCGTTTGCTAATATCGTGTTGAAATTTATAATTCATAATCAATATTATTTTAAATTTTGAAGATTCTTTTTTTAATTTTAAGTATATTAGTATTCAAAATAATATTTTAGGTAAAATAAAAAGTTATACGTGCAACGCACGTAATTCCTGCTAGTTTTCTAAAATTAACGTTCCCTTACTTTCTGAAAATGGCCTTAAATCATACTTTTTGATTATTTATTTATTTTTTAAATCGACACTTCGATTATAGTCATTGAACTTACCTTGGGCCGTGGCCCGTAGTAATGAACGTATCCATATACCAAAGCCCATTAAAGCCCAAAAATTCAGAATAATTACATTAGATATACATAATCATTTTCTTTTTTTTTTCTATCTTGCAATACTTAACATTAAACACGTCAATATAACACATAAAACACATCAATATATCATGTATTATACGTTCCGATGCGAATTCGAAGCACCAGAGCCATCCAAGCGCCTACGTGGCGCCTCCTACGACCTTTGTTCCTTATTTATCTAAATTCTATATATTTATACATATTAATTATTATTTATACATATATTAATATATTAATTATTATTATTTATTTATATCATACATAAAATTTAAAAATTTAATTATGAGGATTGGAGGATTCGAACTCATGATCTCCCACATGATGAGCTATGTTTTATACCTCTACACTATATCATTAAATAATACTTATTTAAGACTCACAATATATATATCCATTATTCAATTAGTTTTGAATCATTATCAACTACATTATGTCCATTTATAAAATTATTAATATATATATTGTGAGTATAAATATATATAATATGAATATGTATATATTTTTTTATATTGATTTTAACATGTGTTTCTTAAATTTTTATATACCATATAATTAAATCATAAATTTTTTGGTATATATATATATATATATATATATAAATATAATAGATATTTTTATTATTTTTATTAATTTATTTATTAAAAGGTTCAACCGATTGAACCATGACCCGAAAAATATTTCAATGTTGAGGACGTTTTTGCTACTCTTCCCAAAATAGAAAAAAGAAAGAAAAGAAAAAAAAAGTAAATATTTTGGCTCGAGCTATTTTCAGTTTCAGTTGATCAACCTGAACTGTTTTTGATTTACAATATTTTGGCTCTGACACCATTTCGATTTTGAGGTGGCCTATCCAAAAGATTTTGATATTCTTTTAGTTTGTATCGATAACTACAATTGACAAATTTTTGTAACGAAAAATATATTTTTAATTTTTAAACACAAAATTAATTTTGAGGTGGCTCATTGACCAATAAATTTTCTAAACTCTTTTAGTATGTATAGATAGCTATGATTGTCGAATTTTTAAAACAAAAAATATATTTTTTAATTTAAAACAATTGACAATAATTAAACACAAATTCGTGGGCTATTTTCAATTTGGATTGGCTAAACTTTTTTTTTTTTTTTTTTTTTTGTGTTAAAATATTTTGGCCCTAATACTATATTGATTTTGAAGTGGCCCATTGGCCATGAAAAATTCCATAATGAAGATTTCCTTCATTGATTTGATTTTTTTTATTAATACATATAAATAGAGTACAACTACTCGATAGTGGAGTAACCGCATTAAACTATTTTCTAATAAAATTTAACGCAACTTTGTAACACATATTCTCTATTAAATTATCATAATACTATTTTTCAATTTGGGTTAATCAGGCTAAACTGATTTTTAGTGAAAAATATTTTTGCCCTAACACTATTTCGGTATTGAGGTGGCCCGTTGGCCAAGAAGATTTTGAATTTTTTGGCTCTAATAATATTTTAATGTTAAGGTGGCCCGTTGGCCAAAAAGGTTTTAAAATGCTCTAATGTATTGCAGCATTGGGCCAAAACTGAGTTGAGGCGCTTACTGTTGGGGTTGATATACTGAAAAACATACTTTATGCTTGTATTATTAACAATTTCTTCCTGGTTTTGGAAATAAATATTCTGTCATATGTTTTGCATATTAATTCGTGTTATGGTTATGCAAATAAACGTCCGGCACTATATATTATAGATAATATGGTGTGGGTGGTCGCACGGAAGATCATATTATCGGTTTCTTATATAGTTAAATGGTGTTCGCAACTGAAAGTAATCTTGGACGAATTACTTGTTAAGGTTGTAGTATAAGCTGGATAATAGTTGGTCTTGGCTATTAGCTTATACTGGTGCATACGATCAGAGTTGTGCTGAACGGGATCGAGGTGAGATAAATCCTTTTATACTGACTTATTAAGGATCACATCTCGGACGATTATTATTTCTTAATTCTAGTTGTCATAATATTCAATTATGTATTTATAATAATTATTGCTTTGATTTACCATGAGTGAGAGTTATTGCAACTCAAAGAATCTCCGTATCTTGGGTAATAATATTATAAATATGATAATTAATATTATAGCTAGAAATCGTGTCTCGGTGCGCCGAGTTGATGATGTCCCCTTGAGGCGTTCTAAGGATTATTATATCAAAACCCTGCAGGTGGATTAAGTTCCGATATAATAATAAGGTCGAACGGGTACACTCTCGGAATAAGATATTAATTAATTAGAGCAGTCAGTAGCTTAAATTAATTAATGGACATGCAATATCTTAAACACGGGAAATAATATAATTCAAAGAGGAGCCCGGTATGTCATAATTTGGGATTGGACGACGATGCAATATTATTTTACTATAGTAGAAAGGCTATAATATTAATATAATTAAATAGAGTATTCGGGGCCAGAGAATACTTAGATTATTTAATTATATTGGAAGGCCTAGTCCAAATCCTCCTCAAGGTCCCTGGAGTAGCCCAATAGAGCATAGCCTGGCCCATTAGCTTTGGCCCTAACCTCTCCAACACTCTACCTCTTATTATAAATAAGAGAGAAGTAGAAATGTTCGAGAGAAGATTTTTGATTCTCACAGAAAAGAGAGAGAAGGCGACTACATAACAACTGGTATCAGAGCCAACTCGGCTCTGTAGATTTAATTAAGTATAATTATTAGATTCATATTATTTGTATTGGATGCAATTGATTGTTTTGCAGAGATCCAATTATCATGGTTAATATGAATGTTTTGGTTTGAATTATTGTATTAAAATCAGCCTGTTTGTGGCTGCATTGTAAACACACGAGGGTTGATCGTGTTAGAATAGGATTTTTTTTTCGATTGTAATTTCGATGTAAATTTTTCAATTCTTATAATCGATCGATGGTGGTGGAGAAGGCGACTACATCACGACTGGGATCGAGGAATGGCGGCGGCGCTGCGACGGTGATGAACATGGCAGCTAGGGTTTCGACCCTACCGCGGCTGTTTGTGGTCACCGGATGTTGCAGCTGCTTCCGACTGCTCTCCTCGACGGCGTCGACGCACCGGACAAACTGCAGAAGCAGTGGGAGCAGCGGCGGGGCTGAAGCGATCGCCATCCATGGCGACGGCGCGGCTAGGGTTTAAAGAACCCTAGCGGATCGCGTGAAGCTTCTGGCGGCTGCAGCTCGAAAACCGGCATCTCCACGATGCCGGTGACCTGTAGCAGTTCACGGCAAGCTGCTAGGTGTCGAGGGGAACGACGGGTGGAGGCGCGGCGTGCAGAAACGGAAGCAGCAGCTGCTGTTGCCTTGCGCGATGGTGGCTGCGGTGCTGCTACGTTTCAGCCATGCTTACGGCATGTTCCGAGCGACGACAGCGGCAGAAGCACTTGGCGATCTGTAATGTCCGGCATTTTCCTAACAATCGTTAATAGTATCTTATGACGCTAAAAGGAAATTAGAATCTAATTCGATTCCCTAATTATTATATTACTTATTGGAATCTTTGGAATCTACTTCGATTTCCTAATTGTTATGTTACTTCAAGTAAATAGCAATTTAATTGCTAGTCGTTTTATATAACGGTTAAATGCTCGATTGGAAGATTCAGCTAAGTACTAATTTAGTGTCGAATTTTCATAATTAAAAACAATCGACACGAATGCCGATTAATTATCCGTGAGGATGAGTAGTGAACAATAAGATCGGGCTAAGCCATATTCGTTTGGGCCGAAGCCCATTAGTTATTCGTTCGGGCCGAGGCCCATTTATCGTTTAAAGTAGTGGGCCGTTAACTATTGGGCCAAGCCAACTATGCTATATCAAGAAGGCTTAGCAGCCGAAAGAAATTCATGTACTAATCAAATTCTAGATTTATTAATTAAATAAAGAGCATGTGCTCAAATTAGAACTTACAATAATTAAATAAGTTACAACCTTGGAGAATATTATATTATTACAAGTACTACATCTAGTCAAGAAATGACTAATACAACCATTAACCAAAGGTTTTACTAGATAACCTTACAAATGGAGATTTACACGTTAGTTATCAATCAAAAGGGCGAAGAAAAATCAATCTTTCAGCCCACAAATCTGTCTTCTCATACCCCAACATCTCAGCCACCCTTGCAGTCATCCATTGAGCCTTCGAACCTGCAAAAAGAAGAAGAGGAAATCAACCAAGAGATTATGGAAGCCTATTACCCAAGGTATAAACCACTTATTGAACTAAAAACTGGAAATAAGAGCTGGCCTTCTTCATATATATATACACCTTCTCTACAGCCATTTTCTTTTCACCCAAATACTCCACCAAAATCAGAAACTTCAACTTAGAGGGAGAACTCGAGAGGGTGTGAAGGAGAATTGCAACAGCTAGAAGAGAAGAGAGGGAGTAGCAAGCCACAACAGCCCCATCTCTTCAAGGTATTTCAACCAACACCTCACTCTAGAACTAAGCATAATGTAGTTAAATTCTAGCCTAGAACAAACATGATTATTCCTCTTCCCTTCTAAGAAAACAAACCCAGCTTCTTGCATACCACCAAGAATCCAAAGTTTAAGCATGCTGAACTTAGATATACAGAATAAAGCGAGTATCAACCAACTTTCTTCATAGACAATAGCATCAAAAATTGACCTAAGATCATGAAACAATCACCCTCAGCCTAAGACTTGTTATATCAATCCACAAATTCTCATTAATAAGAAAAGAAGCAGTAAACACAAGAATCAAAAACACCTATCCAGTTTCCTGAAACTACTGAAGCTCTTATCATACTAAAACAAATAAAGAAGCAGAATTAATAATGAGAGAATGAGAAAGAAACGAATTCGAACCTCCGACGGGACTCGAAAGTCCCAACGGTGAAGTTTCTGATCGGAGAAGAAGAAGGCGACGGATGCAGCAGCACGTTCCCGTCATCATCGTCACTTCCGAACCTGCAAAACAGAGAGGGATAAGTCCGTTTAATGACGGAAATCTGAAGCTATTTTTTTTCCTAAATAAAATCGAACCCCGATTACTAACTAAACTCTGCTAAGAAACAAGTAAAATCGAGAGAAAATGTCCCCTGATTCTTCGAATTAGGGATTTTATTTTTGGATTCAAAATCCGAGATAGAGAAAGGGGCTCCGAGTTGCAGGAGTTGCGCCACTGCAGTGGCGGCTGTCGGAGGCGAGATGCACGCGCCGGAGTTGAGGGCCGTCGAACTCAGAGCCATGACTTCCGGACGGCACCCTGCAGTGACACCGTCTCACTGCAACAAGAGGAGAACGCTGGAGATCGTTATATCGCCGGAAATCGATGAAGGGAGGTGGGAGAATCCCTGCCCCATTTCATGATTAGGGTTATTATTCCCCAATCCCAATTTGGGAAAAGGAATCAACCACGGCGAGGAGAAGAAGGCAGCAACCGATGACAACTATTGCTACCGGCATGGTGCAAGAACGACGACGAGCCAGAATCAGAGAGGGCGAGTGATATCGCAGAGAAGAGAGTCGGTCGAGTGAAGAAGAAAAGGGGAAGAGGGATTATATTTCATTCTTCTACTTTTATTTTATTATTACTTAATTAATTATTTAGTTATCTAACTGGGCCGGGCCGGATCAGGGGTCGTGGGCTGGACTGCGGAATCCTTGGGTCGGGAAATTATTCTTGAGAGACCGAAATTCTTTTAATTAAATTACGAGCCCAATTCTTAATTAATTATGGATCGAGACGCCACTTTTTAAATCGTACACTACCCGAAGGTTTTTTTTATAATTCGTAAGAATTATTTCGCTATTAAAAGAATTAACTTAAGATAAGTTAATTAACTAAGATTTAATAATTTAGACTAATTGATTAAGATAATCAATTACACTTTTCCAATAGTAACTTATAATTCTTAAGTGAATTATTATTATTACTATTTTTATTTAACTTATAGTAATAAGTTAAATAAATTAGAAGTTATCTTAGCCCCGATCATTAATTAAGAAAATTAATTATTGAGAAGTTTCTCAATTAATTCCAAGTTAGTAATAAATCAATTATTGATTTATTAAGAAACATTCCACATAAACCGTTCACATAACGAAAATTGTTACTCGAATAGGTAACAGTAACCACGTTACTGAAATTAGAATAAACCCCGTTTGAACCAGTCATCTACACTCTTAGATAAGATTATATTCGTTAGAATACGAACCTTACTTCGATTTTTCAATCGAAGGTTGCGTGAAGGAGGGATAGTAACGGAGGCGAAGACCGTCTGTTAATAATCAAGAAGAGCAGCAAGGTGGGCTTTCTATAAAATAAAAAGCATGTTTTATTAGATGTTAGCTCTTTTATAATTGTCATGCCATAAATGTTTTCAGTTTTGTATGATACCTATCTGTTGAATGGCGAAATGCCAATTTAAGAATCGAATTCGGGTCCCTGTGTGATCAGAAAATCATACTTGGACTAGTGTACACATTGGTCGTGTCACTCAGCGTGGTGACCGATCGCGTGACCGAGTGAGGTGGCCAACTCCTCGGGCACAACAAGCTCAGATATGGTAGATTACACAAGAAGAGACTGCAGTCGCTTACAAGAAAATGAATGTTTTTGTGAACATAGGCATTTCAAAGAAAAACCCTATGATTCACTAAGTAATGGCTTGACAATAAATAAATGATTTTGGGCATGTGTCCACTGAGTACTCCGTACTCACGCCCTGTACATTATTTCCGATGTGCAGGTTGAGCAGTGTTGAAGCGAAGTGACCAGCGAAGATTTTGTCAAGAATAAATTAGAAGAAATAACTCTTGGTAGCATATGTCTCCATACATATGTTGAACACCTTTCCGCTGCGTACACTCTTAAATTTCCCTTCAATTTGTTTGTACTAAGTCTGAATCATAACAACTATTCCCATGTGAAAAACCATCAATAATGCTATCTTTATCATATGAAATCTGGTCCCAAGTTAATGAGTCGATTTGTTGTTAATCCTTCTTTATTCCCAAATTTACTACATATTACCCATAGTCACGATTTATACCGAACTGAGCTATCAATTAGCAAAGTGCGGTCGTGACACGATCTCCTCTCTAAGCTCGTGTGAAGACGATGGCAGCGGTGGTGCGGCTGAGGACGGCGGCGAGGGCTGAGGAGGACGACGGCTAGGGTTTCCGGAAGTTAGGGTTTTTCGAAACCCTAACGGGCCAAACCCTGGGCCCGATGGGCCTTCCTCTCGGCCCGTAGATTCACCTCAACTCTCGTCTCGATTTTTCAAGCTCGTTCGAAGAATTTGAAGGTCATGATGATTGGATAATTATTTATTTAATTAATTATCTTGCGCTTAATTTTTTTCGATATTTTGTGGATGGCATGTTGTTTAATTATTCGCGATTTTTAATTACATGCTATGCTTGAAAAATGAATTAAAACCTTGGTTTAAAAATGACTAAGTGGTATTATATTAATTTTAATTTTTGATTAATTCCGTATTTTTCCGAAAATTATTATTAATTCTAGCCTCCATAATTGGTTTAAAAATGAAATAATTAGCATTTGCTCACTGATCCGGGCGTATCCCTACGGAGGTGCTAATTATGGATTTCATTGGTTTAAACTTCATATGATAATATTGAAAAATAATTTCATATCGATATCACCTCCCTACGGTAGGGTTATTCTTATGAAATGGTATTTTTCGGAATATTAAATTATGGTATTTCACTTAGATGTGAATTTATTAATTATTTCCCGACGGAAAGGTAATTAATTAAATTTACATGGCTAGGAGTGACCGACTGTTAATTTCATCAATCATAAGGTGAAGGTTGATTGGATAATGAAATTAAAGGCGTAAAAACCTACTTATAGAGATTATTTGTAAACGTCCACCCTACGTGGCTTACATATAAAATCTTGAGGAGTCGGGGGTTGCATATTATATTGATTTAAGGTTTTACAATATAATGAATGCTTCGAAGTATATGACATTGACTTTACGTTATTTATTTTCAGCTACATTATGTCTTTCAATCCACTTGCTTCAATTCTCAAAGAAAACAAACTCGAGGGTTCAAATTACCTTGATTGGAAACGAAACTTGGATATTGTCCTTACTGCTGACGGACATAAATTTGTCCTTACTGAGGAATGCCCCCCTGAGCCAGCTGCAGGAGCCACGGCTGAACAACGTGAGGCTTATACCAGCTGGAAAAAGGCAGATGAGATGGCAAAATGCTACATACTGGCTTCAGTATAGCCCATTTTGCAGCATCAACATCAGAATGTCGAAACTGCAGCTGGTATGATCCTAAGCCTTCACGAGATGTTTGGCCATCACGGTCGTCAGGCGCGTCAAAAGGCTATGAAGTCAATTTTGACGCTGAAAATGTCTGACGGGGAATCCGTGAAGGAACATGTTCTTAAGATGATTGGTCATCTTAATGAGCTGGAGGTTCTAGGTGCTGAAATCGATGCGGAATCGCAGGTCGATATCATCATAGAATCCCTTCCTAATTCATTCAACCAGTTTCGGCTGAACAACAACATGAATCCTAAGGATTACACGTTGGCCCAACTGATGAATGAGCTGGTGCAAGCTGAGACGGTGATCAAGTCTGAACCTCAGGCTCACAACACTACAGCTTCTACTTCTTCTAAGCCTAAGGGCAGATTTAGAAAGAAGAAGAAGCAGGGTAGTCAGAATCAAGGGGGTGGCAGTCAGAAAGGGAAGGGACCTCAAGGTGGCATTCAGAAGCCTAAAGGGAGGTGTTACCGTTGCGGGCAGAAAGGACACTACAAGGCGTCTTGTCCTCAAAAGAGGACGGGCAGTGGCCAAGGTACATCTTATGCACTAGTAGTCGAAACTTGTTTAGCGGCTAGTTCTAACAACACTTGGGTTGTAGATACTGGAGCCACTGATCATGTATGTTTTGACTTGCAGGGGTTCAAACCCGGCGGGTTAGTGCAGGGGAGATTACCGTCACCATGGGAAATGCTGCGAAAGTGGTGGTTTCTGCAGTGAGAGTTGTCAGTTTACCGTTTTTCAATAAAACTTTGGTTTTAAGAGATGTTTTGTTAGTACCCCGGTTTTCGGAGGAACTTGATTTCGGTTTCCAAATTGTATTTGGATGGATATTCTGTTTCTTTCGGTTTTGGAAATGTTACTATTTATCGTAATGGTGATGTTATCTGTTCTGGTACTATGTCTAACAATCTCTATACCATAAACTGTACACATACTGCATTGAATAGCGCATTATCATATTCTAAGAAACGTAAGTTTTCTTCGAGTGTAAATCAAACACAGCTCTGGCATCTGAGGCTTGGACACATCCACCTTAAGAGGATTCAAAGGTTGGTGAAAGATGGTCCTTTGGAAGAACTCCGAATGGAACCATTACCAACTTGCGAATCGTGCTTGCAAGGAAAGATGGTTAAAAGAAATTTTAAGTCCAAGGGAAACAGATCAGAGAAAGTGTTGGATTTGATTCACTCGGACGTGTGTGGTCCAATGTCGATTCAAGCTAGAGGTGGTGTTGAGTACTTCATTACTTTTATTGATGATTACTCAAGGTATGGATATGTTTATCTGATGAAACGGAAGTCTGAATCCTTTGAGAAATTCAAAGAATTTAAGGCGGAAGTTGAGAATCGTCATGAAAGAACTATCAAACCCCTTCGATCTGATCGAGGAGGGGAGTACCTCAGCGGTGAATTTTTGGAATACATGTCGAAAGCTGGGATTACTTCCCAGCTTACTGCTCCGGGGACGCCACAACAAAATGGCGTGGCGGAACGAAGAAATCGTACACTTATAGAAATGGTTCGATCAATGATGAGCTATTCAGAATTACCTACTTCGTTTTGGGGTTATGCATTAGAAACGGCAGCGTATGTTCTAAATTTGGTTCCTTCCACATCGGTACCTAAGACTCCTTGGGAATTGTGGACTGGGCAAAAGCCTAGTCTGGAACATATTCGGATCTGGGGATGTCCAGCACATGTGCTGAATAAGGATGCTGATAAGTTGGAATCAAGAACTGAACTACGGTTTTTCGTGGGGTACCCTAAAGGCACGAGAGGTGGGATGTTTTATAGTCCTAGGGACCAAAAGATCGTTATTAGCACTAATACACGATTTTTGGAAGAGGATTATATGACTAATCATAAACCCATAAGTGAAGTCATTTTAGAAGAAATGAGGGACACTGAGACGTCTGAACCACCTGTATCAGATGTTACACCAAATACTGCACCTCGTGTTGACACTAACACTAACTCTCAAGTGGTGCCTCGTCGTAGTGGGAGAGTCATCGTCCAACCTGAAAGATGGTTGTGTTATGGGGAATCTTCGGATATCATAACTGGGGAAGATGACTTTGACCCATGGACGTACAAAGAGGCAATGCAAGAGAAAGATGCTCGGTTTTGGCAAGATGCTATGGATTCGGAAATCCAATCCATGCATGATAACGATGTGTACGATATTGTAGAAGCTCCCCAAGGCGTTAAGCCGGTTGGGTGTAAGTGGGTCTACAAACGTAAGAGAGGAGCTGACGGGAAGGTTGAAACCTTCAAGGCTAGACTTATGGCGAAAGGTTTCACCCAAAAAGAAGGAATTGATTACGATGAAACCTTCTCGCCTGTTGTCATGCTTAAGTCAATCCGGATTCTCTTAGCCATTGCGGCGCACATGGATTTGGAAATATGGCAAATGGATGTCAAGACTGCTTTTCTGAATGACAATCTTGATAAACCCATTTATATGAAACAACCAAAGGGTTATGTTGCCGAAGGAAAAGAGCATCTTGTATGCAAGCTTAAGCGATCCATTTATGGTCTTAAGCAAGCATCTCGTTCTTGGAACACACGGTTTGATGAGGTAATCCAGTCATATGGATTCATCCAGTGTGATTATGAGAGTTGTGTGTACAAAAAGTGCAACGGAAACGACTTGGTGTTTCTGATACTGTATGTTAATGACATACTCCTAATTGGCAACAACGTGGAGACGTTATCGGACATACGGATGTGGTTGTCCAAGCAATTCAAAATGAAGGACTTGGGAGAAGCTGGTCACATTCTTGGGATAAAGATCTTTAGAGATCGTAAGAAGAGGATGTTGTGCCTATCTCAAGCAGCCTACATTGATACTGTGGTAAAGCGGTTTAGCATGGAAAATGCTAAGAAAGGTTTCTTACCTTTCAGGCATGGAATACATCTATCTAAGGCTATGTGTCCTAAAACACAGAAAGAGATAGATGAAATGAAGGCAGTTCCTTATGCATCTGCAGTAGGAAGCCTCATGTATGCTATGTTTTGCACCAGGCCCGATATCTGTTATGCCGTTGGCATGGTTTCTAGATATCAGTCTAACCCTGGCAGGGAACACTGGACTGCTGTGAAGAATATAATCAAGTATCTGAAAAGGACTAGGGATTATATGTTGGTCTTCCAGTCTGACAGTCTAATTGCTTTGGGTTATACGGATTCTGATTTCCAATCGGATAGGGATGAGAGGAAATCTACCACTGGGTATGTGTTTACGTTGGGAGGTGGAGCCATACATTGGAGGAGCATAAAGCAGAAATGCATTGCGGATTCCACCATGGAAGCTGAGTACGTCGCAGCCGCAGAAGCGGCTAAGGACGCTGTATGGTTCCGGAACTTCATGATGGATCTGGATGTGGTTCCTAATTTGCCTCAGGCGATCACAATTTATTGTGACAATTCTGGTGCAGTTGCAAATTTGAAAGAACCAAGATCTCATCAGGCCAGTAAACACATAGACCGGAAGTACCATATCATACGTGATTACGTAAAGAGAGAGATGGTAGTTGTGTTAAAGATTGCATCTGAGGATAACCTTGCTGATCCATTCACGAAAGCACTTCCTACAAAGGATTTCGTGAGGCATGTGGAGGGCTTGGGAGTCAGATGTATGACAGCATTGCTTTGAGTATAAGTGGGAGAAATTGTAATGTAGTAGTAGTATACTTGAAAGCATGCTTTTGAGTATAAGTGGGAGATTGTTGGGGTTGATATACTGAAAAGCATACTTTATGCTTGTATTATTAACAATTTCTTCCTGGTTTTGGAAATAAATATTCTGTCATATGTTTTGCATATTAATTCGTGTTATGGTTATGCAAATAAACGTCCGACACTATATATTATAGATAATATGGTGTGGGTGGTCGCACGGAAGATCATATTATCGGTTTCTTATATAGTTAAATGGTGTTCGCAACTGAAAGTAATCTTGGACGAATTACTTGTTAAGGTTGTAGTATAAGCTGGATAATAGTTGGTCTTGGCTATTAGCTTATACTGGTGCATACGATCAGAGTTGCGCTGAACGGGATCGAGGTGAGATAAATCCTTTTATACTGACTTATTAAGGATCACATCTCGGACGATTATTATTTCTTAATTCTAGTTGTCATAATATTCAATTATGTATTTATAATAATTATTGCTTTGATTTACCATGAGTGAGAGTTATTGCAACTCAAAGAATCTCCGTATCTTGGGTAATAATATTATAAATATGATAATTAATATTATAGCTAGAAATCGTGTCTCGGTGCGCCGAGTTGATGATGTCCCCTTGAGGCGTTCTAAGGATTATTATATCAAAACCCTGCAGGTGGATTAAGTTCCGATATAATAATAAGGTCGAACGGGTACACTCTCGGAATAAGATATTAATTAATTAGAGCAGTCAGTAGCTTAAATTAATTAATGGACATGCGATATCTTAAACACGGGAAATAATATAATTCAAAGAGGAGCCCGGTATGTCATAATTTGGGATTGGACGGCGATGCAATATTATTTTACTATAGTGGAAAGACTATAATATTAATATAATTAAATAGAGTATTCGGGGCCAGAGAATACTTGGATTATTTAATTATATTGGAAGACCTAGTCTAAATCCTCCTCAAGGTCCCTGGAGTAGCCCAATAGAGCATAGCCTGGCCCATTAGCTTTGGCCCTAACCTCTCCAACACTCTACCTCTTATTATAAATAAGAGAGAAGTAGAAATGTTCGAGAGAAGATTTTTGATTCTCACAGAAAAGAGAGAGAGGGGCGGCAGCTTCTGGGAGGCACAGAGAATAGATTTCTGCCCACTCAGAATTTCTCTGGCTGCTAGGGAATACTCCAGAAGACTTCGGGGTCGACGTGAAAGAGCCAGATCTCGTGTGCAGAGATCTGGTGCGTGGAAGATCATTTCCTCGACTCAGAATTCCACCGGTGATATATATGATTTAGATCGGTTTCCGCTTTCAAGATCTGAATTCATATGTTAATAATTATTGTAATTAATTAAATCTACATCCGAGGGATCCTGGATCCAACACTTACGGGTCAAGGATCTGCCGTTCGCGCTAGCCGCTACCGAGAAGTTGGTTGACTTGAAAGCAAGTGGCTCTTTTTCGCGGGTGCTTCATATGTGATGGAGACCACCAGATACGGGACTGTCCGAAGCGGAAGGCTAACATTGGGAGAAATTGAATGTTGTGGTCGCTGAATCCGTGGAGGAGGAGGCTCGGGTCAACACGATGCAGTACATTTCTGGTATGCAAGTGTTGGATGATGGTCATGACATGCCAAAAGTGGGCCGTAGGGAGTCTGGGAAGGACATGATGATTAAACAGCCAAGTGTGGGCCATGGTGTGCTACGTATGCAAAAGTCTTGGCGGGAGCTGCATCAAGCAACGGTCGTGGTGTGTCGGGAGAACTCGCTTGTGGTGAGTAAGTTGTTGTTGAAAATGGATCGAAGACAAGAGGCTTATCCCACTTGACGAGGACGTCATCGAGTTTTGGTGGGGGAGGTTTGTTAGACCCCTAAATTGGCGGATGCAGCAGGTGCGCCTAGCCACGGGCGACTATATCCGATTTTGATGTGGCCTGTTGGTGAATATATTTTTGCCTAAATCGGCAGATACAGTTGGTGCGCCTAGCCACAAGTGACTCATATTCGATTTTGAGGTTGCCCGTAGACTAATATATTTTTGAAATTCTTTTAGTATGTATCAATAGCTATAATCGTCAAATTTTTGTAACAAAAAGTATATTTTGAATTTAAAACACCTGAGAATATATTAAACACAAAATCGATTTTGAGGTGGCTCATTAGCCAATAAATTTTTAAAATTCTTTTAGTATGTAACGATAGTTATAATTGTTAAATTTTTGTAACAAAAGTGTATATTTTTAATTTAAGACACTTCACAATAAATTAGATGTGTAAATCATGGTGTGAGAAATAAATCATTGCAAAATCATTGCAATATTATTAATATTACTGTGTTAATATTAATTTTTTATATATTAATATATTTATATTTATATATAATATATGGAAAAGTAGTTGAAAATTAATTTTTATTATATCAAACCTATATAATAATATAAAACGTTGCCTCAAACTCAACAAACACTGGTAGATGAGTTAGCAAAAGCTTAGGCACCTCCCGAAGAGGTGTAGGTTCGAATCTCACCTCTTTGCATATTTAAAATTTTGGTTAAAAAATTAAAAATAAAGGTGAGAATGTGACCCACCCGGTTTTCCAAACAAGCCTCCGGGTCAACCTGGGTCGGATGGGTCAACGACGGGTTTCAATTCAATCGGTTTTTTAGTGCAACCCGGCCCGGTTTCTGGTCCGGGTCCCGGTCGGCCGGGCCGAGTTTTAAAATACTGGTACAGTCGTGATCCCAAAAGCGAATTATACGGTGGGGTGGGCAAGGTCGATCAATAAAATTCAAAATGGCTGACCGACCGGGCATGAAAGACAATATGTAGCTGTTATTTAAAGCATAATTACATATATATATATATATATATATATATATATATATATACAAAATGATATGCTAAGCGACACTAATTAAGCGATTCATGAGCGACAGCCGTTATCCAATTTCTAACTCATATCTTTTAACTTTTTTAATTCAATTTGCATAAATTTCCTTTTCTTTCCCTTTTATTCTTCTTACACCTCATGAACTTACTATGCATCAATTTGCTTGTACTTTAATAATTGCTCTGACGGAGAATCTAAATGTAATTAGGGTTAATTAATTTATATCATGTTTATTTAATCTCAGTTAGGATTTATTAATTCCTTTTAGGGTTTAATTATTCTTAATTAGGGTTTATTAATTCCATTTAGGGTTTATTTATTCATAATTAGGGTTTATTAATTCCATTTAGGGTTTATAAATTTCTAATTAGGGTTTAATAATTCTATTTAAAATTTAAATGAATGTTAATTTTTTTTGAAAGGGCAAAGAAATGTTAATTATGTTTGTTTCAAAAATAATAAAAAAATTTGATGATATGCATCCAATGAATATATAATGAGAGAGAAAATAAATTAATGAAATGATTTAATAACCAAAAATTAGGGAGAGATAAATTAGGAAGAGAGAGAGGGTGAGACTTGAGAGAAACGTGTAGTCGCCCACAATTGTCGCCTATGATTGTCGCCCAGCATAACATTACTCCGTCAGATTTAATTAACCATAGATTTAATTAAGATCAATGGTACAGATTTATTCTTATTTCTCACACCATGATTTATTGTGAGAAACATATAAATGTGCCTAAACTCAAACTCTAAAATTTAATACTCCTACTTCTCATTTGATAAATTCAAGAATGAAAATAAATTTTAAATTAAAAATATAAGTATATAAGTATAAAAGTTGGGATGTTCCAAGTTGGGGGAACGTTAATAGTGCCACGGTGATTAGAATAGTTGACCTTAATTGAAAATATTCTAAATAAAACCCTAGAAAAAAGTAATAATAATAATAAGACAAAGCCCAGACCATACTCGTGGACTGAGTAAAATGGGCTTCTATTTCTTTTTTATTGGGCGCAATAAATTCCTAACTGGATATAACTCCTAAAGCATACGCCTTAAGTAATTATCATAGTTAAATGTATGCACTCGAGATATAATTATATAATGAAGTTTTCATAATAATGCAAATAAAGGTTTCTACATTATACTAATATTAATCTGTTGCGCGTAACAAATTCTATAATCATTTTCAACTACGAGGCAAACACTGGTCTATGTCCTAGGCACTTGAGAATCTTATCTATCCCAATTTCTTTTTACATTTCTTTTTATGTCCAACTCTTATACAAATTTCCATTTTTAATAATTTATTCAACTTCAATTTCTTCTATGTTAGTTGATTTCATAGTTGTTGATTGGAAATGATTACCCAATTTAGAATATATAATCAATTAACATTTAATTTTCCTGATCAAAAAATATTTAATTGTAATATTTTGTTAATACTTTCTCCGTCCCACCTAAGTTGTCCCTAAAGGAAATGATACAGATATCATGTTGGAAAAGATAAAGGGATTTTAAGGGCTCATAATATGTGTATAACTCTTACCAAATTAAGTAAGAGACGATTATATGGGACATCCCAATAAGAAAGATAGACAATTAGAGTGGGACGAAGGGAGTAGTTAGTTGTCACGGTTTACTATATAAATTTTTGCAAACCTCCTGTCGTCTCCCAAGTGTTTGTATATTGTTCTATTTTGGTATGTCCCCCAAATGTGTGTATATTCCATTTCTTAGAGTGAACTCGGTATAATAATTATTTTTAAACTCATACTACACTACATATCTACTGACTTTACAACCACGGCCAACCATTCAACTATCAAACTATCATTATTTAAATTAATTTATTTATTCACAACATTGTTACATTATCTGTAGTCATATTTTAAATATGGTACAGTGAGCATTGGAACATTCCTATACGATTCATTACGCATTTTTCGGTGCAATTTGATAAATTATTAATTAAGTTTGGGTTCCATTCGGTTAGGTTTTGGATTGTAAAATTTTGGCTTTCGAGTTCGGTTCGGCTTTGAATAGAACCGTCCGAATGCTCACATAATTGTAGTATATTTTATTTTTATTTTTACGATAAATAATAGCAAAATAGCAAATTTAATATAAAGCCTTTCGTGAATACAACACTTACACAAATTAAATAACAACCCTAACAATTAACAACCACCCAATTTCTTTAATTTTCTTTTTGTTTAAGAAAAAAGTGAAGGACATTAACTGATCGGAGAAACGGCGATGATCGATGTACTAATTAAGAATACGATCACATGACGTTGCATGCATTAACGTTGTCGTCGTTGAAGAAGTTGCTGACTTTGTCGTCGCCGCGTTGGGTGACCGGCAACGAGCCGTGGCGCTCCGGCATGTTGTAGCCGTGGCGCCAGTAGTTGTAGCTCTCCTTGTACTCGGCGGTGGTGTCCTTGAAGTAGTGGTTCGCCGTCGTGAAATAGAGCGGTGGGTTCGGGTACGGCCAGAACTCTGCCCTCTTCCCCGCCCTCCGCACCGCCTTCAATACCTTGTTCCGGTCCACGTACCCTGTCACCGTTACTTTCTCCATCTCCAACTCCACTTCAACTGAATCCACTCCTGCATACTCGTCATTTTTTTTATTTTTTTTCCGATTATTACAAAGGAAAAATTATATTTGACCATGTTAATAATATTCATATAAAATTAGACAAAAAGAAATATTTAACCATAATTAATATTTTCGACTTTTTTTTCCATATTAATTACTACTATTTTTTAAGTAATAAAGTTGAAATTAAATGTTAAATAATAACTATATACCAGGATTAGAACAACGAACCGATCTACTAACAGTTGTAAAATTACATTAAATCATAATAATATATTACATTGAAAAAAAAAATATATTACGTTAAAATAATATTGAAATACTGAAATTGAGACCGAACAGAAATCTCGCATTCCATATTTGAAAGTTCATTTCCTTAAAAAAAAAAGAATATATATATATATATATATATACTCCCTCCGTCCTCCATTTACTAACCTTGTTGACTTTTTAGATAATTTTAAAGCTTTGTGATGATAGATTTAAAATCGAATTTTTGGAGTTTAGTTTTTTTTACAAGTTCCTACGAGTGTTGTAGTATCGTGTAAAAAAAACTAATCTCCAAAAATTCAATTTAAAATCCATTATCACGAAGCTCCAAAATCATTTAAAAAATCAATAGGGTTAGTAAATGGAGGATAGAGGGAGTATATGTTTTTAAAAAACTAATTATCACAAGCATAAATTAGCTAGAATTATTTGATATGATAAAGTAGTATTGATATATGTTGAGCAATTAATTACCTCTTAATTTGTGAATGGCCTCTTTGACAACTCTCTCACAGCCAGTGCAACACATCCTTACTTTGAGCTCCACTGTCTGTATAAATTAAAGTGGCCAATTAATTAAAATATGCTGTTTCCATTTCTGTTTACAAAGCATACGCATATCCATCCACTCCACCCACCTTTCTTCTTATTCCATTCCGATTGTTCTTTTTATTTTTATTTTTTTATATACTATTAATTTCCAACATATATAATATATTATTATATCATAGACTAATAATAAAGACTCTTTATTTTGATTTAGTATTATCATAAGTTTAGGCGCAATCAAGGACGCTACACATAGGGATTTTAAATAAGATAAAGCATGCTTCCTCTTAATCATATTGTATACACAAAAGTATTCAAATTCGGCGCGCCTTTTTAATCCACTTCCATATCATCATTAAAAATAACATATTAAGGATTAATTTCAAATGAATGAATAAGCTATAAATATATATTTGAATCAATACCCTAATTAATTAAGACCTTAAATAAATTGTGTTTAAACATGTGATGATAGTAGCCTCTCTATAGATTTCCCATACGTGTTAACAAATTAATTAAGCTTTTTTAATTCTGCATAGGGATCGAGTTCAAACCAAGCTACATATATGTTAAAACTAGGATGCAAAAAAGAAGTAAAAAAGAAATTAGGTTAAAACATGTGATGACCTCTTTTTTATTAGTACTACTATATAACTAATTTGCTATGTAAAAATTGAGCTTATAGTTATATATGCAGCATGGATTCAAGAAAACACAAAGACTATAGAACTATATACATATACTCCAGTTACTCTATGCATGTAAAGAACTATAAACATGAAATCCATATATATAACTAAAAGTATGAAGATGCATGGACATAAATCTTTGCTGAACCTGAAGAGAGAGAGGGCGAGCTTTCGGCATGGATCGAAATCGGGTTTTCGAGTTTCTTGCAGTGTGATGATGGTGATGATGATGGTGATCTTGATGATGGTTAATGAAGCAATAAGCAAAGGCAGAGAAGAAGGGGCCAAATAGCTTATTTATGAGTTTAGCCATTTTGGAAAATGGAGAAGAGAATATAAAGAGGAGAGAAATTTGATGAAATCAAGAGTAGTGAGTAATTATCCAACTTCTTCTTCACCACAAAATATTCCTCATAATAAAAAGGGCATCTAATGTATTTTGCTTTCTTAAGAGTTTCTTCCTTGTCATATATTCCTCACAATGTTTGTTAAGTTGCCTGTTTTATGCAACTATTATTCTTCCATCCATTTCCTTTTTCAATTATGTAAATTAATTAAATACTCTATATGTGTTTAATTAATTAAATTATTTATTTTCTTAGTGCTGTTTGAGGGGTCATGTTTTCTTGGCATGTGGACTAACTCTGCAATATTCTTTTCCCTCATCTAAATATCCAATTCCTTAACACCAAAAAAGAAATGGATATTTTATTTTACTTTTTTTATGTGTGGAAATAAAATAAATTAAAATGAGCCTTTTGGAAGGGAATGGCATCTGTACCAGTTGAATCAATGCTTTCAATCTCAAATGGCTGCTCACATTACTGAAGAATATTTCAGCAGATGGGCTTAAGCAAGTCTACATGAGTAAAAATGCAAAGTTACCAAATATTCTGTTTTTTCTTTAAAACTAAATCTCTTTTCTTTCACCATCTTTTTCTTCAACATGTACTATCCAGTATCTACTCGAATGAGATCCTCTATTGCATTTGTATGTGACATATTCTATTGCATAAATAGATTAATGACACGTGGCAAACTCTAGAGGTTTATAAATTTCAAAGGTTATGCTATCTACTACTCCTCCGATCACGATTTTTTGACCCAATTTTTTTCTCATTGATCTTAGTATTCTCTAATGATGGGTTTTGAAGTGAATTTTTAGAATATTAATTTTTTCTATAGAAAATTACGAGTATGATAGTACTTTATGAAAAAAAATTATACTCTAAAAATTTATCTATCTATATATATATAATAGCAAAATAAAGTTCAATCAACCACAATTTTTCTTGATTATTTTGCTAAATTCTCATATTTTTACCTAATAAATCAATATTTTAATCTAATATGTATCTTTAATTTGATACATATCTCTAATTCATATAAAAAATATAAAATCAATTCATATAATTCCAATTCAATAGCAATCGACAATTACAATATGAAGTTGATTATACTTTGATATATTGATTATTGATTACTTTAATAGAATTATTAATATTTAGACGCAAATGACGCGAATTATAGTTTATAGTTTTATGCATTTATACTCACTGTAGGTCTATTATATTTGTTATAAAGAAACCAATTTATAATCCTAAATGCATAAAGAAAGCGTCTACAAAATTTTATCAACATTTTTCAATTATTTCACTCGAAAGATGACATATTTTTCTATCCCTTTGTAGTTTTACGCATTTATACTCACTGTAGGTCTATTATATTGTTATAAAGAAACAAATTTATAATCCTAAATGCATGAAGAAAGCGTCTACAAAATTTTATCAATATTTTTTAATTATTTCGAAAAACATTTAAACTACATTAAACCACTCGAAAGATGACATATTTTTCTATCCCTTTATTTTTATTAATGTGAAAACCGATGACTTTAGAAAATATTGTCTATATTGATACTCTAACAATTATTCCAATGAATCGTTAAATTACTCAAAATTTACGATATAAAATTATTTCCGTCAAATTTCACTAATTTTTATACTATATTAATTTTAATTGATTAATTATCACACATCAATTTTTTAGGTTAATTGACTACATATCAAGTTGCCTGTTATTCACTATAATCAAAGAATAGGTCAATGACATATGACTTTTCTTGAATTTTTGTGATCATAATCAATTTTGAAAAGATGATTTCATAGATAAGAAAACTCAAATATGAGGGAGTTATCCTTAATCAATATTTAAATGACGGGCGGCTTTACTTTAAAAAAATATAATCATGTGAAAAAAATCTTACATGATCTCATTGACCTATTCTTTTTCCGATCAATAGAAAACTTGATATGAAAATACAACTAATTGAAAAATATTACCAATGTATAATTGACGGCTTAAAATTCAAAAGGAATATAACTACGCGAGAAACGGTATCTCGCTTAATTTATTTTTCTGTTATAATGATGAACGGACTACTTGACATTTCAAAAATAATTTAATATAAATAATGTATCGAATAGAAACATCTACTATAAATATTTTATGTTGTAAATATATAAAAGACTTAAGGTTAACGGGAAAATTATACGATCACGACTTATAATTTGTTAGTTGAGTAGGGTCGTAGGGACGGGCGGATGAGAACATGACTCCATCGATAGAAAAGTTATATATGACGGAGTAATCCTTAATCAATATTTAAAAGGTAAATGGAATACTTGAATTGAAAACTTGTAAAACTATTCGAGAAATATCGTCTTTCCTCAACAATCATCTAAATGACGGACTGTCAAGATATTTTCAATTCTTTTATTTGTTTTAGATGATGTTTTTTTCAAGTGGTTCAAATAATGAAATTTCTAAAAGGACGACATGATATTGTGCAATAGAACAACTAGTCATTTATAGTATTTGTAAAATTTTCTTATAACAAATATGATGGAGTCATTTCAGTTTTATCCCAATTAAATATTTAAAAGACTTCATGTTAACGGAAAATTATACTATTATGACTTATAGTTTGTTAGTTGAGTAGGGACGGACGGATAAGAACATGACTCCATCGATAGGAAAAGTCATATATGACGGAATAATCCTTAATCAATATTTAAAAGGTAAATGGAAGACTTGAATTGAAAACCTGTAAAACTATCTGAGAAATGTCGTATTTCCTCAACAATCATTTAAATGATGGTGTAATACCCTAATCTAATAAGAATGTCATGACTTAAAATTAAAAATTTAATGCGGAAAATGCGTACATTTTTTTTTTCTTAACCTAAAAATAGAGAAATAGAATTCATGAAAAGTAAGACTTAAGATTTATAGATGCATCGATAATAAAATCCATACATGATTCTTAGTACTTTATATACAAAAGCCTTATTTACACCAAAAAGTCAAAACTCTAATTTAACAAAAGCTCTTTAGTAGCAGCATATGCAAAAACTATGACTTCTAATATATATTATGACGAGTCATTCGACCACAGCACACCTCCGCTGCTTAATCACCTGAAAATACGTTAAATGTGGGGAGTGAGCATACAAAAGTATACTCAGTGTGGGATTTTATGCATCGTTATCCAAGTTAATAAAATGGTAAACACGTATAGCCAGCCTCAAATTTAACATCATTCCCGCTCTTGGCGGTATAATTCGTTGTGCACAACCAAGTGAGAGCATTTAAGGACACTTTTCAGGATAACGGTCCTGCTACTCACAATCATTATAACATAAACGAGAGCACCTTAAGGACACTTTTCAGGGTAACGGTCCTGCTCTCCTCAAGTTACTTTCATCATAATTTCAACACATACGGCTATCAAAATATTAAAATGGATAGCAGATATCAACGGCATAACTTTTAAATAAATCACCACACCTTAACCTTCAACTTCAACTTTAAGTCAAGCAAATAAAACAACTTAACGTCTTAGTCGCGCCGTCCCTAGTCACATAAACATAAATTTAAGTATCTTCTCAAAGCAAAAATAATATGCTCTTAAAATAAATTCCTCAAACTTAAGAAACTTTCTAATGTTATTAAGTAAAATAAATATTTGGAACTAAGGGCCGGATATTGAATCAGGTGTAGACTTTATATAGTTTATTCTTATAATATGAAGCAGAACTAAACTAAAAAAAATTTACGAAACCAATCCTGCTGCCTACATAAATAAGAGTATTAATAAGAGAAATCATCTCGACTCAATGCTACTCTCGATCAAATCTCAATTTATTATCATGTACATAACTATAGAGAAGGAAAAACTCATTAATCCATTAAACTCAACCCCCTAATTTCCATTCCACATTTTAAAGAAAAAAAACAAGCTCTGATACTTGGTTAATCATTATACAAAGAGTTCATTGGACTTAATTATTAACTTAATTAATGCATAGTCCACCAAAAATAAAAAATAAAGGTTCAGCATATATTACTCCAAGCAACTCTCGCCTCCCTCCCTCTCTTATTTCTACTACTTCTCCCATTTCTTATTCCAACTAAACGCATATACACAGCAGTAGCACCTAACTCTTAAGTCCTTATTTTATTTGCTCCTATATTGCTTCTCCCCTTCTTCCTATCATTCACCACTGCCATCTTTCCATATTTCTTATTCACCCTCAACACTTCATCTTACCCTGTGATCTTTGCTATCAAAATTAGATTAAGAACCCATAATTCTTTTCATTTTCCAGTTTCGGTGATATCGTCAATGATGCCGTAGCATCCGAAATCATCTACAGTCAATCTCAACTTATTTCTACCATTTCCACCCCTCATGATTAACTTTCTCGACGTTGCTGCAACGCTGCTATAAATCCCATCGATCAGAGCACATAATCTTTATCTTCCCTCAGTCAACAGTAACAAACGATGCTAATCGCTACATCTGTTTCCTCCCAACTCGACAACACCACACCATCACCTACAGTAGACTGCCACAGTCTGTACCATCATCATCATCCCAAATCCCTTCCTCAAACCACGATTCAAAGTGACTAATTCAACTTATGATTTCAATTTCTTTTGTATCGCAGGGAGTTACCTGAATTTCCTCATTCTATATTTTGTTTATTTTTAAGTCTAGGGCTATGAATCAATAAAATTATATTTTCTAGATAGTATTCTGATTTCCTTCGACTATATAAGTGGAGGTTCAAGGACTGAGTTTTCGATCAGCAGAAGGATTCAATATCTATGTAAAACACCTATGAATCTTATTATGCTTCTATTTACTGTAAATTCAGGCTTAAACAGAACCTCAACGATAAGAGAAATAAGCTTGAGAATTAATTGACGAATTTACTGTAGAGATGGTGAAGATGGGATTATTTCTTCTTGCTTGAGACCTAACTGTAGGAAAATTCTGCAGAGGCTTAGCTGCGAGGTTTTTTTTTTTTTTCCTAAGAGTATTGAGAGAGAAAGAGAATGAGAGAATTTGCTCTTCTTCGTTGGTTCTACCGATAGGCACCGTCCAGAATTTTCTCAACTATCCATATTTATTAATATATTATTCTTATTAAAACTTGAAAATACAAGGAAATATCAAAAAAAATTGAAGTATCATTCAATTCTTTATGAATCTTATTCGGCCCAAGCTCTTAAACGTGTAGATGGCCCAAAATCATTAACAAAAGAATATAAAATCAAGCTTTCTAATTAAGTAGATGAATAGCTAAAATAAAATTAAGGACTGATAGGTTTGAAGTAATCCTCCAAACTCATGTCTATTGTAAATAATAATATTGTTTCACCTTCATTTCGATAATAAAATCTTAACGCATAACTAGAGGCGCGACTTAGACTAAATTAAGCTCGACAAAAAAAAATAATAATAAATAAATAAAATATCCAGAATATTCAAAATAAATAACTTAAAATAAATTTTCGATAAATAATTATTTTCGGGTTGTGACAGATGGACTTCTAGATATTTTCAATTCTTTTATTTATTTAAGATGATTTTTTTTTTTCAAGTGGTTCAAAGAATTAAATTTCTAAAAGAACGACATGATATTGTGCAATAGAACAACTGATCATTTATAATATTTGTAAAATTTTCTTGGAGTCATTTTAGTTTTATGCCAATTAAATATTTAAAGGCTTCACGTTAACTGAAAATTATATTATTACGACTTATAGTTTGTTAGCTGAATAGGGACGGGGGATGAGAAGATGACTTCATCGATAGGAGAACTAATATATGATGGAGTAATCCTTAATCAATAGTTCAAAGAGTATATGGAATACTTGAATTGAAAACCTGTAAAACTATCAGAGAATTGTCAATTTTCCTCAATAATCATCTAAATGACGGGAGCTTGACATTCTATCCTTCCATTATCAAACGATGAGGGACGTTACATTGAAATGATATAAATCCGACCTCTCATTGACCATTTTTTTCGAGCAATGAGAAGCTTAATTTAGAAAGTATAACTACAATTGAAAAAATGTTATCAATCATCAATTTATTTAGAATCATTCAATTTTATCCCAGATAAATATTTAAAAGACTTCACATTAACGAGAAAATGATACCATTACGGTAGTTTGTTAGTAGAATAGGGACAGACAGATGAAAAAGCTTATATGTATGATGGTGCTAAATTCATTTTTGAAAAAATGATTTCATCGATAGGAAAATATAAATATGATGGAGTTATCCTTAATCAATATTTAAATGATGGGCTGCTTGACATTCCATCCTTCAATTATATCGAAGATGGGCGCCTTTACTTTAAATGAATATAACCACGCGAAAAAATCTTATCTCTCATTGACCTATTTTTTTTTTCGACCAACAGAATACTTGATATGAAAAATGTTACCAATCATCAATTTATTTATATATTAAAACGTGTTGGGATATTATGTTAAGGGAGAACTTGGATTCAATTGTATTTTGATTGGATTCTAAAACCCTCATAGAATATTTCCCTAATTATCTTTGATGATCTAGCTCAAGTTACAATGTATATTTTAATGTATTAGAAGAGCTCACTTGTTAGGGAGCTCTATATTGAAATGTAACTTTAGAGTGTCTAGGTGAGAGTGTCTTTCTGAAACAAAGCCGGAGTGCCTCTGAAGGAAAGCCGGAGCAGTTTTGAAGCAAAGCCGGAGCCTCTCTGAAGGAAAGCAGGAGCGGCTCTGAAGGAAAGCCGGAGCGCCTCTCTGAAGGAAAGCCGGAGCGCCTGACCAAAGGAAAGGCTAGAGCACGCTTCCAAAGTTCAAAGCGCCTTCCAGGTCCGAAGCGCGCTTCCAAAGTTCAAAGCGCCTTCTAGGTCCAGAGCGCGCTTCCAAGTCTAGAGCGCGCTTCCAGTCAAAGCGCCTCTCAGGACCAGAGCGCGCTTCCAAAGTTCAAAGTGCCTTCCAAGTCCGAAGCGCGCTTCCAAAGTTCAAAGCGCCTCTCTTCCAAAGCGCGCTTCCAGTCTCAGGGCCAGAGCGAGCTTCCAGCTTAAGCGAGAGCATCTGACAAGCAGGTGAGAAGCGACAGCTGCCAGGCCACGTGTCCGTTCAGGATTGCTCAACGAACTGTGTCTAATCGCCGAATTTGCAGGGCTAGGCTCCACTAGTCAAGGGCTATCTTCCTAAGACTGTGCTCTGTAAAGGAAGAATTCAAATTCGGATTAGACAAGTAAGGAACACGCACTCTATCTCTCCAACGGATATATTAGTGTCCCTTACTATAAATAGAAGGTTCAAGCTACATAGAAGAATGAATGAGAGAGCAAGCAAACAAAGTAGCAACCATCCTACATCTCTCCCAAGAAGATCTACGGATCTCAACCTTCTAGTTTATCCATAAGGCTTCAACTTCTATATCCATAAGCCTTAGAGAGAAATCCTAGCCTTCTACATTATGCTTCATTATAAAAGGATTTCTCATTAGTTGGAAACTATACGAACCCAAACCCAAACCAAGTTTGATAGATTAGTTTGTAAAGATTGTAAGGCTCGTGAGTGCTATCGTATAAACTCATAGGCTTGTGAGTGCATATCGCATAAACTCACATAGGCTCTTGGGTGCCCGTTGTAAACCCCAAGCTTTGAGTGAAGTTCATCACCGAGTGAAGGTGGTAAGAGTGGATGTAGGAGCGTAACCTCCGAACCACTATAACTCTTGTGTTATGCGCTTTACATTCTTTATGCTTTGATTATCCATAATACACACACTCAATCTAAGTGATAAACTATTTTAAGTGCAAGATAACTAAAGCGAGTATAATAGCTCACCACATTCCGCACCGCACCACTTGCCTAGCAAGAAGCTTTGAAAGTGTGAAACACTTTCAAAGCATCATTCTTCGCAAGAGGCCGAAAAATCGAAGAGAAGTTAAACACTTCTCCACACACATATTCACCCCCCCCCCCCTCTACGTGTGTGACTCGCTACTTTTAGGGACCAATAAGTGGTATCAGAGCAGGGGTTCTAACTGACCTCTGTTTCTGAATACTAGTAGCGCGAAAGCGCTATAGTAGGTCTACCTGAACTGATCTTTTGAAAAAAATCTTGCATTTAAAACCTCACTCAATGCATACTGCATTTGCTAACAGATCTTCTAGTATGTCTAGCAGTATATGCAGTATATGGAGAATATCTCGATGATTGTTAGGATATCAGGTTAAGGGGGCATCAGCTCGAGAGGAAATTCTCCTAAAGCGTCTACCTGGATGTGCTTCAGCATTTCTAGATTCTCTTACGCTCCGAAGATACCCCGCCTCAACCCTCAGCAATGCAGTGATCTGCCTTCCGTGGAGCTTTCAAGTGGTATCAAATCATTGTGGCTTTTGATGATACCAAAAAGGGGGAAAGATGGGAATGAAAAATACCATCTCATAGTGAGGGGGAATGAGCGAGGAAGCTTTGAAGAATGTGAAGATTTGAGTGATGTTCAAGTGGAAAAGAAAATCCTTGACATCCAAAGTGTCTATCTCACCGCCCGTATGTTTATAGGATATTTTATTTCTAAAGCATTTTACTCATTTTTCATATGGGTTTTGGCATCATCAAAAAGGGGGAAATTGTTGGGATATTATGTTAAGGGGGAACTTGGATTCAATTGTGTTTGGATTGGATTCCAAAACCCTCATAGAATATTTCCCTAATTATCTTTGATGATCTAGCTCAAGATACAATGTATATTTTAATGTATTAGAAGAGCTCACTTGTTAGGGAGCTCTTTATTGAAATGTAACTTTAGAGTGTCTAGGTGAGAGTGCCTTTCTGAAGCAAAGCCGGAGTGCCTCTGAAGGAAAGCCGGAGCGATTCTAAAGCAAAGCCGGAGCCTCTCTGAAGGAAAGCCGGAGCGCCTGACCAAAGGAAAGGCTAGAGCGCGCTTCCAAAGTTCAAAGCGCCTTCCAGGTCCAGAGCTCGCTTCCAAAGTTCAAAGCGCTTCTCAGGACCAGAGCGCGCTTCCAAAGTCCAGAGCGCGCTTCCAGTCAAAACGCTTCTCAGGACCAGAGCGCGCTTCCAGTCAAAGCGCCTCTCAGGACCAGAGCGCGCTTCCAAAGTTCAAAGTGTCTTCCAAGTCCGAAGCGCGCTTCCAAAGTTCAAAGCGCCTCTCTTCCAGAGCGTGCTTCCAGTCTCAGGGCCAGAGCGAGCTTCCAGCTTAAGCGAGAGCGTCTGACAAGCAGGTGAGAAGCGACAACTGCCAAGTCACGTGTCCATTCAGGATTGCTCAACGGACTGTGATATGTCTAATCGCCGAATTTGCAGGGCTAGGCTCCACTAGTCAAGGGCTATCTTCCTAGGACTGTGCTCTGTAAAGGAAGAATTCAAATTCGGATTAGACAAGTATGGAACACGCACTCTATCTCGCCAACAGATATATTAGTGTCCCTTACTATAAATAGAAGGTTCAAGCTACATAGAAGAATGAATGAGAGAGCAAGCAAACAAAGTAGCAACCATCATACATCTCTCCCAAGAAGATCTACGGATCTCAACCTTCTAGTTTATCCATAAGGCTTCAACTTCTATATCCATAAGCCTTAGAGAGAAATCCTAGCCTTCTACATTATGCATCATTGTAAAAGGATTTCTCATTAGTTGGAAACTATACGAACCCAAACCCAAACCCAAACCAAGTTTGATAGATTAGTTTGTAAAGATTGTAAGGCTCGTGAGTGCTTATCGTATAAACTCATAGGCTCGTGAGTGCCTATCGCATAAACTCACATAGGCTCTTGGGTGCCCGTTGTAAACCCCAAGCTTTGAGTGAAGTTCATCACCGAGTGAAGGTGGTAAGAGTGGATGTAGGAGCGTAACCTCCGAACCACTATAACTCTTGTGTTATGCGCTTTACATTCTTTATGTTTTGATTATCCATAATACACACACTCAATCTAAGTGATAAACTATTTTAAGTGCAAGATAACTAAAGCGAGTATAATAGCTCACCACATTCCGCACCGCGCCACTTGCCTAGCAAGAAGCTTTGAAAGCGTGAAACACTTTCAAAGCGTCATTCTTCGCAAGAGGCCGAAAAATCGAAGAGAAGTTAAACACTTCTCCATACACATATTCACCCCCCTCTACGTGTGTGACTCGCTAATTTTAGGGACCAACAAAACGTATACTTGATGGCTTAACATTCAAAATGGGTATAACTATACGAAAAATGGGATACCACACAATCTATTTTTCTGTACAATGATCAACGGGCTACTTGACATTGTTGATCTTCTTCTCTTTTTTCTTCATTTTTTTCTAATTCAATTTATTTTTTTTAATGAATCTTAACAAACTACACTCTCAAAATAAATAATTATATTATTATTTTCCACGAGATGTAAACCCCGTCGATTTTTTATGGGCACTAAACTAGTTTATTTTAAAACTCATCATTATAAAGTCTCAAAACCAACTAGAAGAACATCGGTCTGACATATTATGCAAAAAATTATTCCCTCTCATCTTAGTAGTTTTATAGACATAATTATCTATCTACCGACGCCACAATATTATTAATTTATTCTTCTAGATCAAAATTTTTGACGTGGCAATCATTCTCTCTTTTTTCTTTTAAGAGTTATTATTATTATTATTGGTGCATAGTAAATATGCTTGATGGTATTATAATATCGTCAGTAGACCAATTGATGTGCTTTCCCATCAAGTTATTAATATTCCTTATAATTTCTTTTGAATTTCTATGTTTTTCACAAATATTGGGTACTAAATATACATCACGTGTCTCCGAAAAGTACATCAAAAAATTCTAGAAGACGTGTAATTGTAAATAAAAAAATAAAAAAACTAAAAATAAAAATAAAAAGAGAAGGGAAAGTGTTCTTTTGATGTTTATTTCTTAGGTGAGGTGAGAAAGGGATTGAGATGATATGGACTAAAGCAACAAAGATTTTGGTTCCATATTCCGAGTATATAGTTATTTCTATCCCAATTCTTACGCGCTAAGGCAAAAGCTTCTTTTCCAAGCCTACAAAACAATAAAATAACCATTTATTTAGTGGTGTATATTAATTGAAATGCTCTTTTACTATTTATAAATATATATATTTAATATAAAAGAAATCTCTTCTCTTTGTAATTTACGTGATATTAACATAATCACACCATTCATGGGCATGTGATAGATTTTTAATGTCCTTGGACCGAGTCAAATCATGTTTTCATTTTATTATTATTATTATTATTATTATTATTATTATTATTATTATTATTATTATTATACGTAGGACTTGATGATAAATAAGTGCAGAATCAAATCAGTAAGAGCGATGGGTGCTATAGCTTATTTGGAATATAATTGATGGTGACCAACTACTGATATGAAGTGCAGTTCAGCCTACAGTTTAAATTTTCATTTTTTTTTTTTATTTGCTGAGTAATTATCTTTATCTTGATAAACATCAAAACAGATAAATGTCTCAAATTTCAACCAGTGGTGTGCAAAAAAAGGGACCGGCAAAATGATTCTGCATTTAAGTTTGCAACAATTTCAAGAAAGAACAAAAGAATATTAATAAAAATTACTCCTTCTAACCACAGAAATTATGGCTAGACTTCAATATGGATTTTAACAAAAAATTGTTAGGTGTTTTTTTGGAGTAAAGAACTCATGTGCGAGTCTTTTCTAAATAAAATGATGTAATAAAATTTAAGATTCAAAATAATGAGTGGAATTTGATAATAATTTGTGAACTTTTAGTAAATATTGACAGAAGAAAAAGAAAATATTACGTGATATATGTAAAAAATGGATGGTTACAACTTTGGGAAATTGGCTACAATTATCATAAATGAACGGAGTATAAAACGACTTGAAAAATACCAAAAAAGAATAGTACAGTATATAAAAATAGGAATGCACAATACCACTCAATATCATCCCCACCACTCCACTCGCACATAAAAAGTGATAAATTGTGAACCCGAAATAGAAATTCTTAATTTTCAGCTCTAAATTATTTAAAATAAAATAACATAATCATAAATCATAAATCCTATACTATGAATATAATACTGAATTATTTAATACAGAGCTGTCTCGGTCCTATAACTGTTTTTGATGGAAAGCTTAATTGAAGACAGATTGTACAAAAGTATGTACCGTATTAAAAGAAGGATAGAGTTCTTTATATTGTATAGTACAAAAGTATAATACAGATTATTAAACTGGAATATAAATCTAAAATATAGCTGCATTCATCATTAGTATCAAAGAGAATCAGATAAAGTGGAGAAGTACCTAAAAAAAACACCATTTTCATTATGCAACATCAACTAGTAACAAAGATTAATGTCTTTCTACATGAACTAGATTTATACAGGTGGCTCAGTCACCTAATATACCACTAATTGTAATTAGCAAAAGGAACAGTGTAATGCTAATAATTTAAGTCAAGATTACCACGCATAATTTAACTTGGGGCATATCCATACCCCAACTAGAACTGATAGGATTATAGCTGCGTATATGCACACAGGATAAACTTTCATCGAACCTGAGCTTCCACGAATGCTTAGAACTGCTGATGAGGGCATTCTTACGCTGCTGCTTTGTCCATGTTTTGCGCCCGACTTTGAATCTCTTTTACCGGTATCTTTAGTGGCCTGCATCAGCAGATTAGTGCCAAGATTAAATAAATGTGATCTGGTTTTTAGAATATAATGATTTGGAGTTCGGATTAATATCATTTCCTGTTCCAATTTCTGGCACTTTTGTCAATTCTGTCCCGACCTTTTCAATTGTCTATCAGTTCTATCATTGGAACAATGGAATAACTTTTGAAGCTCATTACTGAAAGCATGGGCCAACATAATAATGATCTAATTGAAAAGGTCGGATAAAATTGAAAAGCTTTCTAGGACAGGATAGAATTGAAAAAAGCTCCAAAGATTGGGATAGAAAGTGATATTAACCCTTAGAATTCTGAGTCCGATTATATCCATTACAGGAGTGCTAGAATCAATCCATATTATGCCACATGAAAAAATGGAACTCACCTCTGAGCTAAGAGATTCTGAACCATCTTTCTTGGATCTGTCGCTATGATTGGAGTCTGATTTGGGACCCAACCAAAAGCGCATTCTCCTTGAAGCAGTTCCTTGGGATGTAAAGTTCATCCAACTTGATGGATTTCGTGGCTGACGAGGTTGAATCTTGATTCCAGTTTCACTATCAGGGGTACTATCATCTTTGACCGGATTAGGATGACAAAATGTCTCGATTCGTTTAAGAAATGATCCTCCAACTGTGTTTGCTGAACCATCCACTTCTTCAACAGGATAGCTAGAACTGGAATTATCAGTCGATGGTACTCTTGAAAAGCTCGGAGAACTTTCATCCTGCAGATCGTCAATAGTGTAATAATGAGCATCACACGCCAGGAGTAGGAAGTACCCGTGCTAGATCATTTCAAACTCAAAGATCATTTCAAGCTCAATACACAACTGAAAATTATGAAATTATTCATGTTTGAAAGGAAAACTAGGAGTATGATTAATCTTTTATCGATAGAAGGGATAATAATAAGTATCAGAATGACAGTCGAGTTAGAAAATTATAATTAATTGAAAAGGCAAACCGGAAATGTAGCGAGTTAAAGATACTAAAGAGAGGTTCAGTTTCATTTCTGATTCTAATTCCCAAATTTCAGTATTTCCACTGCAGTTTACCAAGTTGCATTAGTTTTTGTGAGGAAATTTAAATATATTTTTTGGATGAATAAATTTTACTCATTAGATATATTGGTTTGAAAATGAAACATGTCTGGTTGATTTTGCATATTTTGATAACAGCTGATGAGGATTCACCTTAAATTCGGTTAATATGAAAAGATGAATGATTACGTGGTGATCCCACCGTGAGGATGATATGTGGCTAAAATTTTAGAAAATGCGCATTTCAAGTACAAAAAAAAATGAAGCAAACATTTATGAAGCATTTAGCTTTCAAGAAAAATAGGGGAACATATTTGGAAAAAAAATAAAAATAAACAAGGCCTGGGTTCCATGCAACAATCTAACCTTGCAAATTGCAAGTGGTGCTTGTGTTGGATCATCAATGTTGCTAGATATAAAGCTCCCACTCGGATCATAGGCCTTGTGGCCAGTTGACTCTTCATAGAAGCAGCTTCCATGGTTTTCAAGGCCTTCCAATACTTCTGACAGGGATGCGTCTGGTTCAGATGTGCCATCTTGAAAATTCAATCCATTTCTTTCATAGCCAAAGTCAGCAGCAAACGGTGAACCAATGGGAGCCACCAAATCTGAATAACTGTGTGCTTGAAGAGCACCTAAGACCTTGCCATCAAATTGATTGTATGTAGCTTCTTCGGACATTGAATCATCTCGAAGAGGCAGAGACGCCTAATTAATATGACGAAAGCAACAGCAAAAGATCTGAGTTTCTTCATTATTACATAAGAAAATAAAGAGGAAAAGTATGCCAAACGAGAGTTCAAAATATTTCATCTGTCACCTCCATTGCTGTTTCTTCTTCCGAGTGATCGATACCATCAGATGCAAAACTTTCGGGAGGTGCTAGGATAGTAGGAATCAGACAGTCAGTCTGATCCTTCCACCCCTTCTTTACATCTTCTGGTTCCTTAACCATTTGCATATCCAGCATCGCTGGCTCTCGAAACACATCAGAAGATACATCATCTGGAGAAGATTTATATGTAGATGGGACTGAGCCAGTATGTTCGACTTCAATGCACTTCGAATTGTCGAGCCTCTCATCTGCCTTGTGGAACAAGCGGCATAGGACATAGTCACCCTGGAGCAAAGGGAAAAAGAATAATCACAAACATAGCAAGCAACATAAATGGAGATCCCAATCAAAAAGGTGCAGAAGCAGTGGGCATACTAAAGCATAAGTTTATCTCGCTTTTTTATCCTAGAAAATTCTTTTGAGGGTGAGGCCCAAGAGATTCATACAGCATTGTGAGATACAATAATATAGAGGTGTTCTAAATTCCCTTGCTATTTTCACAGGTTTTCACTGGAGCTCATACCACTTTTACATGAAGCTGATATGTGGGACCTTTATCTTTATGGCACATGGGAAAATACAGATCCTAAACTTTGATTTGCCAACAAGGCTAGTAACAAATAAGTAACTGTTGCTAGACAATAAACAGTTGCGTGATTCAGGTAGCTTGAAAGCAAAGATATTGCCCCATTATCAATTTCGGAGGCATGCTCAAGGAGTCTATTCACCACACTGCAACTACTGAGGGTAGTAGATGGCACTTAAAGCCAGTTGAGGTTTAATTAATGTTTTGGCTAACTACAGAGCCTACAAGATGATCTCTTAAAGGGTTGTCAAGCACTAATACCACATGATCCTGACAAAAAGTTACTAAGAGAGAAATATGTGCAAGAGCATGCACAACATGAATACAATTCCATTACTAAATGCGCCATTAAAATAGAATATGTTAATTCTACATAATCTTTGATGTATTTAAAGCATAATTTGAATGAACACGGTACTAAGCATAAACACAACATGATCACGAATTGACAGCCCTACTCCAAAGTTCTTGTTTTGAAGAGAAGAAATACTGCGGGTTCAGTGTGTGTGTGTGGGGGACGGTTCTTGTGAGAACCCTCTTATTTATATATGTATTCATGTTTTTTTATACATGCAATTATGCCTTTTTGCAAACATGCTTTCTATCACAATAACCGTTGATCTTGAAAAAATCAACAGTTGAGATTGGTTTCTAGTTCTCACACCAAAATTGGTTCTCATATGATCCAATTCCTCTCTCTCTCTCTCTCTTTATATATATATATATATATATATATATATATATCCTGAATTAGCTAAAGAGATGATTAAAACCATATAAAACTACATAGTTGAACCCCTGTTTTCATAAAACAGATTCATAGGCATGAAGGAGAGGAAATTGCTGACGGGATAACTATTAGTCTATTACGATTAGTAAGGAAATGTCGAGGAAGCTACTACAATTTATTACTATTACACGCTGCTTGCTTCCTAGAATATTATAATGAGCAATTAGTAATCAAGCAACACCATTTTGATGAAATGATGCAATGATTTTCCGACAAAGAAGACGTGTGTGTGTGTGACAGTGTGTGAGTGTGTGTGTGTGTGTGCGAGCGCGCGCGTCTGTGTATCAGCAATTTACACTCCCTCCCTGGAAATTGTTCTGTAAAAGTATCAGCAGTTCTCTCTTTTCTTTTCGTTTTTTTAGGAAGTCAGGAATCCAATTTTATCTCCCATCAGTTCGACAGGTTTATTTATAATGCATTCTATCATAGTGGTACAAGCCAATATGCATGCAACATATAGTAAAGACAGGTTACAATTTATTTACCTGCCCAGAGCCAGTGCCATCAAGATCTGGTTCAGTAGCACGATACTCATGAACTATCCAATTTGTACGCTCACCCTTTGGAGCACGACCCCTATAAAAGACTAGAGTTTTCTTCAAGCCAATCACACGAGAGTCGGAGTGACCAGAGGAAGATGATCTGCGAGTTTTGATGGTACGATCCTTGCCTGTAGCTTTCCAATAACCAGCTTCTGTGGCTCGATTAGAACGGTACCCATTAGGGTATTTTTTATCACGGGGGCAAAAGAAAAACCATTCTGGGTCATCTGACTTTATAACGGAGAGTGCTGAACAAAATAAAAGGATAAAGGTATAAAAATTTTCATATACTCATGCTGAAAAATAGAATGATGTGCAATAACAATGTAGAGTTCAGTCTACAGCTACGTGAAACTCAAATACTCAATATTATCCAACTGACCCTTACAAATAGGCTCTCGACATGCAGATTGCTATCACACTTCAGGACACTTAGATATTACGAATAAAGAAGCAAAACTTGGAAGGGAAACTCATGACATGAGAAATTTTTCGAATGTAGGTAAGTTAAAAGGAAATGGTATTTCTTTCGAGCACTAGTTTGAAACGTGAATCGAAGCAGACATTAGCTAATTTAAATCCAAGCATCCCTTGCTCATCCCTTACTAACTGCCAATAATGTTAGATGCCATCATCGTCAAAACCATTACTTCAACTCCTTTTTCTGCACACAACTCCTTTTGCAGAGTAAGGCTTATTTGATTTGGGAAAAGAACTAACAGAAAAAGTTTTGAAGTAAGATGTATTAGTAAGAAAAGATGCACCATGAAACATGAGGTGTGATTGGCTTTGCCTTGGAAGAATATTTTTTAGATGAGAACAAAATACAAAATTTAAACATATCTTAAATTGCAATTGATTTCAGACTTGTAAGTTCACGTTTGTAATCAACTAAATATGCAGAATTCAATAGATTACATTATTCTTAAGAAAACAAAACAAAAAGTAGTTTTGGTCAAATTCAGCATTCACTCTTCCACTCTAATCTATTGCAATCTAGCGATCGTAAACAAGAATTACAGCAACGTTTTACCAAGTCCAGTTCGGAAATTCTTGATGCTTAATTTCTTATATCCTAAATTTTATGAAGTGAATTCTAGTCTGACAAGTATATAATAATGCACAAACGAGAGGACTAAATTACTCCACACTGCAGAATGTAATTAAATATCATAAACGTGAGATTATAATTGATTATCAACCAGTAAGTAACCATTCCTCCCAAGTTAAACTACGCACAAGACAAAGCACTAACTTACAAAACTAAAAACTAACAGATGCTACCACATTGCACAAAAACCGACGCCCCCCCTACAAAAATTCCAGAATCGGAAATGGCTGTTGAATTAGGAAGAAAATAGAGTAAGAAAAGTATACCAGGCAGATCCCACGGCTCCCATTTACAGACGTCGACCTCAGGTATGACCTCGACGGCGGAATGATGGCCGTTGATCTTCAGCCGCAAATAATGGTTGACGAGCTCCTCGTCCGTCGGCCGGAACCGGAAACCCTTGGGCAAAGCCTCCAATTTCATGGCGTACACATTAACCAGCCACAATAATCAATCAGAGCAGAGCGCCGAAAATCGGTACAACAGTGAATCCCTAGAATTTGTACAAGAGGTAAAAGTAAAACGAGAGAAGAGAAGAAGAAAAAGGTCCTCGAGCTCCACCAGGAAACGATTTGCTTTAGCGCTGAGGTTGCTTTTTGATTTTTCACGTGGTGGCCAACAACAAAATGGTGGAGAGCGTGTGCAAATGGGTTTTGGGTTCCTCTCCTCAGCGAGAAAATGGTAGAATGGCCTCCTCAGTCCTCCGTCACTGTGGCTGTAGCAATCTTCACTCCCATTCCCATAGCTCATCAATTATTGCTTTTACCGGAAAGAGTGAAGGAGGATAAAATGGCTGCTTTTCATCATGTTTTGGTTTTGGTCGGCTGCTATTTCAATCATTTTTATTAAAAAAAAATTGAGTCAATTGATTCATTATTATTTTTATTTTTTTTTAATAGTACAGTATTTCCTTTAAAAAACATCAATCTTATACGTATTGAATTTGAACATGTAGAATCGCATGGTATAGTTATATTCGATTCTACATAAAATCTGCCCATGAATAGTTAATTTGTGTAAAATATTTTTTCCTTTTCAAAAGATGGAAATAAATAATGAATATAATGGGTGTAAAATAGTTTTTCCTTTTCCAAAGTAGGAAATAAATAATGAATACGATGGAAAAAAAATAATGAATATAACATGTTTACCAACAAATAAATCATTATCGATTCTGGACCGATTCTGATATTATATTAAATATAATATTCAATCTTCACTCACAATAGATAACGTCCATATACTATAATTCATTTTTAAAACTTGTGTCCCTCAAGGTGAAGCACATATTTGGAAGACAGAATGAGTAACCCTTTTATCTCATTATTTAGGCAAATTCAAATACACCAGATTTGCCTGTATTTTCTGTTTTGGGTGTACATGTAAGACATGGCATGGTAAAATCGATGCTGAAAAAGGAGGAATTAAGGATCTAGTGAAAATGATTCAATCCAACCGTTGATTTGTAACACCATTTCTTTCTTTTCAGTGTCAGAAGTTTACGTGGGACTGTTTCTTCTTTTCCACTCTCCTCTTTAAAATATTTTTCCTATTTTCATTTTCTTGTTGTTTTCTTCCAAATTTTGTATGAATAATATACGTACTACTACCTCTATCCTATTATATTAGTCACATTCACTATTTGATACGTTTTTCCACCGAAATTTAGTACGAGTTTTAAAATATAATTTTGTAGTATCATTTTTTTTACATTTTTTTTACGGGATACTATGAGTGTCATAGTATCCCGTAAGAAAAACGATACTACAAAATTATATTTTAAAACTCGTACTAAGTTTAGGTGAAAATATGTGCAAAAAGTAAATGTGACTAATGTAATGGGATGGAAGTAATAGTATCTAATTTGAATTAAAGAGCACAAAAAATCTTTAAATTGATACTATATCATAAGTTAAAATTGAAATAAAAATAAATAAGTATAATAATCATTTTAAATTAGGGGACAATTATTATACATATAATATGTATATAATATATTAAATATCTTAAATTATTCGCAATATTAATTAAAAATATAAACTACTGTACTAGTATTAGAACAAATAAGTATTGTTCCTTATCCACTATGAGCATAATTAATGTACTTACGGCTGGCGTGACGTTATTATATTTAAGAAAACTTATCATTAATATACCTTATAAAAATTAAACCTTATTTTTTAAAAAAACTAAATCCTAAAAGAAAAAAAAATCATTGACGTAACACTATCACGTCAACCATGAGCACATTAAGGTTGTGTTTGGTGAATAGGATGTGTGAAGATGTGAAGAAGAAGAAGTGAGGGTTGAGATAGGAGAAGCCCGGTTTGAATGATGAGTGCATTTTGATAGTTAGCACTTTAGTTATTTTCTTTAATGTTTTATTTTTCATTTTTCTATTTTCTAGCTTTAAATAGAGGGTTGTACGTAGCTGCATTTACGGATTTTCACACTTCGTCTCTCTCAATAGAATCATTTTTCTCTACAAAATATGTTCTCTTCTCTTCCATTACATAGTCTATTATGGTATCATTAGCTCAGGTTCTACCGCAAGCTCTCTCTAGTTATTGGTTCTCTGCTTTCTTCTCTACGATGCCGCCGCGTCCGAATCGAGAAGTACCCAATTTTCTGCCGGACGATCCTATACCTCCGTCAAGTCATCTGTACCTTCATCCGAGCGGCAACCCCAGTACAATCCTTGTTATTGATATTTTGAATGGCTCAAATTTTATAAACTGGAGCAGATCTATGAAAACTACACTACTAGCTAAGAACAAGTTAGGTTTTATTGATGGATCGATAAAATGACCTCTACGTCTGTTAGATCCGAATCAATTTGTATGGGATAGGTGTAATAGGATGGTGGTTTCTTGGATTCGTAATGCTACTGTACCACAGATCCGATCAAGTTTGATGTATTTAGAAAATGCTTCTCAAATATGGGCCGACCTTCGTGATAGGTTTTCCCAGGGTAATATTGCTAAAGTCTATTAGTTAAAACAACAGTTGTCCAATTTGAGACAAGGATCCAATGATGTTAACACCTAATACACATAACTTAGAATAATTTGGGATGAGTTTCTAAATTTTCAGCCTAAAACATGGTGTGAGTGTGTAGGATGTCGTTGTGATAGTTCTCAAAGATGGAGAAATCATCAACAGCAGGATTTTGCTGTCCAATTTCTTATGGGTGGTTTGAATGATTCATATGCAGCTATTAGATCTCATTTTCTGAGTTTAGATCATTTTTTAGTTTTATCAAAGATATTCTCATTAGTGATTTAAGAGGAGAGTCAAAAGGGTATTGGTATATCTCCTGGTTCTCTGATAGCTCCAATGAGTGAGTCGCCAGGATATGTTCATGCGGCTCAGGGTTATGGCAGGGAGAAGGATAAGCTCTTTTGTACACATTGTCAACGCACTAATCACACAGTTGATAAGTGCTATCAACTTCATGGCTACCGTCCTGGATTTGGTAGAGGAATGGGTCGTGGTTTTCATGGTGATTCTCCTTCATCTATGCAAAAGTCAGTTCATAATGTGGGTGCTGAAGTCAACAATGATGGTTCAACAAATCTCCAACCTACTTCTTTTGTTCCTACTTTTCCCACTCTTGACATGTTAACTGCAGATCAGTCTCAGCAGCTACCTATCTCCAATCTCAAATCCAAGGTCAAGCTATCTCTTCTGAGAGTGCTCTAGCTAACTATTCCATAGGGTCTTCTGACTTTAATCCTAATTTTTGTGGCATGTTCTCTCTCAGTCCTTTAATAGCATCATTTACACACTCCAAGTCTATCTGGTTGATTGATACAGGAGCCATACACCATGTGTGTTGTTCTCAATCTCAGTTTAGTAGTCTCACAAACATATCTAATGTATTCATCACTCTCCCCAATACATAGCAAGTTCCCATTTCTAATGTAGGCACTGTCCAAGTTACATCATCTCTAACTTTACATTCTTTGCTCTATGTCCCTACTTTATCTTATAATCTTCTTTCAATTAGTAGTCTCATTTCTGCCAACAAATGTTCATTCTCCTTTACTCATGATTCCTGTGTTATTCAGGATGTTTCCAAGGGCATGCTGATTGGGATGTGTAGAAGAGTTGTCAATTTGTATGTTCTTGATCCAGCCCAGTTACATATATCATCTCCAAATCCAGTTTCAAGCTCTTCTCCAAGTGTAGCTTCAAGCATAATTAGTAGTGATACTTGGCATTGTAGACTTGGTCATTTGGAACCAGAAAAACTCAAGATTCTATCCTCTTTAATTCATATGAAACATGTTGTTAAGCCCCAATTCCCGAGAGAAGGCGCACGTGTCAAGAGCATGACTAGGGGTTGGATTAAAGGAGCGGGGATAGAAAATGGGAAATAATTCATCACAATAATTGAATAATGCTTCCCGAAAATTTGGGCAGCATCTTCTTTGCAAGGGGAATAAGTATTGGATCCGGGATCCCCGGATGTAGATTTAATTATTTTCAATAATTATTATCATACGATTATAGATCTTGAAAACGGAAACCGATCTAAGATTGTATACCTGTTTGTGTAACACCGGTGGAATCTGAGTTGAGGAAAAGATCTTCCACGCACTAGATCTTTGCACATGAGATCTAGCTCTTGATCGTAAACCTCAAGATCTTCTAGAGTATTTCCTAGCAACAAGAAGAATTTTGAGTGGGCGAAAATCTATCTTCTCTGCACTACCCAGAAACCGGGGCCACTTTCTCCCCAGATTTATGAATCTGAAAATCACATAATGTCATTCTCCACTTATCCCTTATTCATAGATAAGAAGTGGAGTGGTGGAGAAGTAAGGGTTTGGTTAATGGGCCAGGCTGTCACGACCGCACTTTGCTAAGGATAGCTAAGACGGGAAACCGTGACTAGGGGTTGGATATAAGAAGCGGGAAAGAAAGGGGAAATGACTTGTAACTCAGTAATTACCAAAATGAACAATTGAATAGACTCGATCAAAAGAAACTTGCAAGATAAACAAGTTATGAAGAAGCCCGAGGTTCAAATGTTACATGATCATCTCATAGAAATAACCATATAAAGTCAAACATAATTCTAGTTCGTGAAGGAATACGAGTAGAGTAGTTCTCGATTTACTGGTTCATGAAGCCAGTTAAACATAATTATCTAAATAAGATAATAGAAGTGTACAGCGGAAGTCTTTAACAAAATAGATACATATATGAAGATATGTATCTCTTTCTGAACTAAATTCAAAAGATGAATGAATCTCCTCTCAACACTGCCGCCCTTGCCACCTCGTTCAACCTGCAAGTTTTTGAAAACACGAGCAGGGCTGAGTACTTGATGTACTCCGTGAGGTTATGCCCAAAAATAATTTTCAGTAAAATAATCACCAATCATGCATTTCACCGTTATCACAAGGTTTTATCAAAATACTTGTGTAACTAAAACAACTTTATTTCCATAAACAATTGGAGTGCACTCCCCATTTTCTTCCATATCTGTATTATCCATATCTGTAAGTACGCCGGCAAGGTGGCCACCTCACCGGACGTTTCCATGCATAACCGGCCCACCTCTGGAGCACACAGTCACGACTTCGTGTACACATACCTGGCTAGCGACCTTTGTCTAACTCAGGCTCGATCGATATAACGTTGGCAATCCAACACAGATAGGCATCACACATAAAACCAAAAACATTTTATGCATGAAAGGGTTTTGAGTCAACTTGCTTTATTTTCAAAACATGCTTCATTATAGCAACAATATAATTTTTTTTGTTAGAACGCCCACCTGATTGCAAAGTGATAGATCGGTTCCTGGTTTCTTCTTCACGTTCCTCGACTCTCGTCCCTTGCTTGACCTTTAGGGAAAAGTCTCGTTTTAGAAGAAATACATTATTACTAGAATTCTCGTTCTAGTATTTTATCTCATTAGAGATTTTAGGAAATCATAACCGCTTCTTGTTCGTATCGCGTCTTAGAAATATATTAATCGAGAAGATAGAAAAGTCCACCCGGAAAATTCAGCATGGCCTCAACGTTCGATAAGTCTACTCGATAATTCTAAATTATCTAAAATCAGCTAAAGTCGACTAATTCAAATGAGAACTCAATTTCTCCATTCGAACTAGTCCCAAGACTCGATCAAGACGCTTGACAAAGCAGTAGAAGGTCCGTCATATGAAAAACACAAGTTCAACATTCTAAGAGTACCCTCTAGGAAAATAATTGTTTCTCACTCATTATAAATCGAAACAGAGCATATGATATTGATTTGGAAAGATAACACATAGGGCTATGACATGTTTAAATTTCAGAATTTTCCCATGAGTGAGCTGGGAGTTTGAATCATTTATTCCCAGAACTCGGAATCTGAAAATTGGGAATTTGGCAGATTCTGGTACTAACTTTGAGTGAGGATTTCTCACTCGTTTCTTGATGGATTCGAATGAATGAGATATCAAAACTGAAGTTCAGAAAACAAGGAACAACTTTCTAGTTATACTATTTTTCATTCGACCAAAGGAAAGTGGTCAAAACGTGGTTGGAAAAACGGAACAGAAGTTGTTCGTCGGAATTTCCAAATTGGAGATACAAACTTTGAAAAATCATAGTAAATTCATACGAACTCCGTTTTAAGTAAACGAGATATGTATAGAACGCTAATGGAACGTACTTCGACATGGATGAAGAATAAATGTCGAATTTCAAACGAGCTGTTCTCAGTTTAGCCCGCAAGTGGGCTGATTTCCAGATTTCAAAAGAAATGAGATGTGAATTTCAATTTATCATAACAGATGCATATGGACTCGGATCGAGATGAAATTTTAACTACGGATAGCTGAGAACATGATCTACAACTTTCATTTAGGACTTGTTCCAAGATAAACAGGGGAAGGCATTGAAAAATACGAATTACAGTAGGTGCAGAAGCTGTTCGGCCAAAATTCCCAGATTTGCGATTAAATCTTAAAAAGGTCATAGAGAATGCATACGTTGGCCGATCGGGGCGTATGAGCTATGTATAGAAACCTAAAAGGATGTACTTTAACATGAAAAAAGAATTAAGCTCAGATTCCAAGTAGATTTTTGCCAGATTGGCTCGAAAGGTAGCTGAAATTCTCAGAACTTTCGAAGAACAATACCTATTGAAGTTCAAGATAATCAACTCATTTTAAATCAAGGAATTCAAGGCGAATAACTACGAAAACATGATCATCAATTGAAGAGGAATGTTTGCAGAGGCTGATTAAACTTGGATCACCAAGAATGCAGAGAAACATAGGACAATCGATACATGAATCACCATAGTTCGAAGAGTAGACCATGGATTTGTGATTCTTATTGACATGCATGAACTTCTTCAAGTCGAGTAAGAGGGATTTTTCATCAATGAATTGAAGTGCTAGATTTTTAGACTTATCTCAAGATCATTCATCAAGAAAGAAGGGAGATTACCGATTGATACAAGAAAAATCGAAGGGTGCTCCTTCTTCAAGAATTCGGCCCTTGCATGCCCAAATTCTCCTTCTCCGATCAACTAGTTTTCACCACCATCTTGTTCCTTGATTCGGATAGTGAAGATATGCAAGTTTTGGAGTGGATTAATGAAGTGGAGAATGAGCTCTTGGTGAAGGAAGCTCTTGGTGGTGATGGCGGTGAATGAAGGAAGAAGATGAAGTTGAAGAGGATAATGATGAAGTGGAGGAGAATATGATATTTTCTTCTTTCATATTAGGAGGTGTGTGTCGTGTTTTACTTGAGGGGTGAGGGAGTAGGTGGTGATGAGAATGAGAGTTGAGTGTGCTACAAGCAACACTCTCCTAGCTCTCTCTCTTACACGTAACACACACACACAACACAATTTCTTCCCTCTTTTCTTTTTAATTCCTCCCACTTGCACTATTATAAATACATGTAGTCTTTTACTACTAAGTCACACATCTCATCTTATTTCCGTAAAAATATTTACGGAGTAACATTCTCCGAAAATTATTTCGGGTAATTTCTTGCCTTGCCAAAAATTTTTCATTCTCAAAAATTCTCGAGATTCATTGGAAAAAAATTCCAACATATTATAAAAATTCTCATAAGCTCATTTTCGTCCGTGCTCGATCTCAAATACTCGAAAATATTTATTTCCTCCTCCGAAATTTCAATTTTTCCAAATACGGATTTTTACGGCTATTACACAGGCTATGCTCTATTGGGCTACTTCAGGGATCTTGAGGAGGATATGGACTGTGTCTTCCAATATAATTAAATAATTCAAGTATTCTCTGACCCCGAATACTTTATTTAATTATATTAATATTATAGCTTTTCCACTATAGTAAAATAATATTGCATCGCCGTCCATTCCCAAATTACTACATACCGAGCTCCTCTTTGAATTATATTATTTCCCAAGTTTAAGATATTGCATGTCCATTAATTAATTTAACCTACTGACTGCTTTAATTAATTAATATCTAAAATGGAGAGTAGTACCCGTTCGACCTTATTATTATATCGGAACTTAATCCACATGCAGGGTTTGATATAATAATCCTTAGAACGCCTCAAGGGGACATCATCAACTCGACGCACCGAGACACAATTTCTAGCTATAATATTAATTATCATATTTATAATATTATTACCCAAGATACGGAGATTCTTTGAGTTGCGATAACTCTCACTCATGGTAAATCAAAACAATAATAATTATAAATATATAATTGAATATTATGACAACTAGAATTAAAAAATAATAATCATCTGAGATGTGATCCTTTATATAAGTCAGTATAAAAAGATTTATCTCACCGCGATCCTGTTCAGTGCAAACTGATTATGCACTAGTATAAGCTAATAACCAAGAACCGCATTATCCAGCATTATTGTACAACCTTGACAAGTAATTTGTCCAAGATTACTTTAGGTTGCGAACACCATTTAACCATATAAGAATGTGATAATATGATCTTCCGTGCGACCACCCACACCATATTATCTATAATATATAGTACCGGACATTTATTTGCATAACCATAACACGAATTAATATGCAAATTATATGACAAAATATTTATTTCTAAAATCGGAAGAAATTGTTAATAATATAAGCATAAAGTATGCTTTTCAGTATATCAACCCCAACAGAATAAATTATTTCATTCGTCCCATAATAGATGATGCATTTCATTTCTTAGATAGTTGTAATCGTTTTACATATCAAGTAGTGTATTAGTTTTGCTTATATTAGGATTATGATTCGTATCGTATATAAAATGTCAATAAAAAATACATATATAAAAAATAAGTTAAGAATGAGTATTATTTTTTGGATAGTTGTACTCATTTTAAATGTCGGGTCGCTTGATGTTTTGAGTCGATGAGCGGAAAGTTATTGAGGTTGGTCAAGGTTCAAACTTCAAACTCAATTAAACAATTATTTTATTTTTCTAATTGAAGTTAAATTGCCTCATTGAGAATTGACTATGAGATATAAACTCGTACAACTCTAAAACGAATGCATATTACATGTCTTTCTATTATTATTTTTTTTGAACTTTTACTTAAAAATTATAACATTAAGTAGAATTTCGGTGGAATGAATTAGAAAGGATTTTATTAATATTATCTTTTATTTTCTTTAACTTGATGGCCAAACGTTTACTTTTCAAAAGGAAAACATATGGCCTTAGAGGAAATTGGAAATTTGATTTTCTTTCTTATCGTTTGATTTGCTTTATTGGATATGCATCTTTTATTTTATTAGATACGCTCTGTGAAATAATTAAAGATATAATTCAAATTAAAGATACATATATTAATTAGATTAAAGTATTGATTAATTGTCAAAATTATGAGAATTTAGCAAAATAATCAAGAAAAATCGTGGTTGATCGACCTTTATTTTGCTAATATTATATATATATATATATATATATATATTAAAACAACACCCCATTGAAAATATTCAATAAAGATTACTATAAGGCAAATAAATTCATTATATAAGTAAAACAATTGGTAAGATATCTTACAATACTCTTTCCCGCGTATTTATTCTCTCAAGCTTGCTTTTGTCTTTATATTTTACTTGTTGTATTCATTTATGCAAATCTCTTCATGAGTAGCCGGCAAAACCAAAGAATGATAAATTACTGCGCATTCACTCTATTGTCACTCTTTATGTAAGAGTAATGCTCTCCTACCACCGGTGACATATTAGCCCGCGGCGTCATGCAGTATTAGCTGTAAAGGACTAAAGTACTTAGTGAGACCTTATGAAAATAAAGTCTATCAAAAAGACGAAAACTCTAATAAAAAATAAACTAACCCTAAAGGATCATCTTATTGACGTGTCAGTGACCGTCAGCCATGAGCACATTTAATGTGCCCACGGTAAATAAGGGAGCATTTCTCCCGGTCCTGTGTAATACAACTTTGCTTCTCTATCTATAATTGCACTTGCTGTGGTTAAAAAAAAATAATAAAACAATAATATTTTATTAACATATTTATACTCCCTCCATTTCGCTTAACTTGGCTCAAAACTTTTTGGCTTGTGCTGGCACGCTTTTCCACGCTTCTTGATGATGGGTTTTAAAATGAATTTTTGAAGAATTATTTTTTTACGGGATACTACGACAGTCGTAGTATCCCGTAAAAAAATAATTCTTCAAAAATCCATTTTAAAACCATCATCAAGAAGCGTGAAAAAGCGTGCCAGAAAAGCCACTATTCAAATGAGCCAAGTTAAGCGAAATGGAGGGAGTATGAATAAAATATTACCATATGAAAGGGAACGACACGTAAAATGGAATTTTCCAGATTCACCAACCCTGAACAACACTTACATTGGCACTTTGATTCTACAACCGAAAAAAAAGAATCAGTACCATACATACAACAATCATTCACTATGCATTCACAAAAAATCGGTGAAGATAATAATATATACAGAAAGTAGAAGATAGAACCAAGATGCAATAAAGAGGTCCTAACTTAGTAAGCAAAGGTGGGATTTTTTAACTTACACATGCGCTCATATAGAATAAGTACTACTGTAATAAACAATGCAGGCACAAAGTCTCGAGTTACAAAGCAGGATGGTAACCAATAGTGGCGTTTGCTTCTACCCTTTGCACCACTCTTCTTACGTTCCACTCTTGACAAAACTCTAGCCCCAGTCGAAGAGCTGTTCCGAGTCCAAGCACCACGATTACTCCTGCATACCATACACAATTTACGTTTTATATACAGAACGATTTGGGTTTTGTCGGAGTGTATCTAATGGCGATGATGAGATTGTACCGATGATGATGTTGACTGGGAGGGCGGAAACGCCGAGGGTTACGGAAATCAGCACGTCCAGCAAAAGACCACCAACTAGAATCGAAAATGCTACCCAAAGTGGACTAAAGCACCCCTGTTACCAAGTAACAATCAGTAATTTAGTAGTGGTATCTACTTTCTAAGAGAAAGTGATGTTATAGCTACTTACAACAGATAGATAAATAGAGAGATAGAGAGAGAGATAGAGAGAGAGAGAGAGAGAGAGAGAGAGAGAGAGAGATGCTTCCTCACGTACCCTTTGGCGATCTTGAGCTCTATAGGCTGGATCAACCGTCCAAACCCAGTAACTAGTCTGCCATGCATAAGAATCAAACTCAGAGGTGCTTTATCATAAGCAAGAAGCATAATCCTTTATTAGTGAATATAGCAATTCCCGAAACAGCCCCAAAAGCATAAAATTATGCCGGCTTTAGATGTAATGTACTTCCAGAATACGTGGAATTGTCTATCCCAGTTTTGGTGTCCCGCCCACTTCCATTTATTTTCGGTTTTCTTTTTTCTTTTTTTTCCTTCAATATCAGTCTCTCATGTTTAGTTTAATTTTACTATTATCAATTAGGGTATATAATTATTTTTTACATTTGATTTGTAACTTTTATTTAAGAATTGATTTTTAGGGTTGATTGTTCTATAACTAGGGATATAATTTTTTTTAAGCTTCAATTTTTCCTAATAAATAACTATGGTTCATTATATAATAATTTTTGTGTTATAATATTTATTAAATAGTGAAATTGATAGTGAGACAAGGTTGATGGGACATCGCTACAAGATAGAGGATCCGAACCACTTATAGAAAGCCATATAATGACTGGCAATTTTCTTTTGTCTCCCTAAGCAAAACTTAGAGTTAAGTTCACAAATAGCAAGGGTTTTTCATAGCCTAAAATGACAAGACAAAACCTACATAACCTATGATCCAGTTCAGATTAAAGCATGCATCAGGAAAGCAATCACAATGTGTACAAAAGTGACTGATGTAGCACATATAGATCCTACTGAATTCCATATCAAAAGCTAAAGCATCTAAACTTAAATTGCACCAAGACTTGCCTGAGGATCAGGAGGTACTACGTTAGCAGCTACTTGCCTACATGAGAAGTGTGGAGGCCTCATTATCAACCGTCATAGATTGAGCTGAAATTTTACAGTAAAGTTTTGGACACTTAACTGGCATATCTCACATTTATTTGAACCTCGGGTATTAAACCACTTTACTATGCATGAATGGTGTGCTTTTGCAAGACCGCCTCGACATAGACATCCAAGATTGATCAAGGCTTCTTCCTTTTCTTCCTGGCATACCCTGCAAAAGGGGAGCATCATAACAATCTATTTAGAATGTTTTCTGCGTTCTTCATGGGATATTCTGAAATGGCTATGGTGTTGAGGAAGTAAAATAAGTATCATATTAAATATCTCAAGGTAATATCTGATCCTAGAAATAGATAATCTCTGAAATAAAGAGAGCAGATATAAAATTGCTTCTGCCATGAGAATATATAATTATCTAGATTATGCCAGTCTCAAAACTATAAGAAAAGAGAATGCGTCGGATATGCAAAAACTATTTCCATCCATTTTCATACAATAATTAAGTTATTAGGGTTTCGGAGACAAAGACATCGGCCACGGCTACAAGTATATAAGAGTGCAACAGAATTATTAGTACTTCATGACCATAGCACTATTTACAAAGAAAATTAAAAAATTGATAAAGGTATGCATGACATTGGGAAGATAGTAAGGGCCCATGCAATCAGAAACAGACTCTAGCTACCCGAACAGTATATGAAGTTTGGTGAACTCCTCTTATTTAATCGCTTGCCTTGGCTGGAACCTTATGAGTTATGATTGATCAGGAAACTGAAACCTATATTACTTTAGCCATTCCAGGAAAATGGTGAATATGAGAATAATTTTTCATTGCTGCGTCATGCTGAAGCCTATAACGATATGTTTTGGTCATATTCATCAATTACAGGAATTTGACAAATGCAACTATCATCTTCCTTAATGTTATGTCGAGGAAGAGAAAAGTTTATGAGTCCAATTTAATAATCATAGCATATCCTTGTTTCAACCTACCTTTCAGTTCAAGACAATCATGGGGTGGCAATGGAGCAAAGAGATCATGCTACCAATCAAGACTTTATGTTAAGCTCTAATAGCTAGAAACGGAATCATTCTCTAACTTTTTCTTGTGTAGGAATTGAAAAGGTCGTCTTCCATTTAAATTAATAACAGGATGGGACTATATAATTTTTCAATATTAAGGATTCCTTTTAATTTCATGCTGATTCGCTGGCAAATAGTTAATACTACTCTTATTTAATTATTATTTATTCAATACATTCAAGAGATGAGGTAATGCAAAATAAGACATATACAGATATTATATCACTTCAGATTCTGAAGTTGCTATAGGTGATGACGACCGCTGCATTTGATACCTAACAGAGTAACAGATGCAAGTGGATTCTTAGTCTAACCAAGTAAAGAAAACTACCATAATCTCATCTCATTTTTAGAGATTTGATCACAAATATCTCCAAGTATGTCTCACATATCTCAGTAACTGTCAACATACGATTCTAAGAGAACTTCTAGTTTACTTTTTAAGCTGCTGCACACGATGCATGTTTTATATCAAAACTTTGAGTTTCTTTATATGTAACAATGATTCTAACAAGCATACTCGCAAATAACCAATGTATACTATCACTCCAACAATAAGCTTGAAAATGTGCTTCCAAGTGCTAACTAGTCTATGGGACAGTGTGATATATAGATCCAGACACCACTTAATACATACTTTTGTAAATTTGAGTAGTTGAGAGCGTGGAATTCCAATAACCGGAAAAAAAAACAGGGCAACAGTAACAGCAAATATTATAGTTCCACAAAGCTTTCTTTCACAGATTCGGTGCACAGAACATCTTATGGCCAAAGATTGAGTTCTTAAATTCAACTCTATAAGGGTACATACAGTAAATCATGGGTTTTTCCCTCCAAAGTTTGTACGTTGAATTACTTTTATACCTACTATCATTAAAAAATACCAATAGTATCATTTGCATTTATCATAAGTACTTTTATCTATCAAGGTTTTATAAAAAGCTAGTTACGCATATGATCAATCGGCAGGGATGGACAGAAGAAGGGGAAAGTCGGGGCCTACCCCCGCATCTAGTAAAAAAAAATCTTTTCTTTTCCTATTCTCATAAAATCATGAAATAATCGGTATGTTGTGCAAATGCCCCCATCACCAAACCAATTCGTAAGAAAATTACATTCTTGAATTTTCGAATTCAAAATTTAGAAAACACAACCCCGCCACTAAGGATTTTTTCTGCCTCGGCCCCCGCCCATCAGTACTACAAGCATAGAGCACCTAGACTTCCTAACCCAAGTCAGTACAAGAAATAGTCAAGGTGGAAAAATGATGATTACATGTGAGGTTTGGGCAAAAGAGAATTTCATATGATAATGGTACTGAATTTAATCTCTTAGGATAGAAGAATTTTTCCAACTTCTTGATTGATCTAAGATCCTCTATAATGGCTCAAAAAAAAAAGAAAAAGATTCATATAGGAGCTGTACTTCAAAAGTTCATGGCAGTATGTGATTCAATCTTAATAAATACAATGAATTTGGTATGCCACATAGAGACTCGATGGAGTTAATTCCCATGCATATGGAGTTGACCATCATTTGCTCCAGTTAGTCCTTTAGTTCCCCTTAAACTAGGTTTTGAAACAATGATTCCGAAGCATAAAGACAGGCAGAAGATTCATAAAAAAAAAAAATGAAGATTATATATTGACTTGAGAGCAATTCAATCAACTATCATAAAACAGATGCTTATAAAAACTATTAAAATGTCCTAAAACTGACAAAATCAAACTGTAGACCCTGTCGTTATATCAAAACCCCTGATTTGAATAACGGATACACACATTCCTGAGTTCTTATTATGCATTTCGTCAATTTTTTGCAATAGAGACCAAGTCTATACCCATTCTACCGATTCAATTTCAGGTAACAACGAGTGATTAATAAAGTTATACTAGAGCAGAAGGAGAAATAAACCTGCACTCTTCGTGAGAATTCGAATTCGAATTTCTCTCGAGCTGTGGTACACTCTTGTTGGAGCAGTCCACCACCACCACCTCAATCACCTTATCAACCAATTCCTGCGATTGAGCTACGGCCCCATTTTCCGTTGCGGCCGCCGGCATGCCGTTCTGCTGCTTCTCGATGTCGTCGTCGGGAGCTTCGGCAGCCATAGTTTGAGCACCACCATTCCGCATTTCAGCGAATTGAACGCTGATCGACTGCTCTCGAAATCGGAGAGTAGAAGTTGTTCCGTACGGAGTTGGGAATTGGGAGAAATGGAGAAGGGGAAGGGGAAAGGGTAAAGGAAGCAGAATAGAATCAGAGAAGTAGATGAGAATTTGTTGTAGATTTACATCACACACAAGAGAGTGAAGAGAGAGAGAGAGGGAAGCATGAAGTTTGTTCCATTGTTTTCTTTTTCTTTTTCTTTTTTTTCTTTTTTATGTTTTCATTAAATATTTGGTGGATTTTGGTTTGATTTCTTCCGTACTTCTATAAATATTCAACAAAACTCTACCTATCCATTCGGGATTTTTGTATTTTAGTACGTACGCATTAATGTTAATACTATGTTTTAATTCAAATAATTTCTCTTTTGGTTAATACTACTATAATTTATAGGATTTGGTAAATAAAGTTGCAGTAAAACGAATATTTAGTGGGATACATAAAAGGATAAATATTTAGCTATTCACTGGATTTAATGACATATCTAAAAGGAATAATACATTTTTTTTGAAATATTTAAGAAAAATATTATTATTATATCTTATAAAATAAATTTTAGCAAAAAAATACTAAAATCTATTAAAAATAACTAAGCACTAAATGAAAAAAAAAATGATTGACCTGTCATTGTCACGTCAACCAGCTGTGGACATATTAAATGTGGCCACAATGGATGATGAAACACTTTTAAAAATAATTTAACCAAATTAAAAGCAATTGTTTAGCACAATACAAAATGATTTGAACATCTATATTAATATAAGAAAGTAGGATAGTTAGCATATTTTTCAGTTAATATATAGTATAATAATTACTCAGCATCTATAGTCAATGATGGATTCGTGTCTAATTTTCAAATATCTCAATTTTAAATTTATGAAATTTTTAAATAATTAATATTTCCTTAAAAAGTTAATTATTTTCCTCCATAATTCTTGATATTAGAGTCTTATTTCTTTTTCTTTAATTAAGTACATATTTTAAAATATGTTATGTTATTTTTTATACATTTATATAATGCATTTATATCTACAAGGACTCCTTTTTATAAAGTTCAACCATTAATTAAATTTTTAATAATCTATTTAGTACGGAGTATATAATTTTCTAAGTATACATGTTTATTTTTCATTTTCAAATACACACAACTGATATAATAATTGAGAATACATTTCGGTAACTCAATTAATAATGTTAGGATCATATTATAATTATAATTATAATTTCATTTGTACCTGAATGTTTGATCAATAATCTATAAAAATGAGCTATAAATCTACACATGCACTTGAAATAAAAATGAGCTACAAATATATATACAAAAGCACACAACATATGAGTGGGTACATATAGATAGTAACGATTTTTTGTTGGTTTTATGAAATAAAATAGAAACTATTATTTGAAATAAAAATTAAGTATTTTTTTACTAATATTTATCATATTATTTATAAATAAACCCCCGCAACAAATACTAGTTTCATTCAATAAGAATGAGTACGAATGTCTAATTGTATCTCAAAATTTATCATAGACAAAAATTAAACCACTAAATAATTGTTGATGAATTCCATTGCGTAATCGCATCAGAAATTGATTTATCGGACAACAAATTATAAGTGCTAATTGTAAATTAAATGAACAATATTTTCTATTCTGTAATAATGTTGTAAATTAATTCACAATCTTTATAATTTTCATAAAATATCCTAATATTTTAATGTTATCTTGAAGTATTCGTCAGAGCATAGCGGCCTGCACGATCCTGCTTCATGCCCCTCTCCCCAGCGCTCTCCGGTAGGCATGTAGGAGTACCAGAGAATGCCCGAGCCAGATTGCATTTGCACTCCTGGGGGCGACCCTCTTCATATCGATATTCCTTTTTATTTTTATTTTTAACAGCTAGAAAATAAAAATAAAAATAAAATTTTATCACCACATTCTCACTATGTTTGCACATTTTTTTTTTTTTCATTTTTCTGTCAAAATAAAATCTCAATTTTCTTCGCCACATCTTTCAATTTTATCATGTACTGTCTCCAAGCGGAAATTTCAACGTTATAAGTAGTTATGATAAAATATTCATCAAAAAAAGAAGGTGTATATGGAATAAGATCGAGAAGGTAGCGCAGCTCGATTGTTTCAAGATTATTGATATGTGTCAAGAGTCTGATCTTATTTCAATAGTGGCCAGATATAATTTGAATAGCAAGATTCAAGGCAATCCAAAAGTGTGGTTTGGAAACGGCGTCGGCGGCGCAGCGGATTACTATGTTAAGTATTAGGGAGTTGTATTGTCTGCTTGGCTAGAATGCCTACAAGAATTATGTGAGCCAGATGAATATTTAACTTAAGGAGGCCAGCAAGAGCTGATTGTTAGAAGTTGCTACATATATATGTGAGAATTGCCACGGGGTGCTTAGAAGCACTGACTGCATGCACCCAGCATGAAAGAATTGTCTGGTGGCATGGAAAGATTCTCACAATCGTGGCTCTATAGCAATAAAGATCCCCCGACAATCATTCTCGACGTTATTGCCTCCCATGATCAGTGATTTGACACGTATTTTATAAGGTTACAGACTCGAACAACATTTTTAACGACATTGTCAAAGGAAAGGCATTGCAATCACTTTCATAGTTAATGGACGACTATACAATATGAATTACTACCTCGCGTTAAAACAATTTGAAATAACAAAAAATAAGATGGAATAAGTGATTTCCATGTAATGGAAGTTGTACGCAGTAATAGGGATGTCAATCGGGTCAACCCACCGAGTTTCGGGCCAACCCTATCGGGTTGCGGGCTATTCAGTTCGGGTCAATCGGGCTTTTTTTTTTTCTTTCGGGTTGATATTTCTTGGCCCTAACCCTAACCCTCTCGGTTTCGGGCTAGCCCATCGGGCCAAAGAATTTACGAAAATAAATTTGATATTTCTAACATTTTATTTGTTATCATAATCGTCTTACACTCTCACAAATAAAAATAATATAAATAAAATTAATATTTTAATTATACGACCGGAGATCGGAGCGGGGAGATTTTCGGGTCATGGTTCAACCAATTAACTAATGGTTTAACCGTTTATCAAATAAGTAATATTATTAATAATTAATTTCATTGAAAAATATAAAAATATGAAATAAATTATAGTAATATTGTGTCATTATAAAATTTACAAAGATATTAATTTATAAATAATAATAATATGTGTAATAGTAGAACATTTGTATAAAATAATAGAATGTTGAAGAAAATAATTAAGAAGATTGAAACTTTATACATATGCTTTTATAGTATTTCAAAACCTATATAATAATAAATTGTTTGCAATTTTGCAAATTAGTTTGGTAGCTGAGTTGGTTAGCATGTTATTGTCTATATTTGAAGGTCTTCGATTCAATTTTTGGTAGGGGCAATTTGTTTTTAATTAAATTTAATATTTTTTAATAAATAATAGCCTGGCCCGACGGGCTGGCCCGAAAAGCCCGAAATTAATATGGGCTGAAAAAAATGAGCCCTAACCCACTTTTTTTTTCAGGCTATTCGAGTCGGTCCGTCGGTCTCGGGTTTTTTTGACATCCCTACGCAGTAAATGAAAAAAATGATGTAAATTGAAGTTCAATCCATTTCATTAACGTGTTAAATGGAAGTTAAAGATTTAGTGATGTGACTCGTGAGAACGACGAGCAACATAGCATCACAAGTAAAAGTGTGAGAACAACCTAGTAACGGCAAAAAAACATAAAATCAAACAGAGGGAAATTTTTTAATTTAAAAAATTAATAAAAAGATTAAAGAGAAAAGAAAAAATTAAAAACAAGTGTCAGTGGCGATAAAATCGTCTTTGCGCAGCAAATGCTGCTTTTTTGACAGCTCAAAGGGTGTGGTCCCCACTGCCGCCAACCTCTTTGGAAAACCATCACTTTTTTTATTAAAAAAAAATTAAAAAAATAAAAATAAAAATCGAAAAATATAGGCTGTACATTTTGTTTTTCAACCGACTGCCCTTTTATTGTTCCTCTTAACCAATGTTCTAAAAGTCGCTAGGAGCTAGTCGGGGGTGAAGAGGGGACTAGTGCCTAGGCAGGAGTCTAGGCGGAGACTAAGCGCATTAGAAAACAATAGTACTTATTTTTATTATTTTCACATTATATCATTAGTTAGAAACTATATTAACATATATTATTCATACTTTTATTACCAAATTCATGATAAAAACATAAAATACGATAATTAATAGTCAAATTCAATAAATTTCATAATCTATAATAAAATTTTATAACTTTCAATAATATCAATATGTATTGAATTTAATATTTGCAATCTAATTTAGCACTAAATCCGTCTAGTCATCAAAATGATGTATAAAAACAGCATAGTTAACGTAAATATCGGTTAATTCACACCTTGGGATTAGTTAAACTTTAATCTGACCGAAGTTAGAATGCCGCTAAGTGCCTAGGCGGATTTAACATTAATCGGGTCGGTGGGGTGCCGCCTAGCACCTAGGCGGGGACTTTTAAAACACTACTCTTAAGTATTACCACTTCTGGGGCAAATACTAAAATAGCCGATTTGAATAACACTCATACTTTTATAGCCACTCTAATAAGACTTTTAAAATCATTTTAGATGAGTATTGTCTTAAACACCCCTCATTATTCCTTGTTTTTTATTTTCCATTTCATTTGCATTTACTTTTAGAAAATATTACAACAAACAAAAAGTAAAACAGAAAAATCGATATTTTTATTAACTTCACATTAGCCGGCAAAGGGATGTAGATGATGGATTGTATACAAAATAATTCACTCTCCCCATATTCAGAAAAAAATAAATAATATATATATATATATATATATATATATAATTAATTAAAAAAAATGGGCAGAGAATTGAAGAAATTAGAAAGGAAAATAAGAGGAAAAAATGTCTTTTTTTTTTCATTAAACGTGGACAACGGTAGCTAGACTTTAAAAAGAATTTTCTGTTAGGGATTTTGGGAATAATATTATCTATACCAACTATTGTGTTCTAATTGTATATCAAATATTAAAATTTATTTTTTATGATGTTTTTTATAAAAATAAAAAAAATATATTATAATAAATCATAATAACCATTTATAACTAAAAAAATGGAATTTTTAAAATTAATATACCATAATTTTGGATTTATCAACCCTGTTTTAGCTATAAAAAATTGAAATTAAATGCTAAAAAATAATTATAAACTCTAATTTGGATGAGTTAACCCTGGAAAATAATTATATAATTAAATTAAATAATAATAAATTAAAATTATTGAATACCAAAATGGGTGTAGAGGATCCCAATTGGGGATTTTGTTACTGGGAATAAGTTTTTCTACCCAAATTTTAAGTGGGTATATATAAAATACTCATTTTGAAAATGCATGTGTAGAAAATACCCATTTCAATATATTAATATTATATTGTTGAAATCAACGCACAACGGCGGGCAGAGGTGCAGAGTTTTGACCCCACTTTTTATATTTTTTATCTATTGTGATTTATTTATATTTTTACCAATTGGAAAACAAAATTTTTGTGGTGAAATTATATCACCGACACCAAGGGATTATTCAAAATTCACTCAAATTTAATATGATAGGTGAAACAGTTAAATTATTGAATGCATTCTCTGAAAATTAATTTTCACAGACTAAATAGTGAAAATAATAATTGTATTCAGACAAATTTGACTACTTTATCAAATTTATTTTTCACAGCAAATAATTCATAATTCATACCTGTTTTATCCTATAAAGTGGGTAGAGTGTAGAGCATTTCTTCGCTCACAACACCTTAAAAATTATTTTCGTCATTTCTTAAAAGCTTACAATTTGGAGTATTTTTTTTAGCGTTAGAAGGCAATCAAAGACAACTTACTGGTCGCAAACTGAGGAAAAGAAAAAGCAAACGAAATTGAAAAAGCTCATGAAATTATAGCTTTTAAGGTACATTATCAAGTTAATTATTCTATTTTTTCAATTATATTTTTGGGATTTACATGCTCAATGTTATATTGATTCTTAGGTGTAATAGTATGATTTTAGCCGTAAGATATTTAGATAAATATGAAAATTTATTGTTTAAATAATTTTATTAATATAGTTTAAAAAGATGTCTCACGGTTAGATTAGCAGTTAAACCGTAAATTTCACGGTTTAAATGCTAGTCTAACCGTGTAACACCTTTCTTAATTAACAAATGATTTTATTTAAAAATAGTATTAATATAGGATTGGGGTTTAGAATCTGTATAAATCTGTGTAGAAATTGTTGCGAATATTAGAGTGTTTTCACAGTTAGAATTAAGTGAAACCGTGTGAGATATCACGGTTACATTTAAATTTAACCGTGAAAAGCACCTTTAATACTATTTTTTAATAATATAATTTGTTAATTCAGACAGATGTTTCACAGTTAGATTAGCAGTTAAACCGTGAATTTCACGGTTTAAAGGCTAGTCTAACCGTTAGTCGTCTTAGTTTAATACTATTTTTAATAAAATAATTTGTTAATTCTGAAAGGTGTTTCACGTTTAGATTAGCATAACTTATGTGTGTAATATTTTTATGCTTAGCTTTATGCATAACTTATGCGTATAATATTTTTATTAATTTTTTTTTTCTGAATTAAATTCATGCAGATGTCGTTCGTTATCGTAAACTTAAATTACAGAGGAAATTGGGCCGATTGTGTGTACGAGGGCGGTAGGGAGATGGATATCGTCTTATCAACAAATTCTATCAGTGTGTACAACTTTAGATCCCAAATAGAGAATATGTGCATTTTCTTGGGCAATGATTTTGATATCTCCTATTTGAATAAGACACGATCCGGACGTCTTGTTAAATCACCGTTGGGGACAGACGAAGAACTCGTGCGCTTGTGCAGTACCGAATTGTCTCCGAAAGTATATATATGTTCGAACAACACGGCATCGACTTCTCACTTTTCCTGTGAACGAGCCGGCCCGTCCTCTCCATATTTTCTACGTTCGAGCAGCCGTACCAGTATGGTGAATCATTCGAATTCGGCTACCAGGGCAGTGATTGGCACACAAACCTTGAACAGATTGGCATGGGCACTCTTTTACAAATTGGACTGGTGACGTCTATCACGGAGATCTTAACTTCGGTACCAGTTCATTTTCTCATGTCTCTACTGGCTGGGAAAATTTGATCCCAGACCTCAATTTTACCCTAGAGGATGAGCATAATGGGCGTCTGAGGCGCGGACTCGAGGTGATACGTATGAAGTCATAGACGACGACGACGACCCAGATTACGACGTTGAAGCTGATGCTGAGAGCACAGAGAGCGACAGACCTGGAGATAATTCTGATAGGCGGCTGAACAAGTCTTTGTTTGCCGAGTACACAACGTGGATACTTGACGAGGGCGGGATGAAAAAACTATTGCGATTAATGTATCGAAGTCCGAACTATGATGAGGCTGAGGAGGATATAGATACAAGGCATATGAGTAATTGGATAGTCCCCATGGTCCATATCCAACCTGAAAGCTCAACAGTATATGCGGGTGAGGTTAATTTGATTATTGAAGGGCTTGCTATTAATGTCATGTATGATATGAAGGACGAACTGACGATTGCAGCCGGTCTGTGGAATTTGGAGAAGAATGCAGAATCAAAGGTAGAGAGGTCGGATAGTGAAAGACTATATTTGAAATGCAAATCATCAAAGCGATGCCCCTTCTACCTACATGCCCAGGCCAGCGGAGGCTGCCATTTTTTAGTGACCAAGTTTTGTGGCGATCACACGTGCAATCAGGAAATAATAGGTCTGAAGAAAAGGAAGCTTCGTTCTACAGTCGTTGGGGCGTACTTTGCGAAGCGAATTCTTCGTGATCAGGAAATAATCAAGCCAAAGGTCATAATGAACGAGCTGAAGGAAGTTTTTGGTGTCGACATCAAGTACGATGTCGCCTTGAGAGGACGAAACTGCGCGATTCAGATGATTTATGGCCAATACGAAGATTCATTCAAGATGCTCCTAGGTTACCTCGCGATGTTGAAGAGGACAAATCCGGGTACGATCACAAAGACCGAAATTGGAGACGATGGCCGGTTCAAATAAGTTTTTGTTGCTCTCGGCGCTACTCGAGTTTCGTATTCATCGTGCATGAGGCCAGTTATTATAGTGGATGACACACATCTAAAGGGGAAGAACAATGGGATACTGTTCGTAGCCGTGGCAAAGGACGTTAATGAGCAGTTGTATCCGTTGGCTTACGGAATAGGGCTTATCGAAAACCATGAGTGTTGGACCTTCTTCATGCGATGACTCAGAAGAACCTTTGGAGCATTGCAGGGTACGTTGATTGTCTCGGATCAACATATATCCATCATACATGCCGTCAGCATTGTATTTCCCGATGCCTTTTGTGTTACTTTCACTTGAGCAAGAACTTGGCACACTATGGTAAGCATGTCGTCGCGCTGTTTCAACGAGCTACATACACGTATGATGTTACATAATGGAATGAGAGAATGAATCAAATCCGTGATCTGAATGCCAATGCGCATGCAAAATTGATGGAAATCGGCCTTGCCAAGTGGGCTCGATCAATGTGTCTACCTCGACGTTTCAGCAATATGATGTCGAACGCTGCATAATCCGGTGACGTTTGAGTAATATGACGTCGAACGCTGCCAAGTGGGCTCGATCCATGATCTAAAATCCACACACAGTATTAACACAACATAATAATCGACAAAGTATCATAAATAATAAAAATATAACATAAGGTCCGGTCTAACCTCGGCTGAGAACTGAATATCAGGGTGTTCGATCTCATCGAACAAGGACTGGTTCATCTGATGGGGCGGGTCCTGCAGATTCATGAAGTAGGAATTCGGCCCGCTTCGTCTGAATTCTTGATACAGCTGCTTGATCGTCGGGCCGGAATACGGTATCGTAATAGTCAGAACAAAGGGGCTCTGTAAAGCAGCCGATGACCTCACAGTCCGTCCCCCAACACGAACCCGACGCACATGCGTCTGTCCTTCAACGTCAGAATCAGCATCACTGTACTCACCCCCCTGCAGCACCTGGGGATTGGGAATCACCAGCTGATGGGGAAGCACATGATGCAGTACGGGATGTACCCAATCGTCCAGGGGCATCCCCTCCAGCTCCCTAACATAAGACGAGTGCCCCGACTCCTCATCCTCGACCTCAGCCACTCGAACAGGAGGCGTCCTTGATCTCTCCCAGTGCTACCGGCTTTGGGGAGGGCTCCCTAAACCCAAACACGTGCTCGAAACCCAGAGTGCCCTCGGGGGTAGGTGCCCTGTACTCAAGATGGGCACCGTAGTCATCATCTCGAGCTGCAGAAGCTCTGTAGGCCCGGTCAACGGAATGTCTGGAGCTGGCATGTGAGGGTGCCCGACGATGGCTCGAGGGACTCCCCGACTTCCCGAAGATCCCCTTTAGGTGCCCTGCCATGAACTTGGCGATACGAGCCATCACTCCTGTCTCCGACGTATCCTGGGCTATGCGTTCTAGCACCTTGTCGGCCCACGCATCGTTATCACATCCTTGAGGGCACGGATCCCCGTGTACACAGCAGACGAGGCCCTGGGACCTGTCGGGGAGTGAACTATCGACCCTCGGCCTCTTTGACGTACTCGCACGAGCCCTGGGGTTTGGGAGAGGGCCTCGACCCTTAGAATTTGCCCTAGTGGTATGAGGCTGGCGACCACGGGGCTGGGCGACATTCCCAACATCTCGAGAATAGTGCTACCTATCACCTGTATCCCCACGGAAACGTCGCCCATCTCTGTGGATCCTTTGCCAACGTCCATGCCCAATCATCAACAGGTCTATCGTAGTCCCGGCACAATAGCAAGTAGTAGTAGACGAGGAGGTTGGCGGTACTCAAGTATTGATCCTCCATCCCTATAACTTGATCCTCATCATTGAAATTCGCAAACAGCTCTTTCACTCGCACCTTACGCCCCTTGTAAAAAGTATGGAAGAGGCTCGTAGTTGGGATGACGTGGTTCTTGCCGTGAGGATTAAAGGTCGTAGAACCGAAGCATAATCCGGTGACGAGGCAGAATTCTTGAGGCCCAAAGCGAATATCCCGCCCACCGACGTGAAATAGTCTTTCAAATTCACGCTCCTCGCCACTCCATAGCTCCCGGGATAACAGCTCGTGCAAGGCACGCTTCGCATTCCTACCTTCTTCATCGTACACACCCGTGCAAATGGAGATTCGTCAACAAATCGCTGCAACAGTACATTCCCGCCAATACGCCTTAACTGATGTATGATTGACGGAATTGCTCGGTCTCGTTGATAAGCATTTATTTCACCCGGGAATCCTTGCATACGAGGCCTGTACCATTGATACCTAGGCTGCAAAAGAAAGAAAAGTGTAAATTAGTTAATTTATCAAATTTTCATAAATTATTTAATCTGCACAATTTAGTGCTTTTCACGGTTAGAGAGCTCACGGTTTGATTTAATTCTAACCGTAAAATTCACTATAATTTTTTCTACAAATTTAATATTCGCAACAATTTCTACAGATTTATACAAATTTCGAACCCAATTCAAGCACATAAATCTACATATTTAGCATACAAATCAAAAGATTAAAACATAACATTATACACATTATAATTCTAATTCTATTCCATAACCATAAAACTCTAAACATGCATTAACTGTAAAATCAATATAAACTATAAATTCAATAATCTTTTTTTTTAAAAAAAAACTCACCGGCGGCGGCGGCTCGGGAAGGTTTTCCCGTTCTTCCCTCGTTGGAACTCGGCGACGTGGCGGCGAAGGAACTTCAATGCCTTCGGATTCATTACCCGTATTGTGGTCGGAATCGGCCATGGTTTCTCTTCTCTCTGGCGCCGGCAAATTACTATCTCACGGTTTCAAAAAATAATTTGGGGGCTAGGGTTCTTCACGGTTTCTTTCTTTTGAAATTGGGGGAAAATTGTGAGAGTGAGAGATAGTGAGAGAGCCGTGAGAGTAAGTGAGTAGGTTTTTCTTTTTTTTATTTATTAATAATAATAATAATAATAATAATAATAATAATAATAATAATAATAATAATAATAATAATAATAATAAAAACAAAAAAATAAACAAATAATAAATAAATAATAATAATACAAACCAAAAACAAAAATAACAATAATAACCGTGAAAGAAGGGCGAGCCTAAACCGTGAAAGAAATCAATTTTAATTCTGTTTCTGCTTAACCCTTCGGTCAATTGGTAAAATAAAAAACATAATAGGACAAAAAAAATTGGAATACCGATAAAGATTGAAGCTTTTGACAGAAATGTGTACAAAAAAGCGGGGCCCATGTCATTATTTAAATAAAATGGGTATTTTTTGAAGATGCATTTTCAAATTGGGTATTTTGTTCACTTTCATGTTCAAATTGGGTATATTTTCAATTTCTGCCCGTTTTGTTATTTCTCACAATTAATTAATAATTAATCCGTGTGTCATATGTAGTACGGAGTAATAGTGTATTATTGCAGTCTGCAGGCAAAACATTCATGAAAAAAGAAAAGAAAAAGAAGAATCGGAAATCAAAAACAGAATATGGTAAGGATGGGAAATAATATACTAGAAAATACAGGAATGTAGCCCTACCCACCGTGGGCATACTTAATATGCCCATGAATGATGTGGCGGTAAGTATTTAAGGAAAATCATAATTAATAATACCTTATAAAAATAAATCCTAACAAAAAAAACTAAACTCTACCAAAAAAAACTAAACCCTAACTGGAAGTATCAGTGATAAGAGTGAAGATATATTAATATAGTTTTCATGAATGAAATATAGCTAAAAAAACAATAATAAAAAAAAAAATTTGACGAGCAAATCATAAAACTTGAAAAACAAACAAATAAATTCAAATTCAAATATAATTTGGAATCTTATAAATTCAAAATATAATGGGAGACATGCATGATTTAGGATAATTTAAAATCTTAAAATTCAAAATTCAATGGGTGAATAGATTATGAAATGTCAATTTATAATTTACTCTTAATAACAAATTGCAACTCACTTGGTAATATGTTTTCTTTCCAACTAAAAAGGCCGAAATTCAAATTACCATGAAAAAAAAAAACAAAAAATTATTATTAATCATCCTTTTATAAAGAAAAAAAAAAAACTGATTTTTTTGAGTAAACAATTGATATACTGTTAAAATAATTGTAACTTGATATTAAAAGTTAAAAATTAAAAAATCGATCAAAGGATCCCAAAAGAAATTAAAAATAAAAATAAAAATGAGTACCATAATACCAGTTTGGGTTAAAATTTGGATGTCCGATTCTTACAAAAATAGAATATTACAATATCGAATTCTTGTAGAGACGGATGCAATTCCGCTGGGATTCGCATCCAATTTGCCACCCTGTGAATCTTCACATAATATAAAATAAAGAATTAATCTATAAGGCCATAATATGGCCACCCATAATACCCTTTTTATTATCTAATAATAGATTAGCTTTTATATGATAAGTTATATTAGTTTTGTAGACTAATTTATCTCTAAATCTAAATATAGTAGAATCATGAGAATTAAGTCTCCCCATTATTTTAAATTTCCTTTATTTTGTATGAACAATCAAAAGCTTAATTAAGGTAATATAATTAATTTAAAATTAAGTTATTATCCACGATAATAATAAAAAATCCATATTAGAAGTAGTACAAAATTATTGGCCATACAATGCATACTACAGAATACTAGGAGTATTTTACAACACATGCATGCATGCTAACTAATTTTACCGTATCATTAAAAATGTTCAATTACATTATAATATAAAACCTATACATTTTAATATGCATATATGCAGTATAGCTCGATATAAAAAAGTGTCCAACTACATGCATGTTCATAACTATGTTTTTTTAAAAAAAAAAAAAATTAAAGTAGGAAAATTAGGAATGTATTTTGCCTAAAAGACCTTGCGTTATATGCGGAGAACATTATATAAATTTATCATAATTAAAAAATATATTTGATTTGAATTAAAATGTATAGTTCACACATATATATGTTAAATATATTTCGTTTTATGACTATAAAAAAATAATTTAAAATGTTCACCTATCTTATTAAAATACATATATGAAATTTTAAATTAAGTCAGTAATTCATTGATTATAATTTATAACCATGAATCACATATCATATATTTAATTGAATTATTTAACTGAATTATAAAGTATTTATAATGTCACACGATTATATAGCAAAGAAAATGTAAAGGTGATTCCGAAAATAATGAGTACGAAAGTTACCTATATTATTATAATAATATCTAAATTTGTTGTATCATTTTGGACTAATTAATGAAAAATATATATGGGAATAAAACTATCAAATTAACATGGAGAGTTATTATATTTAATGAAATCTATTTTGAATGAAACTATCTATAAATAGATATAAGGATATAAATGTAAATCACTAATTTAAGCCATCAAAAATTACTGTAATATCCCTATATGGCCAGCCATATTTATGGCTCTTTAATAAATACTATTAGATTTGCAAATTTAGAGGAATGCTTCCACACCCACCGTAGTCATATTTAATATGTCCACGAATGATGTGGCAGTAAATTATTTAAGGAAAATCACAATTAATATTTTTTTATAAAAATAAATCCTACAAAAAAAAATACTAAATCCTACAAAAAAAGAAACACTAAATTCTAAGTGAAAATATTATTGACGTGGCACTGTCACGTCAACCGTAGGCACATTAAGTGTGTCCACGGTAGGTAGGGAAGCATTATGTGCAAGCTTATAGTGGTTTTTTGCAAACTTTAAGTATTTCAATATAAACGCAAAAAAAAAATCATGAACTCAAAATGTTTAAGCTGTTTTATTTTTAAGTTTTCAGAAACTTGTTTTAACATAATTAATTGAAATTTAAAGCCCATTTTAAGTTTTCAAAAACTTTTTTTTAACATAATTAATTGAAATTTAAAGCCCATGCCACGGAGGACTCGTACTCGGGACTTTTAGTTCCGAAACTAAACCTCCTACCGCTAGGCCAAAACAAGCACACAAAAACTTATTTTATTTGAATTGTTACATTATTGCTTAATTATATTATATTGTTAAAAATATTTTGATTTTGATTGAGAAAATATATATATATATATACTCCGTATATGATATATGATATATCCATTTTTTGAAAGTTTATCTAAATATTGTACAAACAATGTAGTGGGAATGGGGTAAAATACCCCCCCCCCCCAACACATTTCATAACACACTTGGCAAAATACACACCTTCATAATTATCATAGCAAAATAACCACTTTTATTGTGGACTACCTATTTTGCCCCTCATTTTATTGTCAGTTCTTACACCATGACTTGAGTCAGTTATTTATTTTATTTATTTTTATTTTTTTCTATCATGGGCCCACAAAATTGCAGAAGACCGCAACCCTTTTTATGGGGAAAGATGCAAAAACGTCACTTCTTAGCTCTTTTATGAATTTATTGTTTTGTCTTAACCCTCACCAACCCTCATTTTTCAACCGGCGAAATTACTTTCCCCTCATCCCCCAATTCTTCTTCTTCTTCTTCTTCCCCCTTAAGCAGCGACAGAACGTCATAGCAAAAAAACAGAAAATTTTCGCAAGCAACAACTGAAATTCGTGATGAGAAAACACATTTTCTGACCGAGCAAGATAGGAATTTGAAGACAGAAAATACATTTTCCGACCGGGTAAGTTCAGAATTTCATTTTCATCTTTTTTGTTGATTATCCTGATGGGAATGTGCTCAAAATTGGTTGTTTTTGCAGATTACCGAAAGGAATATTGTGATAAGGGCGGCGGGTGTTCATTTCTAAAGTTTATTGCGGTTGTACTTTCAAATCTGTAGTGAAAATGTCTTCCTCGCCAGAAAAATGAGCAGGTAAAAAATGCTCTTATGTTACTGTAAATTCCTGTCGTTGTATGATAAATTCCAATCGACGAAATATATTTTCCCATCGCTGTATTTAGAATTTTACTGTCAGAGGATGCTAATTTATGAGAAATGTAGTACTTGGTTTGACAAAATAAGTAAACAAATCTATAGATTACAATCGAAAATGTATAAAATGTTTATTTTTGTTTATGAGGGATTTTGCCTTTTGGATAAACAATATGTAAAGATTTTGCCGTATACATGAGGGATTTTATAATTTTTCTGTCGTATGAAAATTACAATTATCAAAACTACACTTTTCCTTCGCTGTTTTTCCAATTTTGCTTTTAGCTCCTAATTTAATAGGAATAATTTTTTTCTTTCGAAATATTATGATGAATATCGACTTAGTTATGCTCTTAAGTAGTCCGAATTTATGATTTTGTAATAATTTAGTAATTATTAAGTATGTGACTACTTTGATTGTAATTATTATATTGATATGCAAGACATGGCATTAATCGACAACTTTAACATTATAAAAAAATATTAGAATTGTATATTCATGATTTCGCAATCGGATTATAAAACAAATTATAATTGAAATAGGAATTTACGGTCGTATTAAGATATATTACGTTCGTATCACGATCGTAATTTGCCGAATCTTATTTGTATGTCATTGATTCTTGAAATTATGTATTAACTTGTTGTTATGCATTTTAAATTAGGTTCCATACAAGAGACGCGAGATGATTGGTCGTATATCAACAGTCGGATCATACTACAAGCTTTCCGTCCTACAACAAGTGAGAAGGACATTAACGTCGGTCGGTGGGAGACCACTTTTGGATCGTTTCGAGAGGGGATGCTTTGGGCAGTTTATCCGGTGGAATCCGGGACAAAAGTGTGGCATGGCTGTTCACCATGTCCTTTCGCGGGAGATTACAAGAGACGGTACGGAAGACCACGATATGTGGTTTGAAATAAATGGCGCTCATGTTCGTTTTTCAAATGTTGAATTTGCATTGGTAACCGGGATGCGGTTCGGGCACTCAGATTTTGACACCACGGCTGAGTACGACATTTTCAAAGTACGGGCTTTCAAGTTGTTTTGTCGGGGGGGGGGGGGGGCAATGTAACGATTGCTAGCCTTTTGGAGATATTTACTAATGAGAAGAAACAACTTCATAATCCAAATGGAAAGTCGTACTTTCGGGTTGCACACATCCTTGTGCTTTATCTCTTCATATTGGCATGCGATACGAATCGTTATGTCAATTATTGGGAGTGGGCTTTAGTGGATGATATGGAAAAATTTAACTCTTTTGCGTGGAGGGCTTATAGTTTCTTGACGTTGAAACACTACGTCAAAAAAATCTCTAGAAAAAAACAGTACCATTTCCATGGCCCTGTGTGGGAATTTCACGTTTGGTCACTTAAGGTCATTCCGACGTTAGCACAAGTCGTAGCGAAAAAGGAAAGCGAAGATGCGCACCCATAATTTCTTCGGTGGAAGTTCCGGTCGAGGATCAAGGATGATACATCCTACATATTCCAGCAGCAGATATATATTTAATTCGCAAATTTATATTTTCCTTTCATCAATTGATATTTAGTTTATATTCCCATCGTTAATTAATTTTCCAACTGCTAGATTTTATTTTTCGGTCGTAAAAAGCTATTTTCCAATCACATAGGGCAGTCTTCTAATCATTAATTGTATGTTTGCTTGTTGTAGGCCGACAGCGTGATACCAATGAAGATGGATGTAGAGGAGATGGCCTCACTATATATGCAATAGTATTCGAGTCGCCATGAAACCCAGTGAAGCTTGCTGAGCGCTGCCGGCCTCGAGTGCATCTACTAAGTGAAGAGTCTAGTGGAGAACAAGATCTAGAGAACAAAGAGGATGATAGCGAGGAGATACAAGAAGAGCCTACGCGATGAAAGAAAGGCAAAAGGCAGAGAGTGTCAAAGAGTAAAAGACCGAGACCGGAAAGTTCTACATTGACGGGCAGTAGCAGAGACCATAGCGAAGCAGATTCATTCCGTAAGAATGAGATAGATTTATGAAGAAGACTGCCAAGCTCGCGTATAAGGAAACTAAGAGGCGCTTACTGCCAAAGTTCAAAAAAATGATCGTTGAAGTTTTCAAGGCCATGTGTCATGACCGCACTTTCCTAATTGATAGCTAAGCTCGGTGATTCGTGACTATGGTGGAAATTAATGAATAATTTACGAAAGGTGGGAAATTCGAGAATTTGGTACGAACATATTATAGAACAAACACCGATAGACGAAATAAGTATGACATCACTCGTCATGATCTTAAATTACAACCATATCGAAGGTTTTGAAGTATCAGGGTATACACAGCGGAAATGTGTTTAAGAATACATGTATGGGGACATGTATTACCAAGAGAAATCTTCAACTAATACTACTTTCTAACTTTGACAAAAGCATCGCCGGTCACTCTCCCTTCATCCTGCTCAACCTGCACATTGGAAATAATGTACAGGGCGTGAGTACAGAGTACTCAGTGGACGCATGCCCAAAATATTCTCTTATTGTCAAGCCATTCATAGTGAAGCATAGGGTTTTATTGAAAGGCCTATGTTCACGAAAAACTGAGTTATCTTAAAAGCGTCTGCAGACTAAGTTCTGTAGTATTTACCATATCTGAGTTTGTTGTGCCCGAGGAGTTGGCCACCTCACTCGGTCACGTGATCGGTCACTATCTGCAATGACACGATCGATGTGTACACTAGTCCAAGAACAATAGCTGATCATTCAAGGACCCGAATTCGATTTATGAATTGGCCTTGCGCCATTTAACAGATAGGCATCATACAAAAACTGAAAACATTTATGGCATGACAATACTTTAAAAGAGCTATTAATCTAATAAAACATGCTTTGTTTTATAGAAAGCCCACCTCGTTGTTTTTCTCTACTGCAACGAGACTTGATCTCTGCTTCTGCTACTGTCCCTCCTTTGCATACCCTTCGATTAGAAATCGAGGTAAGATTCGTACTCTAACGAATAAAATCTTGTCTAAGATTTTAGTTTTAAATTCTGATCGGAGGTTATTCTATATCCAGTAACGTAATTACTGTTATCTAAGCCTGAATTATAACTACCGTTATGTGAAGGGTTCATAAGATTTTTATCAATAAATCAATCTCTGATTTATTGTGAAATTAGGCTAGTAAATTTTAATTGTGTAATTGATTAGCTTAATCAATTAGTCTAATTATTAATTCTTGGTTCATTAACTTATCTAAAGTTAATTATTGAGATCGTGCAATAATTCCTACCGAAATTTAATTGAGAGTGGAAATATGATTTACTTCATGGCGTTTCGATCCGTGATGAATTAGGAATTGAGCTTAAGTTAATTAAACGATTCTATCCCAAATTAAAATTTCGGCCCACTTAGTAAGTAGATCCGGCTCATTGCTCCTCAGCCCAGAACTTGGCCCACTGACCCTACCCATGGCTCGTATCTTAGCAGAACCTGGCCTGTGAATGACCCGACCTGACCCGGGTAACCAAAGGGAGCCCTAACCCCCGTTTCTTCTTCATTTTACGAACTAGTCTCTTTCTCTTTCGACTCTTAGTCGCGATTCCAGTCGCTATTCTTCACCATCTCTGGTTCTCTTATTTCCGGTCGTCTTCTCCGGTATTAATCCTAATAATAGCTCTGATCGACGCCTCTATTAATGGGTCGTCGTTGTTATCTCCTCTCCCTTCTGGAATTTCTGCAATCAAAATTTAGGGAACAACCGAGCCCTAATTGAATTTTGGGATAGCGAGCCCACCGGCTTCTATGGCTGATTCCGGCGAGCCTTCCCTTTAATTTGAGGTTTCCATAGCGTGGTGAGACGGTGCCGCTGCCGGGAGGGCATCCGGCGGTTTCGGACAGATTTGTCCAGCTCGGCCTTCGCCAGCGGATTCATCTCTGCTCCGGTGCCCTCAATTTTACCAGCTGAACTCCCGTTGATTCCAACGAACTCTCTCTCTCTCTCTCTCTAGGATTTTGATCCTAAATTAAAATCCTAATTCTCATAATTAGGAGACATTAACCCTCTCGACTTTTACTTGTTTCAGTAAAGGGTTAAATTTTTGTTAAAGAAATTATTTACTAATGATTCGAGTTGCTAACTCCGAATCTCTGTTCCTTGTTGCAGTTTTTGGCGGACGATCATGGAGGCACCGTCGCTTCTGCAGCTCGCCCTCACCCTTTTCGGTTCGGTTTCTTTGCCGTCGAGGCCTCGTGCTTCGACGGAGGTTCGATCCCGACCTCTTCCTCTTTTTAAGCTAGGTCTTCCTTTCCTTTAGTGATTTAGTTCGTTAATAGCTTAAGTAGTTTCCGAAACTGAATAGGGGTGGTGTCTGATTTTTGTGTTTACTGCTTCCTTTCTTATTATTAAGTATTTGAGGATTTATTTTTTTTCCTAGGTAGTACTTGGGGTTCATCTTAGGTGTGAAGGCAGTAGCATGATTAAAAGTTAGGAAGGTTTGAGTTCATGCTTAAAAGATTGTCTGTTTCGGATTTAGCAGTGGAGGTGCAGCATGCTTGATCCATTTCCTTAAGACTACTCTGAACATATTGGTTCTCTATTATGTTTACTTTCTTATAGGACCTGAATTTGTGTGGTTAGCATGCTCAGTTGAAGGCCAATTATCTAACTAGTTCATGCTTGAAAGATGTGAGGGTTGAGGGCTGTGTTATTACCTTGAAGAGAAGAGGCTGTAGTGGCTTGCTTCTCCCCTCCTTTACCTCTAGCTGCTGCAGTCTTCTTCACTCTCTCTCACTTGCTTTTATTTTCTCTTTCTATGGTGGGTGTTGGAATGAAGATGGTAGTTCCAACTTGGTGAGAGGAGAGAGTGTATATAGGAGATCGGTTGAGCTTATTTGAGTAAAGAGGGTAGGTTGCCTTGAGAAAAATGGTTTGTAGTTTCTCAAGGATGCCTAATTTGTGTTATATTTGTTCTCTATGAGAGATTTCCTGCAGATTTTGATTTGTTTCTAACTGCAGAGCTTTGGTTCTCCCCCTTTGTTGTTTTACTAAATTAATGTAGTTTTTTTTTTGTAGGTAGGAGTGGGGATGCTGGCTATTTTTCTGCAGCCAAGCTGAAGAAAAGGGAACTGATAATCTTTCCTTGTTTTGCATGAGGTATTTGTCTCATTCTGAAGTCCTGAAAAAAAATAACTGACTTCCTTTTTCTTCTTCTTCGCAGGTATCATCCTAATGAAGTTGCTGCCCTTGCAGCTCTGAAACCGGCTCCCAATGGACTGGTTCTTTCCTCTTCCAGCGGCTAAGGGTTTGGGAGATTTGTCTCATTTGTTTGACTTTAAAACAATATATGTATTTCTAGTTTGGGATTCGAATCCTGTGCTCGTGATTCCTTTAATTAATAGAAGGATTAGGGAATTTTGTCAGTTCATTTTATCTACTGTATTACAAAGTTGGGATAGAGGCTATTGTGATATTTTATTCTATTTCTCTTCTTGGTCTATAGTTATATATATATATATATATATATATATATATATATTATTTATGGTTTTGTCCATTAATGATATTTAATGGGCTAAGCTCTATTTTGTTAGTCGACTGGGGCTCGGCCCAATTAATTAAGAAAACGAGAAGTTGACGACTAAGTCTTATTCGAACGAATTTAATTCGATCAACAATTAACTACTAAAGAGGTTGTTAGGCAACCACTTATCTGATCGAGCATTTATTCGACTATTCGTTGATGATAAAATATAGAAGTCGAGTCGCTACTCGATTCCATTATTGTTCTCTAGGCAATTGTTCTAAATATCTTGGATATAGGAGTAAATAATATAACTCAATAATCGAGATTAATTGATTAAACTAGTTAAGTAAAATACGGGGCGTTACACCATGGGTTGCTCGATGCGTAATCCGCCAATTTTTGAGCTACAACACCGTGAGATCCCTACTCCTCATCGAGCTTCCCGTCAAGATGTTGCTAATGAAGAGGGTGATGATGATGATGACGACGGTCGAGATGGTCGTGATGAAGATTTGCACGAGACATTCATTCATGTTACTCCAACTACCCCGACATTGATTCCCATGACATCTATGCCTACTTTAAGAGGATTTAGGTTCCTTAATGTCCCAATGTATGGAGGGTCATCTGCTCGTCATTCGGTGCATGACATCGGCCACACCTTCATACCGGCATCGGATATAGAGATTTCGAGAAGGCACTCGGTGCAAGATTTTGCCTATGGGATGCTGTCTTTTGGGAACCTATTTGATACGGTACGTATTAACAATGTAATTTGATATTTTCCTGTCATCTGTGTCTTCTATTCCCATTGCAATTTGATATTTTTCTATCGTCCGTGTCGATTATTCTCATTGCAATTTGATATTTTCTGTCGTCTGTGTCTTATATTCTCATTGCAATTTGATATTTTCTCGTCGATAATGTTGACTACTTTTGTATTGTTTATATTTTCCTGTCGCAGACTTCTGGGATGTACACAACCTCAAGTATGGAACCGGTGTATACTTACTCTACTCCAATTTCTACCCACGAGCAAGAAAGGAATGATCCGAGCCAATATGAGAAGAGTACTGCCTGGGCGTATGATGATGCTACTGATGATATTCCTATTAGCCATGTGGTTAGGCAAAATCCTCGAAGAATAAGGGTTCCAGGGCCAGCCCTATCCTCACCGTATGTGAATACTTTCGAGCCTCGACCAGTTCCAAATAATGTGTGCCTTACATGATGATAATGAAGGAGAGTGCTCACATTTTAGAAAAGTCATTCTTTCGAGACATCGAGATCGCACATTGCGATATGGATTGCTCATTGAGAATTTTATTTTTTATTTTAAAAATTTATAAATAATTGAATATGAAATTGTATCTTAATCGAAAACTCTGCAAAGGTGAACTTCTGCAAGTTTTCCCTTGTCTCATCTTCTGAAGCCTCTGCATCAGTTCCAAGTGCTTCAGATTCATGTGCTTCAGATTCAAGCACATAATCTCCATCGTCATCTTCGTGGTCCAGACCATCCCCTATTTTCTCGGCCGTGAATGATGGTCCCTCCAAATTCATCTCATATCGATGAGAATCGGGAGCAAAATTCCCATCTCCAATATACCTTTCACCTAACCAATCAATGGAAGCCATCCACTGAATTTGCCCTAAACCGTCATTATATTTTGTGAATTAAGTGCCATATCCAGATGATGTCGTTGTGTGGACATCAAAAGAAGGAATATAGCAGTCCGACTGCGAAGTATCAACACTGGCATTCGTGTTCTGAATGACATATACGATTGGATATGTGTCACGCAAGAATAATTGTTCCAATTACTCATCGTCAACCAAGAGAGATTTTACAAGATGATCGCTTTGAGAATGCGATAGATAATAAAGCTCATACGACGACCCCAGATTTGCACCTTGCAAAACTTGTTAATGTTGTACCGCATAATCGAGAGAGACACGGGCTGAGTCGCTATACTCGTAACTTGTTTGGTTCCGCCAACATAATCACAACCGGCCTATTCTCCACCCAATTTAATTACTACACACTTCCACGAATCCATTTTTGCGTAATACATGAACATTCAATGAATATACATCTAATTAATTACAAAACACGATTAGAAAATACATATCACGTATAAAATATAATATTGTAATTTTTACAAACCATATGCGAGCGTAAACCCACAGTTAGCGATCGAAAATTAGACTTTTCTAGTATTAAAAATGTGAGATTGCTAATTAAACTTCTTTCTACACAATGCATATCCATATATAAGTTTACAACAACAATGACCGAATGTAAGTATGAAATTTTGAAAACTATACTCTAGGTAACTAGAAATCAAAATTAAAATCTTACGCAACAAGACTTTATTTTGTTGGAATATTTGTTAAGGGGAAGTAGAATCTTACATGTTTTTAAATGATACAATTTTTTTTAATTAGATTCCAAAACCCCCCATAGAATATTCCTTATTATTTTTGATATATGCAAGCATCACTTCACGTAATTCTCCGTCTTTAGAAAAGTTCACTTGTTAGGGAGCTATACGTTTATAAGTGTATTTTGTTCCAGCACAATTGAAGCGATCCAAACGAAGCCAGAGAAGCGAAGTGAAAAAAAACAAAGAAGGCTTTACATTTTCAAGTGTGCTAGAAATGACAAGTAACAAGCGATCACTTTGTAGAAAGTGAAAAGCGACTTGAAAAAAAGCATTTGTGCAAAGCTACTCAGAGAAAGCGATAAGCATAAAGTGAACTGTATCCAACACTGATGAAGCGTTCGTGAGAAAACACGAGAAGCGACGAAGTGAACTGGAGTTTGAATTTCAAAATTTAAACTATGCAATAGTTCGTACACTTCATTAATGTGGCTCGGAAGTTAGAGGACGCGTGGAAGACTGCTATAGGTCAACGGATATCGCTAGAATAGTGCACAACTGTTGTCTCCACTACACTCCAAGTCGAAAATCTACAGATATCTAGGGTTTTCTCTTCCGGAAAGAAGACAAGCCGAAAAAGCACTGTCCACTTGCATAAAGCTGCATTTTTGCTTGACCGAAGGAAGGGAAGTGAAGAGCACGCGCCACCTACCTCTCTAACGGGAAGATAGCCGACTCCCACTATAAATAGGGGTACATACTCAACGTTGAAAACTTACAAAACTACTCACGCGCACAAGCCTACTGCAAGAACTTCTGAGTTTTCACAGCATTCAAATCTCTCAAGTTCTGCAAACTTAGAGTTAGTTGAGTCCTTAGAAACCTTCAGAAACCTTCAAAAGTTTCTAAGTTAGCAGCACCGAAATCCCTTCAACCCTAGACTAGAATTCAACCTTTTTTAGGAGGAGAATCCTTATCCTTTTTACTTGATCTTTCATTGTAAAAGGATTCTCTAAGTTAGAACTTTCATAACCTAAACCCAAACCCTCGTTCGTAGCTTATTGTTAGATCAAGTTGTAAGTTTGAGTTTGAGTTTGTTTGTGTTTGTTTGATCCGAGTTTGTGAAGCTTAAGTCCGAGTACTTAAGTGGAAAAACAAAGATCGTTTGTTAGGTGTTTGTTAGGTTACTAGAGAACCCGTTCTAATCTCTAGGTTTTAAGTTCAAGGTCGAACTTAGAACACTTCACTAGGAAGGATAAAATCAGGACGTGTTAGTTGTTCGATTTCCATGTGAAGGAAGTTCGAGTTGCTGAGTGAAGGCAACAAGTGGATGTATGAGGGTAACCTCCGAACCACTATAAATCGCATGTCCTTACTGCTTTCTTTACTGCCTTATTAGCTAAGTATTTATCGGTTTTATTTCTTTATTTATTCACACACACTCACATTAAACAACCAACACGGTTTTTAATTAAGGCAAAATTTTCAAACGCTAGTATAATCGCTCACCAAATTTTCACAAAGCGTTTTTAACTCTGCAAGCAATTCGCTTCTGAAAAGCACTAGCTTCTTCAAAAGTGAAACGCTTCTAGTTCTTAACTCACAATTTTTCAAGAAAATTTAGAGAAGTCCAAACTTCTCTAACACGTGAATTCACCCCCCTCTACACATGTAAACTCACTTCTGGGACCAACAATTCTATAGCCATTCAAAATTCAAAATAAAACAATCTTAAATATATGATGGTAATACACAACGGGAAAATAGTGAAATTACGGAATTTGAGAATAAGTTAAATTATGTCATGAAAAAATCAACAATTAGCCGTGAAATGTCATAATTAATAAGAAACATACCTTTTAAGTAGTGCGATACGAGCTCTTGCACACAAATTTCAGTCGCTCTAGCACGCAAAAATCTATTTTCCGGCTAAGTTTGTAATCTCTAATTTTTCAGTTGCAATTTGGATCTTCATTTTTCAGCACAATTTTACTCTCTCACTCTCTATTTGCAACAACATATTCACTACCTCAAATATAAAATGAAGTTGAAAGAGATGTGAGGCATTATTTGTTTACTCAATAATTCAATGTCACATGCATTCAGTCAAAAAAATGAGTACAATATCACATAAACACAGTGAAAGACCTGACAACAAATATCACATGCACACAGTGAAAAACCAATTTTACGGTCGATGCAATTTTACGGTCACTATTAACAGCGGAAAAATGATAATTTACAGTAGCTGTTGCAGTCAACATCTATGCATAGATCCATATATTTTGGTACAAATCATCACTGCATGATTGTACAAAAAAACGAAATAAGTACAATTGTGTAAGAGGCTAGTCAACTTCACTTGAGAAGCCAAAAAATGTTGTCTTCATTCAAGGGTATTATTAGTAGATCACTATAAAAGTGGATAATTTGATAGGAGAATTATGGAAGTGGGTATTTTATCAAATGTGTTATGAAAAGTGGGTATTTTGTCATAAGTCTCAACAATGTATATAATAAAATTTTAAAAGTACAAATAAATATACTATTCTTATCGAATCTCACTCCAATATTTTTAAACATATATATTGATACCCGTAATCACATCGCCCCGGCAACGGCTGTGCTGTGAGACTCCGGCCATCATATAAGTTGGAAACTATTAGATATAATAGAGTATAGTAGTTGTGCTGCTGAGGTGGCAAAGTAGTTAGTGCTAGCTGGATTACTTAGCATGTTGGCTAAGCTCATTAGTTAGTATATATTTATATTAATATTGTAATTAGCTAGTTAGTTGAATCAATACAAAAAAAATGGTTTCTCCACATTTCTTCTACTTTCTGTATTTTCTCTGCATTTTCATGTTTCTTTTAGATTCTAACATGGTATCCAGAGCTGAGGTTCTTCTCAAATCCTAGGGTTTTGTTGGTGGTTTTGACGTATTCATCGTTGCATTGGATTAAAATTGATTGTTTGTCAATTTTTTCTCAGTTTTCCCCAATTTTGTTTGGTTAGTGTTCTTTGTCGCAATGGCGAATTCTGGTGATCCTCACTTCTCTCCATCTTCTGCTCAAGGCTTTGTCCTTCCGTACATTCCTCTTATTCAATTGAAACTTGATCGGAGCAATTACGCATTCTGGCATGTTCTGGTTCTCTCGGCGGTTCACGCCCGCTTCTTCCATCTGGATCTACTGGCGACATGATACCTAATCCTGAGTTTGTCAACTGAATTCGTAGGGATCAGTATCTCGTGAGTTGGATGCTCTCTTCTATTGGTGAGAGCATGTTAGGTCTGTCGTGCATTGCCGTTCTTCGCGTGATATCTGGATTGCACTTAAAAATCACTATCAATCTCAGTCTAAAGCTCAGACTATGCAGTACCGTGTGCAACTCCAGACTATAAAGAAAGGAAATCTCTCGGTTGAGGATTATTTCATGAAGATGCGTGGGATTGCCGATCAACTTGCTGCGATTGGCAAACCGCTCGATGATGATGAGCTTGTGATGCACATTATGGCTGGTTTTGGTCCAGAATATGAGACGCTTGTGGTTAATACTATACATCAGTCTGATTCTCCAAATTTGCAGGACATTCAACTTGCTTTTCAGACCTATGAAGTGAGAATTGCACAGCAACACTCTTCCCATCTTGAACATTCTGCTAATGTTGCCTATTGTGGTCGTGGTTCTGGCTTTATTGGTGGTTATCCTAGTGGTGCTGGTCATGGTACTCCTCAGTCTGGTTTTGCTCGAGGAAATAGAGCCAATTTTGGAAAGGTTTTGCTATGTTGGCTCTGTGGCAGAACATGACATGTGGCGCTTAAGTGTTTTAAGCGTTTTGACATCCATTTTATAGGAAATGATGCTGCTAGTCAGAATTCTAATGTTGTTCCTAAAGCATTTGTGTCAGATGTGGTAAATGCAGATACAGGAAATTATGTGGATGCTGATGGCAACTGGTGTGTTGATAGTGGGGCTACTGCGCATATTACGCATGATTTCAACAACTTAGCAGTGAGCTCTGACTACTCTGGACATGGGACATGAAGGTCTCATGGCTGGAAATGGTAACTAGGTCCCTATCTCATCTATTGACTCTTAACTTTATTCCAGTGTCTTATTCTTCTTCCTCTGATTCTCTTCTCTTGAAAAATATTCTTTTTGTTCCTCAAATCACAAAGAATCTGCTTGATATCTCTCAGTTTACTAAGGATAACAATGTCATTATAGAATTCAACTCAGATTCTTGTTTTGTTAAGGACAAAATCAATCACAAGATTCTGTTGAATTGGAGCCTATCTAAAGGTCTCTATCAGCTGGATCTTGCACCACTTCTGCTTAAGGATAAAGCTTGTTTTGGTGCTGCTTCTGTTTTTCCTCTAAATTCTGATGTTCCTCTAAGATAAAGAGTTTATGTTGTTCCTTCTTTGACATCTGATGATTCTACTTGTAATAATTCTGATTTTGTACCAAAATCCTCTATACATTTTGCTGGATTATGTAAGCATAGTGCTAATACTTTGTGTTGGTCCCGAAAGTGACTAACACACGTAGAGGGGGGTGAATACGTGTGTAGAGAAGTGTTTAACTTCTCTTGTGTTTTTCAGCCTTTTTACAAGTAGACGCTTCGAAGGTTTGTGAGGCGTTCAAAGCTTCTCGCTTGTGTGTGTTGTGCAGAATGTAGTGAGACTTAAATTTCTTGCAAATTAATACCGGATTAATTATTTAGAGAGCGTGTGTGTGAATGCAATAAATCAAAGCTTGTAAATAAAGTAAATCACCCAAATGCTTTTATAGTGGTTCGGAGTAACTCTCCTACATCCACTCTTATCCTCAACGGGATGAATACCTTCACTCGGTATCCCTTGTTTTATACTTCCAAGGGAAAGTGATTTAGATCTAATAACAGACTTGCTCTAAATCCTCAAAAAATTACGGGCTCTCGAGGGGCCTTACAACAACCAACTTTCTAAACAAAAACGTACAACCTTACAACTCAATCTAAATACAGTAGACTTGGTTTTGGGGTTTGTTTTCGTAAAATGAGAATCATTTACAATGAAAATCAATAGTAAAGCAATAAGAATTCTCAAGAACTAGGTTATGAATATATTCGGTTGAACCTAGAAGTAGAAGGAAGTTGCTAATTACTCAAGAACACTAAGGATTCTTGAGGACACACTAAAGGTTAAAGGATTGAAGAACTAAAGGGAATTTGTGTAATTGATTGCATGAGTTCTTGCTTGAGAGTTGATAGCTTGTTCATGCGTTATCCTTATATGTATCAACTCTTTCTATTTATATAGGGAGAAACCTTACTTCCCGTTGGAGAGAAGCGATGCGTGTTCCTCACTTTCCTGGAAATTACAGAAAAGTCACATTTAGTCAAGTGCTTTATAGCCTGCAGTACTAGGGGAATATCACTGCGTGCATGGTGGTTGAGTATAGGTATAGGACATCTGCACCTTTTCTTGACTTTTCTACATAACATCTCCGTTGAGCAATAATACGATGACATATGGACTGCAACTGCGGCGCACGTAATATCATCAAAAATAAGAAGGGAAATAATCTATTAGGGTTTTGGAATCGAATCAAAACAAATTATTTTTAACTTTGATTCAGAGTTCCCCCTTAACATAATATCCCAACACTTTGCATCAAATGTTTGGTCACCTTAGCAATGCAGTTCTGTTTAATTTGTGTATTGCCTTAAAAATTCATTTTTCTGCTAAGAAATTAAGTTTCTGTGAAGCATGTAAAGTATGAAAACTACATCAGATACCTCATGTCTCTACTCCCACTAAAACATCAAAACCATTTGAGTTGGTACACTCTGACTTGTGGGGTCCTAGTCATGTTACTTCTAGTACTGGATTCAAGTATTATGTCAGTTTTGTTGATGATTTTACCCGGTATTCTTGGATTTATCCTTTGACCATTAAATCTGAAACTCTCAATGTAGTTAAACAGTTTGTTGCTATGGTCACAAATAAGTTTGGTGCTGTTGTAGGTGCTTTTTAGTCTGACTGGGGAGGGGAGTTTAGACCACTTTTGCCTTATTTTTTGTCTCTGGGAATTCATTTTCAGCACCCTTGTTCTTACATACACTCACAAAATGGCAAGGTAGAAAGGAAACATCAACACATTATTGATATGGTTTTAACTTTGTTAGCATAAGCTTATGTTCCTTTTAGTTTTTGGTGGGAGGCCTTTCATACAGCCACTTTTCTTATAAATCGACTACCCTCTGCTATTTTTGGTATGAAGTCTCATTTTCAAATGATGTTTGCTACTACTCCAGATTATTCTTTTCTTAAACCATTTGGTTATGCTTGTTTTTCTTACCTCAGACCTTACAACAATTACAAACTGCAGTATAGGTCAACTAAGTGTCTTTTTGTGGGGTACACTGATCTTCACAAAGGTTATAAGTGCTAAAGTCCTTCTGGCAGATTATATATTGCAAATATTGTACATTTTAATGTTGATGAATTTCCTAATGATATAATATTCTCTTCTGTTCCTACTAGTGTGTCTAGTAGTCCTCCTGGTTTTGCTCCTTTCTTTTCTGATCCTATCCCACCAGTGGTTGATTAGGATGAAGTTCATGATCCTTTTGATAATACCCTTGTTTCTTCTTCTTCTTCTTCCTCAAGTGATGCTACTGGCACACATATTCATTCTCCTACTCCCTCTGTGTCTAGTTCTCATTCTCCCTCACATTCTTCTGCAGCTCCTTCCTCATCCTTTTCATATTCCTCTACTTTTGCTAGTTCTGAGTCTTCCTCACCTAGCAATTCTCTTATCCACAGAATTCACATGTCATGGTTACCAGGTCAAAGAATGGTATTTTCAAACCCAAAATTTATTTGGTTGCTACTAGGTTACCATGTGAGCCTTTGAGTGATGCAGAAGCTTTGTCTAATCCAAATTGGTTCAAAGCCACGGAGGTGGAATATAAGGCTCTCATGGATAATAACACTTGGGTTTTGGTTCCTTACTCTCCAGATATGAAGGTGATTTCTAATAAATGGGTGTATAAAGTGAAAACTCTAGCTGATGGATCACTTGATAAACTCAAGGCACGGTTAGTAGCAAGGGGGTTTGAGTAGTTTGCTGGGATTGATTTCAATGAAACTTTTAGCCTTGTAGTTAAGTCTTCTACTATTCATTTGGTGTTTTCTTTGCTACAAGGAAATGAGATGTTCAGCAGATTGACATTAATAATGCTTTTCTGAATGGTGATCTTGAAGACACCATATACATGAGTCAGCCCACTGGTTTTGTAGATGCTCAGCTTTCTTCTCATGTGTGCAAACTTCAGAAATCCTTGTATGGCTTAAAATAAGCCCCTAGAGTCTGGTACAATAAGCTTAGGAGTTGTTTACTGGAATTGGGATTCACAAGGTCAACTTCTGATTTTTCTTTGATTCATAGAACAGTTGGGGGTGTGCCTATGTAGATGATATACCGATTACTCGTGATTCTCAAATCCAGTTTTCCATGCTCGGTCAAAACATATTGAAGTAGAAAGTTGTTGAAATTGGTTTTGTTCCTTCAGTTGATCAGATTGCTAATATTTTCACAAAACCTTTGAGTGAGGCACGGTTTATGCTGCTTCATGACAAACTCAGATTGTGCTTATTGGAGAACGAATATGGATGATGTTTGCTCGGGGTATATTAGATATAATATAGAGTATAGTAGTTGTGATGCTGAGGTGGCAAAGTAGATAGTGCTAGCTGGATTACTTAGCGTGTTGGCTAAGCTCATTAGTTAGTACATATTTATATTAACATTGTAATTAGCTAGTTAGTTGAATCAATACAGAAAAAACGGCTTCTCCATATTTCTTCTACTTTCTGTATTTTCTCTGCGTTTTCATGCTTCTTTTGGATTCTAACAGAAACAAATCAATTTCCTCACGTTTATACCTTAGTTATCGAAAAAACTTCATTATACACATAACAAGTAATTACACATATAATTAACGCCACTCAAGCCTAGCTAGCTCAGTTTCACTCTAATTTTTTCATTTTTGGATATATTTCTTTTAGTAATTTTTTTTTAGTATATTTTTTTTTTTGGAAATATATTTATAACTTGTGTACCGCCCGTCGAACTTCAACAGACAATTTTTGTCGATATATTTTAAAATATTAGAGTATTTTTATCATTTCATTGCAAAAAGAACAAAGCATATAGCCAATTGTTAATGTAATAGTTTTAATGGTAAAAGAATACGTTAATGGGAGTATAGTATCATTTTTTTATGTCAACACACCCGTTATACATGTAATATAATGAGCTCAGGTAATTTCATTTTAATTATCAAGCGGCCCATTGGCTCGATGTATTAGGAAAACATGCCAAGGTGAGGTAGCATTTTCTCGGCTACTTATACACATTTTAAATGTTATATCACTTGGTAGAATACATTAGCTTTTTTTATTTCTTTTTTAAAACTTTGTAATAGATTATTTTTTAATGTCAACATGCTCATTGTATGTAATAGATTAAGGAGCTAGGGATATTACATCTCATGTAGATTTATTTTCAATATCAAGCCACCATTGACTTGATGTACATATATTTTTTGGAAATATATTTATAATAATATTTTAACGTTATGTCAGTCATTGACACATTAAGTATGTTCATAGTGGTTATGGAACTATTCCTTCATTTTGTTATATGTTTAACTTAAATTTATGGTGTTTTTTTTCACATTAAAAAGATATAAGAGAAAAGTAGCGAGGTGCATATTTTAAGATTTTTTTTTTTCATCTTTTTCTCACCCCTCCATTGCTTTTCCAAAGAATACACCCTCAACTTCTAACCATCTACTCCCTTTATCCCCCATATATGTGTGTATATTACCTGTTTGGAACGTCCTATATATATATATATATATATAGCATTCCATAAGTATAAAGATTTTCTTATTAAAATTACTTATTCACCCTCACTTTATTACTATTTTTCCCACTTTTTACCTACATTTCCCACTTTTTCCCTACCTTCTCCCAACTTTGTCTTAATTTGCGTGTCGTTTCTCTTTGTACTCTTATATGGGGGACGAAGGGAGTAGTAATTAACAAATAATTAATTGATTTTCAGTTCTTCATTCCATTTCTTTCTTCTTTCGTTTTTTTCTTTTTCTTCTTAGATGAGATCAAATAGGATTTTCCTAAAGGAGTTCGTTAGATTATTTTCTTGAAATAAGATCTTTTATTTGGAGCAAACTTCTTAAACGATATGAAATATGAAACATAAATATTTATTGATTTTTTTTTTTTGAAAGGATAAATATTTATTGAATTAAGTAGTATCTATACAATATATAAAAGAAGAATTGTTGATAAAAATTACAACAATGCCATTTTCCCTCCAAAGGTAACAATGGATTGTCCAATGGTTTATGAAGATGATTTACTTTAAAAAGTTGTGATTTGTTCAATGTATTTGATAATAAATGTATTTTAAATTATAAATATTATTTTATTGTTTGCTAATATATCTATTTTTGCATTAAGTTATTCTATTAATTTTCTTATTATGCTATATCTATATGTTAGTATTTTTTATTTTTTCATTCCTATTTTTTTATTGTAAAATTTTGTTGTGACAATACAAAATTTGGATACATTGTCACAAATAAATTAATTATTATTTGAACTTGGTAAAATAATATTTAGTTAGATTTAAAGCTATTGATCGATAAATTTATTGTAATCATGACTTATTGCTTAAGTTCTTGATGTATTATTTTTTTTTCAAAGAAATGTATTAAATTACTAAAAGAACATAATAATTACAACTAATTATTTAGATAATATAATTAAAATACCAAAAAATATTTATTTAAATATATTAATTTCAAAAGTAGTTTCACTATAATAGCCTATAGGGGGTTTATGTTCCTATCACATAAATATTTAAAATTATATTTACTTATATTCTATTAAAATTATTTTAGGTTTCTAAAATTATAAAAATTAAATTTTTTTATTGAAGATAACAATAACATAATAAAATAAATATATAATTTTAAATATTTTATTTGTTATATTTTTCGTGCAACGCACGGGAACAACACTAGTATATTAAAAATATTAGTGTCGGTTTGAATAAGACGACGTAAAGCAAAGAAGCAGAAAAGGAGAAAAAGCAAAGGAGCAGAAAGCTTTAAATAGTAAACATCACTAGTTGTTGAAATTGAAAATCAGAAAGAAATGGGAATAAGAGATAGATTCCATGCACCGGGCCTCACGTTTTCTTTATTGTCTTTAGTGTTTGGTATCGTGTTTAATCACATCTCACTATTACAATAATTACGCAATTAAGACATATTGATTTCGAAATACATAATAATACTCATTTAAATCTACAAATTTAAATATAATAATATATGGGTGTAATTCATATTCCAATTTCTTCATTGCTCGTGAGTTGAATGGCATGATCATTTTAAAATTTTAAATTTCTTCATGTTATCCAATTCGCTTGAAATAACCTTGATCATGTCAGTTTGGACTCACCGCTTTATTTCTTTCACGAATAATCTATCAACTTTTAACAGAGTTTTTTTAAAACTTGTACCACTTGAAATATAATACTAATATGGGAGATCGAATGAGTATCTACAATTAAATAAAATAAAATAAAAATACTTTGGCACCATTTTAGCATTTAGTATAAATGAACATTTCAGATTTAAGATAAGTGTCGACGATTACCAATAATTTAAGACTTGACACTTGATGATATGAACAAATAGATATATGGTTAACAATTCATGGAGTCTATTAATATAATAAACTGATTATTCTTTTACGCAAATTGATTCTGATTAGATTTGCAAACTACAAAGTATAGACATAAAAAAATTTATTTATTCGCACCATTTAATTGACCGTGAATCCATAGCATACGAAAAAACAAATTCCACATAAAATAATTAATATCATGCAAAATATCAGTCTACATAATCCAACTCATTCACATTATTATGTCAAACAAATACCCAAAAAACCATTAGTTTACAATCCAAGTATCTAATTCAATTATGATAATGATATAAATGGGTAGAAGCACAATTACATAAAAATAATTTAACACGAGTATAGTATACGAAAAATATTATCAAATAAACAATGGACGACTTTAGATTTAAATCAAGTATAACTATTTGAGAACTATTCACACAACTTGAGTTATTTGACTTTTTTCTACATATATACACACACAATCACACCCCCATTGCATGGTCACCATTAACGTATCTACAACTGATATGACAATGTCATATATTAGGAAGTCTACTATAAATTTTTATTTAATTGATGATGAAGAGTGATTCTTATTCAAGATAGTAATACATTATGTGAGTGTTCTCTTTTCCGCCGATAAAAAAATAGAGGGATAAATGACATATGCCTCATTTGTTTAGTCATATGTTTTCGAAGGTGAATAATAAATGTTTATCCAATTACTACACGTGAAAAAATATCATCATGCACTCTAAGGGCAACCACAATGTTGAGCTCCAATATGGGGCTCTCTCCCACTTTTTAGATGGAGAGAGCCCCACCTCAAAATTGGCCCCAGTGCATGAGCTTTCTTCGATTTATTTATTTATTTAATTTCAGTCTCTCAATTTATTTTACATGTTTTTTAATTCGATTTTCAATTCGATTTTTTTCTAAATTTTAGAATTTTTTATTTAATTTGAACGAACAAAGTACAACAATTTAAATTTAAATTTAAATAAATAAACTACAACGATTAAAGTTTAAACAAATAACTATAATAATTAAGATTTAAACGTCTCCGACTAAGCTCGCCATTTGGGCTAGGAGCATTTGATGCTTCTCCATCTGCTTCTTCGTCATGTTGTTCGTATCTTTGTTGAGCAACTTGCTATACTAATTTATGAGCTTTCCCTTTGCGAGTGCCGCCTTCATGTTCACGGCGTTTGCTTTCTCCTTCGCTAAAAATGCAATTTGTTTGGCAGCTTCGGAGTTTGAATGGAGAAACTCGATAACTTCTCCCTCCGGAACAGAGTTCAAATCAATTGTGCATGCCCTCCAAAGTTTCTGATTATTTTTATTTATTTTGTTTGTTTTGTCCTGATCGGCATGCTCCGATCATATTAATCGAAGGAATCTTCCGGGTTGTCGGATTTGCTCGAGTTGGATGACCCGTCACCTTTGACGCTTATAAGAAATTTCATGAAATTTTGGAATTTCAATCAACTCCAGCCACGCATCTTTGTTTTTTAAATTGACATTGTCGGCGTCGTAATACAACTTATATGCTTTATCGTATTTGTCATTGTCGCTTGCTCTACTCTGTCAGTCCCTCCTCACTTGGATGTAGTACCCATTGAATTCCTTGCATTTTGTCTGCATTCTCTACCAATGAGACTTCAACTGCTTCATATTCCTTGGAATCGTGCCTTTTGAACGCGAATTGTTGTAGACTGATACATTTTCCCCCAAAATTGCGACTCCTTCGATTCCTCTGGACTGTATCATGTGGGATTCAGCCTCTTCGTCGCCGCTTGTGTTTTCTCCTTCGTCTTCCCTTTCTGCTTCAACGACGCAGGTACATTTGAAACACTCTCGGACGAGTTGGAAGGATTCATGGGCTCGAGCCCCTGCATTACAATTCGGGCTCCCTTTTGATTGGTGGAATTGAAAGTGCACCGAAACCAGATGCATCCGGCAGAGAAATAGGTGGATATCCGGCAGGAGAAAAGCTCATCACTCCAGCCAGTGAATTTGCATATGCACCAAAACCGAACGGCGTTTACAAATTCACTCCCGGAGTTGGAGGTAATTCCTTTGGATCGGTTGAATTGGTTCCATTGTAGTTGGATGCAAATTCCTTATACTAATCGATGAATGATTTATCCATCGAAAAAAAATACTTTGGAGCGAATTTGTGAATAAAAATTGTGATAATTGAAAAAGAATGAGAGAAGAGATGTGTGAAAATGATGAGTATGTAGGTTAATTTATAGGAATTTGTTGGAGAAGAGCCATTAACCTTCAACGGCTATTCGGATTTTTATTATCTTTTACGAATTATTCGAATTTAAAAATAAAAAAAAATTGATGTCATGATGACGTCAGCATCTAGGCTTGCAGCCTGTTTCGCTCGAGCGAAACTCTCGGACTCGCTTCAAGGATCGGCAGCGCGGCAGGTGCTCGCAGCCTCGCTGTGGGTGCTCTAACCCCCCCCCCCCCTAATTTATCCATAGCTGAGAAAATGACTAGTCATGCAAAAAAAAAATTATCCATAGGTGAGAAGATTGTTCATCATGCAGAACAATCCAAATAATTTATTACGTATCTGTTTTTTTTTTTTTTGAAAGAATTACGTATCCGTTAAAACAAATGTATTTTTTATTTAATGTGTCTGATATATTATAATTATAATATTGGGGTTACCAAACCCACACGGGGAGTGGAACTGTGGGAGAAGCCGTCCATTTGTCTGTAGGGACAGTATCCCATGCATGGGGACCTCTTCTTCCACGCCGGTGCTCTGCTTTTATTCTCTATTCTTCTCACGTTTTTCTCTCTCTCTCTCTCTCTCTCTACACCTCCATTAATTCTCTCTTTCACTTCTTCCATTTCCATAACCTCCTTCCTCCTCATTTCCATCGCTCCTACTCCACCGTCACCACCCTTTTATATATAAACCCCTCCACCACAACACCTCCATTGATTAATGAACTATTGAACGATCGATGGGGCTCATCAAGTTTCTCAGACGTAAACTCAAGCGCCAAAGAACCGCCGCCGCCGTTGATAATTCCGAAAAAGACGGCACCACCACCGCCAATTCTACCGACGACGGCGCGCTGCAGTTATCCTGGAAAGATATACAGAGATTGACTGTGGATTTCGCCACCGTCATTGGCTACGGCGGCTTCAGCACCGTTTACCTCGCCCAATTCCGCCACTCTTCCACCGCCGCCGCCGTCAAAGTCTACTGCACCAGCCAGCGTCTCTACCAGGTCTTCAAGCAGGAGCTTCACATCCTTCTCCATCTCCGCCATCCTAACATTGTCAAGCTCCTCGGCTACTGCGACGATCGAGGTAACAATTACACCTAATTGGAACGAAATTAATTAAATATCATCGACATTTTCCAGAATCGCGAATTGATAGAGAGAGAAATTAATTGCAGAAGAAGGAGCGCTGATACTCGAGTACGTCACAAACGGCAATCTGCAGGAGAAACTCCATTCATCGAGCAGCTTGCTGACGTGGAATCAACGGACGAGGATCGCCTTCCAATTGGCGGAAGCCATAGCCTACCTCCACGAAAGCTGCAGCCCTCACGTCGTCCACGCCGACATCAAACCTTCAAACATTTTACTCGACCAGAATCTCAATTGCAAGCTCTGCGATTTCGGATCTGCGAAATTAGGATTTTCTTCCGCGGTGATTCCCCCAACCGCCTCGAGAAAACAGAGGATGATGATCACGGGATCTCCTGGCTACACCGATCCGATCTACCTCAGATCGGGGTTCGTTTCGAAGAAGAACGACGTCTATAGCTTCGGAGTTGTTCTTATGGAATTGATAACTGGAATTGAGGCGTTTAGCCCCTCCACCGGAAAGAGGCTGGCGGCGAGGGCGGCGCCGCTGCTTAGAGAGGCGGCGGAGATGGTGGATCCGCGGCTGCGCGGGGCTGTCGATTCGGAGGAAGCTAAAGCCATGGCGGCGCTCGCGGCGAAGTGCGTCTCCGAATCGCCCGGAATTAGGCCTTCTGCTTCGGAAATTGTGACGACGATGCGACGCTCGATTTCGTCTCTGCCATTAATGTTTGAGAAGAAGGTTGTGTAGCATACGCACTACGTGTGATTTTATTTATTTTTTTGGATTAATTAGTTTTTTTTTTTTTTTTTTTCATTTATTGAAAAATTGATCGTTGTAGTTAGTCTGTGAAACTGGGGGTTTAAGTTAGTATACATGATAGAATACAGATTTATTTTTCAGCTTAAACACAGTTGAGAAAACGAAATTTGAATTTAAATGATTTTTGTCCTCCATATTTTGTACAGTACTCAAACTATATGTAACCTTTTTCATAGTCATTATTATAAAACAAAAAATTAGTGTCGGTAAAATCCTCCTTTAAAAAAAAAAAAACATCGTCATTATTAAAAAACAAAAAATTATGCATTTGATCCACAAATTAGTGTCGGTAAAATCCTCATTTAAAAAAAAAAAAAAATCAATCATGGTTTTCCATTCCCCTCAAGTTAACTCGAATCCTCAACCTGTTGGTTAGAAAGGAAACATATTACCGAGTTGTACCAAATGCTCTATTAATATATAAACTATCACATACTTAAATAGATTATTGACGTATGACATCTTTCTCTCCTGAATAAACTGTATTTTATGATGTTTATTATAAAAATAACAATTATTATAATTAACATGTATAATTAATTTTTTTTTTAATTATATTATCTAATTTTGAGCTTATCAATCTTAATTTAACTAATAGAACTGAAATCAAATTATCAGGAATAACTATATATATTAATCGGATTAATAAATTTTAATTAATAATTATAAAATTAAACAAAGTCATAATATATTTAAATTTAACTAAAAAAATAATATTCAAATATGATTGAAACACTAAAATTGAGACGTGAGATCTTGTGTAATCCGAGGGCTTATAAATGTCTTTTTTTCCCTATAATGGAGAAAACATAAGAATAATGGCTGATCGATCGTTTTGAAATGCATCACTTCCACAAGGACCTCAGTTTTAATGTCACATTGGGCTATTAATGTACCAATTATGTACCATTTTATAATTCTTATGTAGTGATTAGTTGGTATTATTGAAATGATAATATAATAAATAAACATTTTTTGTTTTTTGTTTTTTTTTTTTTTTGGAAATATTTGTGAGTTGCAATGCGTTATATGTCATTTTATTTCTCTTCAAGTGCTGATAGCAATGGCGCAACCACGATTACACAGCCATCTCTATCTTGATAATTATTTCGAGTGAAGTTTTAAAATTATACGATTGACGTTATTAATCAATTGCAAGATAATCACTTCTCATTTTGTTTTGATTTTGGTACACCAAATGATATGATGAGTTGATTGCGTTACTATTTAATATACTTATTCATCTCAATTTAAATAATTGAGTGGTCAAAATCAATTCCCTGCGAGTCAGCAGAAAACGACTTATACTGAATATTAATTACTATACTAACGAAATTGGTGGAATAAATAATATATTGGTTTTGAAATTTCAAAAAGACATGAAAAAAATATATATTTTATTCAATCCCAGCTAGTGTGATGTCTTGTGTACTTGGATTTAAGAAATACTTATTCAAATGAGTTCCAAAATTAATATGTTTTTTGTGGGGTTGAATTAGACAAGATCATAATTGATTCATCATCTTCAATTATGTATCATTTGAATTGCTAAGTGATAAGAGCAATTAATTAGGGACAACCCTTAAAGTAGTCATTTTGATATAGCAAACTCAAATACTAATCGCTCATATAAAAAATACAAAAACTAGTCACTCTTATTAAATTACCCATGAATATAATACACGAATACATGAATACGTGATTCACATATTCGTGAAAATCAACCTTAAATACACGAATACATGAATACATTACTCATATATTCGTGAAAATCAACATTAAATACACAAATACACGAATACATGAATACACGACTCGTGTATTTGTGAAAATTAACCTTGAATAAACGAATACATGAATACACGACTCATGTATTCGCGTATTCGTAAAAAGTGGCTATTATTTGTGTTTTTTATATGAGTGACTAGTATTTGTGTTTTTTATATGAGTTGCTAGTATTTGAGTTTGTTACCAAAATTGTTAGTTTGTTTTAAGAGAAAAACAATTCAAATAGCTATTTTGTACATGGTTTAGTCATAATTATGTGATTACACAACGATGCACAATTCAGTTAGTAATACGTTTCTCCTTCAATTAATAAATTTGAAGTTTGAGTCATCTCAAATAAGTGTGTATAGCATTTACACTATAAAAAAAAAGACCAAGTAGCTACTATATTCACGACTCACATATAAAAGGTGTCAAAATAAAAAAGAAAAATTCTAGGAAAAGAATAAAAAAAAAAAGATAAAACATTATTTATAATTACTAAACTTATGGTTGAAGGGCCTTTCCTCTTGTTATTTTCCTACACAAAAAAGGGAGAAGAACTAGTAGTATTTTACAAGTAATTCCTTGCTTCTACACCAAAATCAAACTTGAAGCAACTACAGAAATTCTTGCATTCCTAAGAAAGGAATCCTGACTTTTAAAATCATTGTGTCCCATTTTTTAACCAAATCATACTCTTCCCAAACTGCGGAATACAGGAGCAAAGTCAGAAAAAATTATTGACGAGACTTGAGTTTTCTAGATTTCGAGATTGAAGTTAGTTTTCCTTTGATTCAGTTTGGTGATGTGGACTTTTATATTATGATTCTTACAAAAAACTTATAATTTAATGATTTTATTAGAATAATAAATATTAGTATTCTTTTGGATTAGCATGGGCTAAAGCACACCCTCTATCTAATTAGTAGTTGCTACATTTGCAAAAGGGATATACTTTCAACTAATTAATTATGACAAACACTTATATGCGTCCCGTCACACGGTGCGGCCCAACCCATATGCCCAGAACCCAAAAAAATTAGAAGGAGGAGGAGATATATTTGTTTTCGGCCCCAAGTCCAACAGGCCCACATATAAACGGACTTAGCGTGAATTTGGGCTGATGCAAGTGCGTCCCATTAATTATTAGGACAAGTAAAGGAAACACCTAAGTACATATCATACTCATCAAAATCCAGTGCTGAAATTAGATATCTATCTCTTTACCTATATGAGTATTCTTTTATATCCTTCTTCATTTGGAAAACCAATTAAATAACTGAGAAACACGTGCAGGTGAAATAAATAAAATTTGTTGATGAATCAAGGATGTAGTGATTCAACTTCAACAGAGATTTTGACAACTTGGAAATCCATCTCTTCATCCTTCTTCTTCATCTCTTCAATTCCTTCAACCAACTTTTCTTGATTGTGCCTCATCTCTCTATCCTTTCCCCACAGCATAACGTACAGCCCACAAATAACAGAAACTGATCCAATCACACTGTTTGTTTCATGCAAACCCAAATATTATCATCACCAAGCCAAGAAGAGCTATGTTTTTAAGTTTTACAAGAGAGAGAAAAGGTATACATACCTTCCGAGATGAAGCTGCTCATGCTTGAACGGAACGTCGTAGATAGCTGCGATGATCTGGACGAGAGGGCTGAAGGCTGCAGTGAAGACGGGGCCTCGTTTCTTCACGCACCACGACATCCCCACGAAGCACAAACCCGACCCTATCATCCCCTGCATCACATCAATTATCTCTATTTACTTAATAATTGGAAGAATTCCATTTCATCTAACCAAAACTTCACAAACTTAGAGATGTGAAATCTATTCTTTTATATTTTTACGTAGTATTTACCAATAATAATCACGCATTAAAAAAATGGCTAATACAATAAAATAACACCAATTTTATTCATCATTTTCTGATTTACGACCTGACATTTTCAATCTTTGATACAAAAACGTATCTTTGTGATTATAGCTACTACTCCCTCTGTCCCCACTATTTATGCCTTGAATACATCCATTTTGAGACTATTAAAATAATAGAATGAAACATAAACAGTCGGGACGAATAGAGTATTATATCGTGTCAAATTGAAGCTGATGTGGCTGCCGAAGTACACGTGGACTAGCCAGCTAGTCAATTTTTTTTAATATTGATGTCCACAAATAGGGTGAGTATACGGTATTTTGGTTTGATTTTGATAAAAAATCGAACCGAACCGAATTAAGTAAAATTTTAAATTACATCCGAACCAAACCAAATGTATTTTGGAAACCAAACCGAATAAACCAAATTAATCATTCAATTATTTTGGTTTATTCGGTTAACCGAATTTTTTCAGTTTGTTAAATAAAAAGTCTGATATTATATGAAATCATAATCTTAAACTATAGAACGCATAACAATAGTAAAGTTATGAAATATATGTGTACGACAAATGAATCATTAAAAGAATTCAAATTAAAATCTCATGGGAATCATAATGACTGATCACAATTAAGAGTTGGACAGGAAAGGAAAGGACGACAATTAACGATTAAAGCGTGTGTAGAGTGAAAGAGAAGCGGGAAGTACCATATGATAATGATATTATATAAGGTTCAGGTTAGCATAGTTTTAAAAAATTATAATAGGTAATATTATAAATAATATTATATTCTCAATACAAAAAATAATATATATATATATATATATATATATATATATATATATATAGAGTTTGGTTCATATAGATTTAAGTTCTAGTGTGAGAAGTGCGAATTATGCTTAAAACTATACAAAATCATACTTACAGTTTATGCTTATAAGCACAGAATGCACCATAAGCATGATTCTGTACAGCTGTAAGTATGATTTTGTATAGTTTTAAGCATAATTCACACTTCTCACACTAGGATTTATTTGCATGTGAATCTTTCCCTATATATATATATATATATATGTCGGTTTTTGGTTTTGTTTGGTTTTTAAAAAGTGAAACCAATGCAAACCAAAAAATCAAACAAAAGTTTGGTTTTGACCAAATTAACCAAATAAACCAAATTATCCGAACCAAATTAAATATTTTGGTTTGATTCGGTTTGATTTTCGATTTTTGGACAAACTTGCGTCCTGCTTTTTACTCATATTTTGTATTTTTTGACTCCAATTTTTATTTATTTTAAATAAATGCACAAAACAAAGGATGTTGATTTTTAATTACCTTAACTTATGTGCAAAATGCAAGAGAAACTTACTGCATACAAGACAATGAAGATGTCAAATTTGTTCCTCAACATCCACACAGAGAGGTCCCTGTCGATCGAAAAGCTCAAGACGGCCGCCTGCATCGCGCTAAAGAAGGCCATGACGGCGGTGGTGGAGTACTGGCAAGGATACCTCTTGCCTATATGTGCTTGCAGAAGGAACCACGACGAGTAGCATATCGTTCCTGCAAGCAACGCAACGGATCCGACACCCCATCTCAAGCTCATCTTCATATGTACTTCCATCGGCTCAGCTGAGAAGTGAAACAGAGGCCTCCCTTTGTACACAGTCAGCAGAATCGCGCCTCCAACGCACACCATTGCCCCCGCCACCTTGCTTCTTCCGCTGCTGCAACTTATGCTCACTCTCTCTAAACTGCAATCAATTACTCGTTCACGTAAACATTGTGATGATGAAGGCCAAGAAACTAGAAACCGAAGGGAAGTTTGTGCACTTACCCGAATGGTAGAGCCATTATGAATGTTAGAACTGGAACCAAGTTGAGGAATGCACATGAGAACATAGCAGATGTATATTCTATGCCTAGGAGGAACAAATATTGTGTTACGGATGCCCTACACGATATACCAACTATGTTAGATTTTGAAATCTTCAGATCGAGTGAAAATAATTGATTCTGTTAGGGATCCCACTTATAACAGAAAGAAGAAGAGAGACAGACAGCCTTAGTTCTTTTCAGTTCTTTCCTCAGTAAGTGGGACCCCTAACGAGGGAAGAACTGAAAATATCTGGCGAAGGCTGTCTGTCTCTCTTCTTTTTTCAAACTAACTAACTAACTAACCCGACAGCTGCACTGATGAAAAGGCTGCATAATATGCTGAATGTGAGCTTAGGCCTACTTCCCCTGCATTTAAACTTCAATCAGTACAGAATTTAAGAGTTTATTAAGTTAGATAAGGAAGAAGAAGAAGCTAAAGAAAGGCTCTGACCTTTCTAAAAAGTATGCCAATGGGAATAAAAAGATTGCAGAAACCGACTGTCGATAAGTGATGAACACTAGATGGTCTATCCCATCACTCACAACTTTCTTCAACAGAATGTTGCTCACAGCGAAGGCCACATCAATAGCTATCATTGCTAAAACCGGGCACCATTTCGCGAAAATCTTCATCCTCTTCGTCTTCTTGAATTCGTGCAATCAACGAGCAACATCACTGTCATATATATAATCTACACATTTGTCATTAGTCTAATGATGCATATTCCCTTACCTTAAAATAAAACGTAGAATATAGCAATGTGCAAGATTAAGAAAACAGTGAGGACATGATGTATAATTAAGATAATGAATAAAGAGGCTATGAACCACTAAATTCTGCCATTAGCATCTGTAGCTGCTTTCTTTAGAATTTCTGACATGGCCCAAGATTTCTTTAATTCTTACTGCAAAAAACATTGATAATAGTTATAGCATCTGCGAGTGGAGGGGGCAAGAGATTAATGGTTCTCACAGTTTCAGCATCCAATTCTTGTTAGAAATGATAGTTGGCATCTCATCTCTCAAACTTAGAACAAAATGTCAAATCTTATTATATCGCCAAGTTGATGTTCTTTATACCTAATTCATAATAATAAATCATTTTGTGGGTAATGTGGGATCTTGAAATAAACAAGTGTAGTAGCTAAAAGGAAAAGAAGTTTTTTTTTTTTTTTTAATTTTTTTTTATAACTAAATTAACATGAAACTTAAAGGCCGCGTCACGGAGGATTCGAATCCGGGACCTTTGGTCCAAGGCATTAACCGAAAAAGAAGAAATGATGTGTAATTTACATCACTCTTCAAGTATAAAGCCTAGCTCTTCAAGTTCAACTCTAAATGAAAATAAAATATATAAATAAGTTTTGGCTTGAGAAATAATATCGATAGACTTGGACCATCGATCTTTATATAATTTACGGCTGATATTGATACAAGCATGATTCCAATACACAATAAGCCGCATGAAACAATATGATGCTTATTATGTATTGAAAGTTGAAACGGTGTTTATATCAATATCAGCCGTAGATCATACTAAGATCAATAATCCATATATATTCATCTTTCTCACATCAAAACAATATTTATATGTGAACTAAACTGTATGGTAACATGTTACCAAAATCGTGTGTTTTTTTTTTTCATTTATGAATCCTACTAGCTGCTGAAAAGTATATGGAATATATGATTTATTCAATTTTCATCTTGTTGTGTGATTAATTTGGTATATTAATATTAAAACCTAGCCTAACGTAATTATTCTAGTCCAGTCCCTTTCCTTCAACTTTTAGCCAAAACAATTGACAACTATCTGAATTATGCGTCCACTTATTCAGTGTTTATTAGCAGTAAAAGATTCCTAAGAAAAGGGTTTTGGGAAGTCATAAATCTTTCATTATCAATGCCTTTTTCATTGAGAAATATGCTGACTGTATCAAAGTGGGAGATGACATGTTTGCTTCTGTCTTCAGATATCTTAAAGTGGGAGTAATTCTTTAGGGAAAAAAAATATATATATATTCTCTTTTGAGTTTTGGCAACACAAGTTTGGTTCAAGTCAAATTTACCATGTGATTTAAATTTTTATTTTATTTTTTACATATAATGTAGGAATATCATTGCATCTAATAAAAAAATATGTAAAGTGTAGGAGAAATTAGGTTGGCTGATTCATTTTCCATTATTTTTTACGATTTGATGCAGTAGTGATTTTATTCTTTGTTTTGGAACTGACATTTAAATGAAATTACGAGATTACTTAGGCGTATAGTTGGATGTGAAAGACTTCTAATTAAGTTTATAAGAATAATAGAAATTTGAACTCACTAAATCAATATATGAGAAGTAAATAGATACTATAAATAAATAAAAATACAATCTTAATATTTATAAAAAAATTACAAAAATAGAAACCCGATGGTTGAGAAAGAGTACACTTCCTGCATTATTTGCATTATTTTTAAATTGCAATAAAATATTCATATTTTTAGAATTAAACTAATATTCTCACAAATGCTTGATTAAAGCATCTCAAAGTAGGCTTGTAAACAAATCAAATAATTTTGATTCGATTCGAGATTCGTATTCGATTAGACGTATTCGTATTCGATATTTTACGATTCGAATTCGAAATCAAATAATTTTTATGATTCGATTACTTATCAAATACAAATAACAAATTATGATATTCGATTCGATATTCGTAAATATTCGTTTAGATAAATAAATATATATATATATATATATATATATATATTATATTATATTATAGTAGTATATGATAATTTATCAACTCCAATTAAAAACTGATTTCTTAAGTATTTTAAAAGCCCACAGCTCAAGTCTAGACATTTATATTTTTATTAATCATATTAAAATGAAATGAAATAAAATAAAATGACAATACATGAAAATTCAATTAACTTAACAGATTAACCGGGAATCACTCTAGCATCTTTTATTTTCTTAATTTTGATCTATGTAACTAACGAAGTGAGACGGAAGGAGTACTTTTATTGGTAATTTCTATAAGTCTATTTAGGAGTTTAGTTCTTAAATGCTTGTATACTCCATAGCTCCAAACTCAACCTATTAATTTAAGCTATTATCCAATCGAATAATTTCAAATACGAGCCATTTTTTAAACGAATATACAAAATCTAAGTGATTCGATATTCGATTCGGATTCGTTAAATTTTTCGAGAAATTCAAATACAAATCGGATTTCAAATTCGCATAATATTCGAATTCGAATTCGAATTCGTAAAAAATTTAACAAATTCGATTCGAATAGTGTAATATTCGATTCGATTCGGTTCGTTTACAACCCTATCTCAAAGTGTGTAAGACCATCCACAGCGCCGAGCCCCATTATGGGGCTCTCTCTCACTTTTCTGGTGGACAGAGTCCTACCCCAAAATCACTCTCAGTGCATGGGCTCTCTCCGATTTAATTTAATTTTTTCATTTTTTATGTAATATAATTAATTAAAAAAAGGTAATACTTGTTAAGAAGTTCATTTTATTAAATTTAAAAAATGACACTACATTAAATAAAAACAATATAAATTAATACTCCCTCCTTTATTTTTGACTTGTCTCATTTATTAAATATATGAGTGGTATAAAATAATGAAACGAGACAAGTCAAAAATAAAAGAGGAGAGTAATTAGTCAAGCCTCGAGCAATTAGTGGGTTCATTTAAAAACAAAATTATATAAATAAAAAAATAAGAAATTTATATAAATAATTTTTTAATTAAATTATAATTTTTAATTACGCAATTTAAATAAAATTCAGATTTAAATCTGAAATTATATAAATTAATAAAAAAGAAAAAAATGAAATTCAGCCAAACATATAGCAAAAAGAGAAAACCAAAAACCAAAAAAAAAAAACAAACAAACAAAAAGTGAAAAAAACGAAAAACGAAAAGGAAAAGAGAAATGGGGCTTGCACACGGTCTCGGTTTAGTGAAACCGAGCGGCACAGGGCTCGCTTGCCGTGGCGAGCCCACGAGCACTGGGGCGCTGTGTGATTACCAGGGGCAGAAGTACGAAGTGATTACAGGTGCGCAGAAGCACGGACAAAGAACGACTTCTATAAGGGCTTCTAAGCGAAGGGGCACATGAATGAACCGAGTTATGCCGGAATGAGAGGGATTCCGAGAGTATGTAGGTTTGAGACTGCATATTCGAGGAGAGCTTAAAGGAACTGATTGATGCTACTTATACCAATAAGGTGCATCTTCTTTTCGAAGCCCACCCATAAAAACTGTAAAGTTAAGTGTGCTTGAATGACTCACTCGAGTCTAAAAATGCTCGATCAAGCCTCAATATGTCGGGCGTGAATGTGCTCATTAAGGGTATTTTTATCCAATCAAATTGAAAGTGACTAAAATTTATATATTTTTAAGTCTGTGTTATAAGGAAAGTTATAAAATTGTGTACTTGTGAATCTATTTCTTTGGGTTGTACGGACAATTAGAAAACAAAATCAAAGGCGAGTTCCTCTATAAACGTTGTCGTTTATATATCAATTATTAGTAGAATTCTAATAGGAGATGACAATGTTTAAATTAAAAAAATTAATTTAAATATATGTCATAAGAACTAAATCCTACCAAAAAAATTAAACCCTATAAAAATAAAAAATAAAACTAAACCCCAATAGAAAGAATTAACGATGAGGCACTCTAGGGATGGCAATGGGTCGGGTTTTTACGGGTACCCGCCCTACCCAAACCCTAATAGGACGGGTTTGGGTAAAACTAAACGGGTTTGGGATGGATTTGGGTAATAAAATTGATACCCGCAATGGGTTTGGGTTGGGTATGGGTAGATAGGTTCGGGTACCCACTACCCAAACCCATATATATGTATCATTGTGTTTGAGAATTAAAATATTAATAACTATTCGTGATTATATTTTTTTTTATGTATCAAAATTAATATTTTATTGGTATTTATTGAGATTTGTTTTATAGTTCATATTTATAATAAGATTTGCATGTTTAAATAATAGTTTTGACTTTCGATTGATATATATATATAGTTATAATTTTTGTTATATAAAATTTTAAAGAACTATTTATATTAATGTGTAGAGTTCAGGTTTTATCAGGTAATTAGTGGGTATTACCCGATGGGTTTGGGGCGGGTACGGGTATCAATATCAAATTTTAAACGGGTTTGGGACGGGTATGGGTACAAAATTTTTTAAACGGGTTTGGGTTTGGGAAAGACTAAATGGGTGGGTACCCGACTCATTGCCATCCCTAGGCACTGCTACATAAGCGGTGGGCACATTAATTGTGTCTACCGTGGATAAATGAGCGTTTCTGTGTAATATGAAGAATAATTAATTATTCTTTATATTTATAGACAACACTTATTAAATCATGCACTACCTCCGTCCCTTATTTGTTGATCTATTTTTTTTTTTTGGATACGTTGTTTAATGTAGTATGATGATGTATTAAAGTGTTAAAGTATTTTAATTGGGGACCCATCTAATATTTTTAATTGTGTTAAAGTATCAAAATTGTGTGTTCATCGAATATTTTAAATTATTATAAAATATAAAAGTATTTTTATTATGGAGTCTACGGCTAAAAATGAAAAGATTCAACGGATTGAGAATGTTCAAATATAATATTAGTATCAGTAGATTGGAAACGAGGTAATAACTATTGCCCTACTTGAGTATTATGTGGTGTGTAAGAATGGATCCTACTTGAGTGATTCTAATAGGAGCATTATATCTTATTTGATTCTCTCTACATGGACAATCTTTTGCGTACGATCTAGGCTTTGACTATGTGAGGAATAGAATTAATCCTTAATGTGTCCTATTCCTGGATGACATGACATTAATATAAATAAATAAGTTAATAAAAAATATATCAAAATTAATTAATTTTTACTATAAAAAACTAAATCCTAAACCCTAAAAAAACTAAATCCCAACGGGAAAGATTGTCGACGTGGCATTGCCACATCACCGGTGTGCATAGTAAATATGCCCTGAGCGTTGTCTGCATTGTTTAGATAATTTATTTATGGAGTGGAACTTCTTTAATCATTGCACTTTTAGTCATGTTAATTATTATCACTATTCCAGACACATTCCGATCCGTTTACCACATTTATTAAAGAAAGTAATGACATATGAATTTCACGTTATCATTGTGGGAAAATTTCACATATTTAAATTGACAAATTTATTTTAAAGATTCCTTCATGATTATGCTAATAAGTGTGCAATTAAAGAATTCCAAACTTTGTTTAATCTCGTACACAATGAGTGTGTAACTCAATCAGTAAGATATTTCTTCGTTTTGGAATCATGGGAATTTCAAATTGCTAGCAATTTTTTATTTTTATACATGATGATAAAGTGTAACTCAATCGATAAGATATTTCTTCTTCAATCAATAGGTTGTCGGGACTCGGGAATTCAAGTAATCTCAAATACGTGTATGTAGATGTGTATCATTTTAATTCAGTTTCTCCGAAGCTCTCTACACAGCTCTTTACTGGCAGCTGCAGAGAGAGATATGGCAAGTTATATTCTATCTTCTTCGGGTCACATTAATCAACATCACTACTTGGTTTACAGAGTTAATGTTTCAAATCCTATACCAAAAGATAGAGCAAAATATCTGCGTACACTGATCTTCCAAGGGGAAATCACCTATCATACCGGCCATGTTCTTGAGCTTCATGTCTCTCGACCGTGAATCGTGATCGACTCACAGAGTTGCCGAGCTCCATTCTTAAGTTGAGGCACTTGAGAAATCTCAATATTTCAAATACGAGTATCGAGAGATTACCCGACTGGATTAGAGAACTCCAAACATTGCAAACATTCACAGAATCTCTGAAGGAACTGCTAATTATGATCAAGTACTTGATCAACTTGAGGCACCTTTACATTCCGAGCCTTGTGAAGTTGAAGTTCGGAGTGGGTGACCGGGAAGTTTGATGAATGCATATTCCTAATGTGGGAAACATTAAATCTGTTTCCTTCTCTAACCTTAGATCCTACTCATCAAACCTAAATAAGAAAATAAGATAATATCAGAGGCTCATAAAGAGCTAGACAGACACATTGCATTTATGGAAGAAGTAACTAGGGTTTCATAAAAGCATTATATTATCAAATGATGTTTGTATCCCTTTTCATGAGGAGAACCAGTCCAGAAAGCTATCCATACCAGGGGACATATATGATACTTCTAGAAATGTTCTGAAATTGTATATAATACATGAAACTATTACCTGCAGAATCGAACAGACAGTTTGTATCACTGTAAGAATGAGCAATACAGTTGCAGCGAACAGAGAGATGCAGGTCCAAGGGTTGCTGAAGTAATCGCGTCTCAGCATCACTCTCGATTTAAACCAACTAGCTTTCAACTCGTGAAACCAATCCCTGCTGTAGGCGTTCAGCTCTTCACAAACCCCAGCAAAATAGAAGTCGTTCGCCTCAGCCACGACTTCCTTGTAAAGATTGTTGAACAGATCAGCTACTCGTTGGCTCTCGCCAAAGTTATGTTCGATGATGCCAACTTTAACAAGCAAATCAACATCAGAGGAGGTGTTTATGAAGCCATCCATGAGTATGACATAACTAGTAATATTCTTGGAGTGGTAGCCAAAATGGCCCAAGTGTTCAAATGCCACGAGATTCAATAAAAAAGTTTCAGTCGATTCGTTTACTGTCAACTTGGGGATCGTCAGCACGCCTTTGCTAAACACAACCTCGAATAGACAGTTTCCTCCTCCACTACGGAACTTGACTCCGGCTTCTTGTAGCTCTGTTGCACTGCGAGTGTACTCAAACTTTCTGGCTGCGGATGGTTGTTTTCTCCGTTTCTCTGAATCACCGCGAATCATCAGATTTTCCGGAGCATGAAGAAACAGAAGGAACTCTAGAAAATGCCTAGCATGCTTGTAACGCTCTATCAATACTACCTTGTGTGTGTTACCAACATTCTTGAAGAAATTCTGAGCAAGATCATAGATGGTGAGCTTGATGCCTTCATTCAAGAATGAGAAATCCACAAGATTCAATAGGCTCTCCATTATGCTTATAGGCAGCTGATTCTCTAGCAACATCATATCATGCAACAAATCATTGTACATCAAGTGGTTTTCGAATATTATCTCGTTTTTGTCCCTAAGCGAAAGGAAATGGTTCTCCAAGAAAAGCTCAACAATGAAGATTCCGTCCAACAAAATCACTTCTGTAAGCCGCTTCGTAGAAAGCTCAACTTTACCTTCATAACATCCACGGATGAAACTTTCTTCTTTTGCGGCAAATTTGACTAAGGTGTGTAAGCCAATTCCAAATCTACTCAAGAAATTATGTAGGAATCTTAATTTGAAAGCCTCCATGCCTTGAAGTTGGACTAGATGGCGATGAAGCGGACCGATTGATACTAAACGAGGAGTATACGCTGCTTCATTTGCTTTCCGGAGCTTCTGAGAAACTCTATAGATAGATGCTGCATATGAATTTGAAGAATTTGCAAACAACTTAACTAACTTTTGATCTATGGATGATGTTAAGCTTTCAATCACTTGAGTTTGTGATTCTTCGACATCTACCTTGATCACAAACTCAGATTTCATCTCCTGATTATGGGACCTATCAGCATTGTAAAGACTAACAGATTTAGCAGATTGAAATTATCTCAAATATCCAAAAATTTTGTTACATTGTTTAGTTATTCAAAAACTAATGTCACTTTCTTTAGATAAATGTAGTTGGAATCTCTATAACAACATTCTCGTCGTACATCCCAATAAAGAAATGTTCACCATGAACATAACTTAAGCTGTCAATCTTATTAAGATTATATGAATACACGAAGAATATAATCAGATATTCAATTCTTCAACAGTAACAAAAAGATAAGCATAACACACTTTTGACAATCTTGAAAAGAAAAGATCGACTTCACTCAGCTTCATGTCATGTAGTAATAATGAACAAGACTTTCAGTTATTAAAACTTTCAACTTTATGAAGCATACAGTTCCACCCTCTCAACTTTCAGTTATTAAAACTTGATTATTGAAGAAGAACTAAAGACTGAAAATTGAAAACTAGGAATATTCGGAGGCAAATATGTAGTCTTTGAGAGTGAACAAGACCCCACAAAAATCAAACAATCACCCACCACTTCCAATTGATATCTTTAAGATGAGGGATGACAATCGGCAGGATACAAAATTTGGTCCAAATATAACCCAGATCCACTAGGTCAAAAAAAAAATCCAAGTCCAGATAGTTGGATTTAGAGTCTGGACCTAATCTGTAGTTTTTGCCCTAATCAATTAGAATATATTATAATAATTGTCTATATTTCTAGACCTAATCTGTAGTTTTTACCCTAATCAATTATAATATTATAATAATTATCTAGAGACCTAATATGTAGTTTTTGCCCTAATTAATTATTATCTCCGTCATTTTCAAGTTGTTACACTTTTTTTCGGCATCTGTGGCACGCGTTTTCGAGCGTCTTGATAATGAGTTTTAAAATAACTTTTAAAGAATTTTTTCTTTTACGAGTATCCCGTAATTTTTTTTTATTTTTAAAAAAGTTATTTTAAAACTCAATATCAAGACGCTCGAAAACGCTTGCCACAATTGCCGAAACAAGTGTAACAACTTGAAAATGACGGAAGGAGTAAAATATTATACTTCCTCCGGCTCAGAGATATTGAGCCCTTTCATATTAATATGTGAGGTATAAAATAATAAAAGGGTCAATATCTCTGAGACAGATGAAGTAATATTTTTCTATATTTCTTAAGTCATAATACCATAAAAAATACTCCCTCCGGCACATGATTTCTGAGACTATTTTCTTTTTTGGGCCATCACAAGATTTTCTGACACCTTTCCCTTTTGGGAAATAATTAACAAATTAATGGTATAGTTAGTAAACCCTTATTACACTTAGCATTATCTAATTAAATCTCATCATCCACCACCTCTCAGCACGTATCTCAATATAATTTAAATCCTAAAAGTTTAAACTATCATAACTTTCTAGTTTGTTATTCGATTTTTATGATTTTTATACCAAATTAAAGGTCTTGATACGATATTTCATTTAAGATCAAACATGTATATGTTTTTATGCATCTATGATGCTCTAGTTTTAAAATATGACTAAATACATAAACCACATCACATCCTTACACACATTATACTTTACACACTAAACACTCTCGTTTTAGTTCCCGTACTAAAACAAAAAGTCTTAGTAATCATGTGCCGGAGGGTGTAAGTGACAATATGATATGGAAAAAAATTATTAATTAGTAACTCTCACTCATCATGAATCAAAAATAACCCATACCCATTAACAAATAGAAGTTGTAATAGTCCAATTACTTGTTAGTTTTAAAATATGACTAAATGCATAAATAACATTTTCTCAATGAATACAATACACTTTAAGTTCATGTTTGGTTCAAGTTTTTTTTGGTATGGAAAGGGAATCAAGTAATTGATTCCATTACATATTGTTTGGTTTGAGTTATAGGTTATTCATTTTCCTTACTTGGGGGTAACTCAATCCATTATATTGTTACCCCTCAAGAATGAGGGGAAACAAGGAGAAAGAGAACTCCCTCACAAGTGACTCAATTTCTACTATTGAACCAAATACTCAATAAAAATAATTATTATCATTATCATTCTCTTACTTGACTTAATTCCATCCGTTTTCGTTACCCAACTTGAACCAAACGAGCACTAAACACTAATTAATTACGTTTTAAATCTCGTGCCGAAAAAAAAAGGGTCATGAATCGTGAATCGGAGGGAATACTATATAACGAGTCTGTGGACCGAACCTGAACAGATCTGGATCTTAGACGATATTCAAAATTTACAGTTGAGACACAGATCTAGTCCATATTCTTTAGAGTCCAAATTTTTAAAAGTCCGTATCGCAAACAAAAGAATCTGGACCTCCAGAATTCGGATCGGAGATCCACTACCGTCTATATCCAAGACAATTCAATTTTTTATATTAACGTAATAATTAAGCATTTTAAATAGGGCTCACCGCATATCCTAATAGATTAGAAGCAGTATCTATGTAGTTTCCACCAGCAACAAAGAAGCACGAAGCTGGAAAGTGATAAGCACAAGAACATAAAATCAGAAAAAAAGCAAATTCTGTTACTGTTAGTCTCCGTGAACATTGCTTGAAGAGGAAAACTCAAACGGCGAAACAGAATATGGAAACGGAAAACCTGTACTTTTCTTCGGCCGTCGACTTGTGATTAGCTACAGCATACAGCGAAGTGTGGAAATTGCTCAGGGATGCTCTAAGCCGTTTAACTTTTCTTCTCCGATCAAATAACTCTTAAATTTGAAAAGTAGAAGTAGAAATAGGCTATTAATGTGTGCCAATTGGTTCGTACGTGCCATTTATTTCTTTCATCGCCCTCATTTTTATTTTTTTTAATACAATTTTTAGAAATTCTGGTTTTCAGTTTTATCAGTTTGCCATTTTTAGAAATTGCATAAATGGTATATTTCAATTATATATTAATTATTTTTAATTACGTATATCATTTAATATTAAACTTTACAAATACATAACTCATTGACAAAAACAGTGTTTTGGCTATTAATGAAATCAATATTTGTTTCTCAAATTATAAAGTAAAATCAAATAAAGCTTCTTTCTTTTAGCTTCCTTCTTCACGGCAAGCTTTATAATGCAGGGCCGCAGCAGCTTAATTATTAACAATAAATTGACTTTGACTTGACTCTGGTTTCATATTATTTTCCTTTTTGCCCTTTTCCACGAACTGGTACTACTAACATATGATCAATGAATAAGAGAATCAACAACTTTTTTTGAGCAAAGAAGAATGTCCGACAGTAGTAATAAAGCGGGCTTTTATACTCAGTCCGTATCCTAATTGAGCCTCCAACATCATGCTCCAAACTAAATAACAAATCAAAAGAAGCTAAACAAATGGCAATAACATATCGTTCCTATTTCCCGCTTATTGAAAATTAGAAAAGAAAATAAGAAATAAAATAAAAATGGAAAGATGTTTGAAGACTCTTAGTTGGAAGGTGCAAATTGTTCTTAAAAAATAAACGTTGAAGTCATTTTTGCACCAAACCAAAGTTTAGGCGGGATTTTGTTTTTTAGTAAAAACATTTGGGGTATTTGTACCTTAAACCAATTAAATATTTCATGTATCTCCTAGATAACGTTTTTTGTGTTTTTTTTTTTTTTTTTGGGGCACCGTAATTAAAGTGAAAGTGTAAAATGTAAAATATGTTAGGATGAACACTTTTTTATGAGTCGTGATTCTAAATTTTCAATTTCAATGGGCAAACATTCTGCGGTGAAGTATTTGAAAAATAGTTGTAACAAGATTCCGACTGGATTACTGTGTCCCCAAACATCGGATGAAGGATGTCAAATGGGCCAACCCACTGGGTTTCGGGTCAGCCCTATCGGGTTGCGGGCTATTCGGTTCGGGTTAATTGCTTTTTTTTTTTTCCGGGCTAATATTGTTTGGCCCTAACCCTACCCTCTCGATTTCGGGCTAGCCCACCGGGCCATAGAGTTTACAAAAAATAAATTTGACATTGTATAAACATAAAAATAAATATTGTTTCAACACATATTTGTATAAATAAAATAAATATTTATTAAATATTGTGAATTTAACAAACATATTTTCAAAATATTAATCTTTATTTTAATTTTCACCAAGTGTTGAAGAAGAAATGTATAAAATTTAAAATGATGATTACATTTTCATTAAAAAAATTAAAAATACTCAATAATAATTGAAAACACGACCTAATTATCAAATTTATAAGTAGAGTAATGAAATATCACATGAATTTTGATTCATGGCCAACCCACCGGGTCAACCCACAGGCTTTTCGAGCCAACCCTATCGGGCTCGGGCTTTTTTCGATCCGGCCCTATCGGGTTTTTTTACTTTCAGACTATTATTTTTAGGCCATAACTCACCATTTTCTTCAGGCTATTCGGATCGACCCATCAAGTTTGGGCTTTTTTGACATCCATAGATGAAGCGGCTTAAACTTTAAAACTTCAACGAGTGGCCCACATCGTGAACTTCAAAAGATTGGGTAGATTTGCAATAATCAATTATCAACTAAAAATGGAAATTAAACCCAAAAAAATAAATAAAGTGCTAAGTGAATAAAATCACCGCAACCGCAACGTTACAAAATTAAACTTTGTACTCCATCCGTCTCCCATATATATATATATATATGGTTATTACATATTTGGACGTCCCATATATATGTGTCTACCTTAAATATAAAGATTCTCTTATTAAAATTATTTATTCATTTTTACTTTTCCTACTTTCTATCTATTTTTTTCACTTTCTCCCTATTTTATCTTACTTTTCAACTTTACCCCAAAATTTTTATTAAATTGTGTGTCACTCCTCTCCCCCATATATATGGGGGATGGAGGGAGTATATATCAAAATTGAACAAAACTTAGAAAATGAAATCTATTACAATATCTAAAAGCTCAATTGTTGTAAAATATTACAATATTGCCATTTTCCCTCTAAAATTAACAATTAATTGTCCAATGGTTTATGAAGATGGTTCATTTCAAAATTGTGAATTGTCCAATAAATTTGATAATAAATGTATTTTAAATTATAAATATTGTTTCATTGTTTACTAATATACCTATTTTTGCATTAAATTATTATATTAATTTTCTTATTTTTGCATTAAATTATTATATAAAATTATTATATATATATGTAACATATCATATGAAAACTAATTATTTGTTTATTTTTTTAATTCTATTTTTTATTGTAACCATTTGTTGTGACAACACAAAATTTGGATACATTGTCACAAACAAAACTAATTATTAATTGAACTTTGGTTAAATAATACTAAAAGTTAGATTTAAAGCTATTGATAGATAAATTTACTATATTCATAACTCATTGCATAATTTTTTGATGTATTTTTTTTTCAAAAAAAAGTATTAAATTATTAAATGAACGTTGTAATTTATTATTTAGATAACTATTATGAATCTAAATAATATACCAAAAAAATATTAATTTGAATATCTTAATTTCAATAGTAGTTTCACTATAATGACATATAGGGAGCTTATGTTTCTATTGCATAAATATTTAAAATTATATTTACTTATAGTATTCTATTAAAATTATTTTAGGTTTCCAAATTTATGAGAAATTTTTTATTGAAGATAACAATAACGTAATATAGTGTAAGTTGTTTAATAATGATGTGAGAGAAAAATATATGAGATAATATACCTTTTTGCCCACTTTCACATTATAAAATCAATTTTTGGTTTGTAATATAATTTAATCAAATTTTACCCATTTTTTGGTTTGGATGACAAAAATGCCCCTCTCCTCCCCCGAGGGTTGGTAGCAGCCCAACCCATCTCAGCCCAACCCAACCGGGCTCGCCCGGCCCGGCCCGATCGTACCAACCCGGCCCGACCCAATTGGCCGGCCCGGTAAATAGTACTAATAGAACATAAACGTACTGCGTCAGTTACAATTTAATATTATCCATTTATCACTTACCATTTACCGGTGAACAGTATAGAACATAAACGTACTGCGTAATACAATTACAAATAGACATTATTCGGTTACCACTTATCGGGTAAACAGTACTAAATGATAAAAAAATGTACTGTGTACTTGCACATTTCGAAAAAAAAAATTGAAATTTTTTTCGGGTCTGGCTGACCGGGTCGGGTCGGGTTGGGTTGAAACTGGGCTGGGGCTGGGCTGAGTTGGGAGAGAGGGAAGGAAAGAGAGTAGGTAGGGTATTATTGTCCACCCAACTAAAATATGGATAAAATTTATAATTTTTACATTCCAAAATAAAATTTGATATTATAATGTGTTTTTGAGTATTTTATTTTTTGCATTACTCTTATACCCGTGCAACACTAGTAGAGAACAAAACTCGGATCTACCTTCGTACGTTTTTTCGCTAAAGTGTCACGCTTTTTACAAAACTTTGCTCTACTTCAGCCTTCTCTCTCCACCTCCTTCCTCCCGTCCCCTCTACCCACCACCGCTAAAACCACTTCCTTGTGTTGTGCTCCGCCACCGGCGATCCTGCATCAGATTTTGCCAAGAAGAAGCTCTGGAAGGCCGGTGAATATCCTGCTCAAATACAAACCTCCACCACGCATCTATCGAAAAGGAGAACCCCTATCAAAAACATCAAGAAAAAAGCTGGATAGCAAGAACAATGCCAAAGCATGGGCTAATACTGTCACCGAATCTCTCTCCGAGGCCATTGAGAAAAAACAGTGGCTCCGAGCCCTTCAGGTTCATGTTTTTCTTATTATTTCTTAATCTTAATCTTTTCCGGTGAAAGAAAAACATTTCATCAAAAACTCACGTAATGAATGCCGATATCCGGATCTTTTAGGTGTTAGAGATGTTAGAAGCGCAAACCGTTTTTTTTCAACCTAATGAAGGGACATATATGAAGCTTATAGTTCTTCTCGGGAGGGGGTAACCTGGTCAAGCCGGCCAACTGTTTGATGAAATGCTCAAGGAAGGATTAGAACCAACTCCTCAGCTCTACACTGCGTTGCTTGGTTGCCGCAGCAATTTAATCGATAAGGCATTCTCCTTTCTTGAGCAAATGAAGGCTCTTCCTCACTGCCAGCTTGATGCATACACATACACATACACATACACATACACATACACATACAGCATACTGATCAAGGCCTGTGTCGAATGCTGCTCGTTTCGATCTCCTTGAGTCCCTCTTTGAAGAAATGGCTGAACGATGGATTACTCCAAACACTGTCACTCAAACATAGTTCTAAGTGGCTATGGCTAGGCAGGGAGATATGAAGATATGGAGAAGGTTCTTGCTAGAATGCTCAAAGTGAGACGAGCATACCCGACGTATGGATTATGAATACTATCATTAGCCTTTTTGGGAACGATGGCCAGATTGAGATGATGGAGAGATGGTATGAGAAGTTCTGAACATTTTGATCGGTGCTTATGGGAAGAAGAGGATGTATGATAAAATGTCCTCTGTCATGGAGCACATGCGAAGGTTAGCATACCATGGACAACCTCGACTTATAACAATGTTATCAAAGCATTTTCAGACGGTGATGCAGAGCACATGGAGTCACGTTTGATCAGATGAGGTCTGAAGGCATTAAGGTCAATACGAAGACTTTTTGCTGTCTGATCCGAGGTTATGTGATTCGAGGTTATAAGCATGGTCCAGTTGGCTGGGAGATTGGAGATACCTGAGAATACCTCTTTCTTCAATGCGGTGCTGCAGGAAATAGTTTTCAAGAGAATGAAAGGATAAATTATGCAAACCAGACTCCACAATTCTATAATGATGTATGCATATAGAAAGGAAGGTATGAGCGATAAGGTGTATGATCTGAAGCAAGAAATGCAGAGGATGACAGCGAAGATTTCGAATGGAGATGATATTGGTGAAACTGAGGATATCCTTGATGTCAACAAAGTGTTGTCTGTTTGAATTGTTTTTTTGGATTAATTTGTGGTGTTCACTAAGTGGTTATGGAAGCGGCTAGATGTTGGATACTCATTTGAAAAGGATATCAAGATTGGGACAGTGTAGTTGAGTGAGACAGCACAATTTCATGGATGTTTTGAGCAAAGTGGAAACTCAAGATTTAGTTTGCTGGTATGTGTCTGCCTTCAGAATCAATATTGTTACAGCATGCTTGTAGTTTAGCAAGAACTCATACTTGATTGGATCCATGTTAGGGGAGATGTTCATGTTGCGAGGGATGTTTGCTATGGGATATGAAGGGAACTGCTAGCATTTATATGAAGTGTGTTCCCATCTTGTGATGTGATGATTTCTGCTGTTGTACATTTCAGTTGTGTTTTCCTTTATATCTGACAAATATGGGTAGTTTTCTGCATGAAATGGTGACAGTCGAGCGTGAATTTAGGTTTGTTTTCATTGAGGCATCAGATGATCTAATTAAAGCATTGTAAATTTTATTTGACAAGTAATTGGAGCGTTGTATCTAGTTGAATCATGTTGGTGAAATACAATAAGTTGATGAAGAAGAAGGTTGTGTTCTCGCTTCTGACCTATTTGGTTCCTGTGGAGATGGTGCAAGTACAAACTCATACTCCATCTTTTATCAAAGTTTCTTGGAAGTACTACTTTTCTAGTATGCACTCTGTATAAAAACATGGAACACATTCATGAAAGGGAAAAATAATATTCACATTCCTTGCTGAAAAATGTTTTCAATAGATTCAACATAATTTCAGCAGGCAAAGGAAGTCTTGTTGTACCATCTCAAACACTACCAAATTACTCCATAAAGACATACACAGCTTTTTACAATAGATAGATATAATCCCTCTGCTAGAATTGGCCACTTTGTGTAACTTTTTTCTCTTCAGTGCATTTCTTGATTGTTTCAAGAATATGAACATGCAGATTCAACCTGGTTCAAACCATCAAGGTTAGTTTTAGCAATCTAATTGTAATTAACTGAAATTGCTTGTGATGTCCTAGGTTTAGAGAACATACAGAGGATTATCTGGCTCCATAGTTACTCCTATCAGATACTTTTAAATGAAAACTTGAAATAATTCACTTTCTTGTCAAATTAAGATACTGGCTCTCTTTCAAACTAACCTGGAGACTTTGTATAGTTTGCAAGTCGATCAGCTGGATTCAGTGTTTCAGGTTGCCTGCAACAATTCGCCGCACAAAACCATTACATATGGAAGTTGTAATGGTGAGCTCATAAACATCGTATGATAAGCTTAGCCAAACACATCCAAGCAAAGAAAATAGACAAGGGAACATGGACATCAGTACTTACAGCTGATGAGCATGAGATCTAAATCAAATGACCATTAACGTAGGTCAAGGTGCGATGGAAAATCTTGCGCCTTTCAGATTCAATACGTAATTCTGGGCAATTGCAAATGTAGAAGGCTTCTAGTTCCTTGAGGTGCTGTACTGAGGGTAAGCACCTTAACTTAAGGCAATTAGATAGACATAGCCTTGTTAAAGATGAAAGTTCCCCTAGCCATTGAGGCAATTCTTGCACTCCAAAATTCTCCAACTCTAAACTGTAGAGAGCAGTGAGACGTCGAATTGATTCAGGCAAACTCTCCCAAATTTCCAGCCCTCTCAAAATGAGCACATTAAGTGAGATGCCGCATTGGCTCAACATGCCATCCATCGTATTCATAATGGCTTCACTAGTCTCCTTCGACCACCCCACACTAACATCGATCTCTAGCTTCCACAATCTGTGAAAAGACCACCTCTCAACACTAGAAGTGGTAATCGACATGAAATTAGGAACACCGGTGATTTTCAATTCTGGAGAAAAGGTGATTCTGACAAGCAATCAATGAAGCTGGGTAGATTCTCTAGGCTCCTTAGTTCCACCATAGACAATTTCTTGAGGAGTGGCGCTTTAATTGACTCCACCATTGCCATCAGCCCCTGGCAGTCACGAATCTCCAAGCTACCAAGTGAAGCTAGTTGTCCTCTGCTGCTTGAATTCCCAATAATTGACTTGAGGTTTTGACAGCATTTTATAGTGATGGACTTGAGAGAATTGAGGGCGTCTAGGCCATCTGGTAATTCTGTCAACTTGGGGCAATGCCTGATATCAATCTCCGAGAGATTACAAGCCTGAGAGAATAACCAACTCGGGAGAAATACAAGTTTCTTGCAGTGGTAGATCTTCAAAGATCGAAGGCAGGAAAGTACCCTCACCATAGGCTGGCCAGATGCATCCAGAAACTTTCCTTCTTCCCAGTCTAGCAGCTCAGGCATATCTGATAACAACATAGTTTCAAGTACTGGAAAAATATCTCTACCGTTGGAACTTCCAATCCAGTTACTCCCATAGAATGAATAATCTATCACCTTTACATTGCACAATGTCCAGAAATGAAGAGATTTTAGATTTGGCAAGTGCCCTAAAATCGGGATTTTTTCACATTTTTGGCAGCGACTGAGTGTTATGTTGGTCAACTTGTTATGAGCTTCCATTTCCAGAACCCATAGTGGGAATGCTTTGCCTCTGAAACCCTTAATCTTCAGCTTCTCCAGATCTGAGCAAGGTTTCAGACCTTTCAACACATTCTCATCATTCGTTGAAAGGCCTTTTCTATCTGCATCATCCCATTCTAACTGTAAATCAATTAAGTTTAGCTTTTGCTGTAGATTTGCTTTCTCCGCTTCTTTCTCGTTCTGCACCTTTTCCAGATTATCAACGCTTAGTTCTCTGAGATTCTTCAAACTCCCCAACTCTTCAATCCTGTATCCCTTCTGCTCGCTCACTCTAAACTTTAGCGCTCGCAGATTGATAAATCTTCCAATCTCCGGCAACTTCACGTGACTTGGAATAAAAAGATACAGTAAACTAATCAAGTACTTGAACGTTACTGGTAGTTGCCTCAGAGATTCTGTAGCTGCATTCAGTGTTTGTAAGTTACGGAGTTTGCGAATCCAGTCGGGCAAAGTTTCGATTCTGGTACTTGAGATGTTAAGATATTTTAAGCGCGTCAACTTCCTGATTGAACTAGGCAAGACTTTAAGTCCATAGTTGTCGAGAGTTAAAACATCTAGATATTCAAACTTTGCAAATATGGTACCTGAAATTTTACCTTTACTTTTCAAGAATAATGCATTCTGAGTCTCCTCTGTCAAACTGAAGAAGATTGCGTTACTTATATATTGAACTGTGATAAGAGAACCTAGAACAGAAGATGCCAGATCATGCACGAGATTGTGCATTGTACACCTCTTCACATTTCCATAATCGTCTATTTCTACAGGTAGCAGCAAAGAATCTTGTAGAAGAGCATTAAAAACCGTGTTGCCAGCATACTTCATTTCCTCGGATGTTTCAAGAACCCTGCCTGCCATCCAGAGCTCAATCAGTTCCTGCTTCCTGATCTTGGCACCTCTAGGATAAATCGAACATAAAGCAATACACTTCTTCCTTTCCGATGTAAGATTATCGTAGCTCAATCTCAGAACATCTAAGACGTTACATCCCTTATCATGTCCAAGGCATGTTTGCTCGCATGACAGCCAATATTTGAGAGATTTATTCCGCAGCATAGCCCCAACTACTTGGGCAGCTAATGGTGAACCGTCACATATTCTTGCAATGTTCACTCCAACCGTCTCAAATTCTAATGGAACCTCACGGTCTCCAAAAGCTTTTTCTTTGATTATTGACCAGAAAGCGTAATCTGATAAGGCTTTTAAGCGATGAATATAAAGGGGCCTCACCAATGAAGCAACCACATCTTTCCTGGTAGTGATGATAATGGCATTTCCCCTAGTCGAAGTTACCCCCATCATGTTATTCATAAAATCTTCCCATTTCATAACATCTTCATTCCAAACATCATCAAGAACGAGAAGATAAGTTTTATGCTTTAGTGCTTGTTGAAGATTTTGCAGGATAACTTCTCGACTCTCAACTCCATAAGTAGTTTGTGTCAACGCTGAGAGGATTTCATTGAAAAGAATGATTGAATCAAAAGTTTTAGAAACACACACCCAAATACGTAATTCAAATCGGGTTTTCATCTTTTCATGATAAGAGACTCTCCTCGCCAACGTTGTCTTCCCAGATCCACCCATTCCCACAATTACGAAGAAGGAGATTCCCTTCTGCTCAAACAGAGGGAGCAGCATCTCATCAACTACTTCCAACACATTGCTATCGTTTTCAGCAGAGAATGGATCAAGTGTGAGCAAATCTGTTTCAGAGTAAGCAGCAGCATGAGGACCAGTACTAGCACTAGCAGGTACAGGTGCATTCACATTAATTAAGCCGAGCTCGTTTGCCTTTCTGTTCATAGACTCAAAATCCGTGCTGATTTGTTTGATTCTGAGAGCCATATTTCTTCGTGGAACAAGTGCAGTGTGATTGAAGCATGATAGTACCTTATCCATGGGTGCCCTCATTCTGTTGGGGAGAGGATGGTTGCTGAGTTCATCAAATAAATATTTTGCCTCCGTAGCCACAGCTTCAAGCATCCTCATCCAAATTTCGACATCCTCTTCAGTTGTCAACTTCTTCTCGGCGTCATTCAAGTAACCCTGAATCGTCTGCAAAGTCGTTTGCAGGTATGCGGCGTCCAGACCTCTAATTTTGTGGTTTTCGTCCTTGATCAAGTTTTGAAGTAGGGATTTGATGTCTGCAGCAGAAACATCTCCTCCATCCATTAACTTCATTCTTCTTTTTCTTTTTCTTTTTATTTTTTCTTGTAAACTTGAGAGAGAGTATGCTTGTAAACTTTTTTTCTCAGAGATGAATGCTTACAAACTGGTGGACGGACGACTAAAACAATCTCTCCCCCACCACATTAGATACTCACCTACCAAGTTATGTCCTTTACCCATCACACTGCTTTTGTTTTGTCCTATCGCCGCATTAAAACACTCACCTACCAAGTTATGTCATCTATCCAACCTTACCCAAACACCTTGCAAGTACTCATTTGGTTCAAGTAAAAAGCACTCCCAATGGCATTTCAATAAATAAATAAAAAAGCACTCCCAATGGGACGGTGTCGCACGGTTTCTCCGCCACTGAGCGAAACCACAGCGACACCGCCCCCATGCACCCGGAATCGCACTGCTCAGTTTCGCTAGAGCGAAACCCCTCCGAAACTGGTTTCTTCCTTTTTTTCTCCGAAACTGGTTTCTTCCTTTTTTCTTTAATTCTTCTTTTTTTTTTTGTTTTTTTTTTTTCCTTGTTCCTTCGCTCTTTTTTTTTTTGGGAAAATATCACTTATTGTCCCAACGTTTGCACATTTTCACAATTATGTCCTAACGTATATATATTTTCAAATTGATACCTAATATTTCAGAAAAATCATAATTACGTCCCGATTCTCACTTTCCGGCGATTAGTGTCTACGTGGCTCGCCGGAATGCCACGTAAGAATTCCTTTGTTCATTTATATTGCACAAAAAACACAAATTTGATCATATTATTTACCTGTCATTTTTTCATCCTTTGTTCATTTATATTGCACAAAAAAACACAAATTTGATCATATTATTTACGTGTCCTTTCTCTTTTCTCATCATCTAAGCATCAGGCCTTGAAGGTATAACATTAGACAGTAGTAGTAGATGAAAGAGCACTTGTCTTCGAATTAGGACCCTTAGTCATTATTTTGTATGGAACATATCTATTTCTATTTTTAGGCTTTTTTTATAATTTTTATTTTTTATAATTTTTTAATTTTCTAATTTTTTTAATAAGTAGTATATTTTAATTTCCACGTGTATAGTTTACGTGGCATTCCGGCAAGCTACGTAGACACTAATCGCTGGAAAGTGAGAACTGGGACATAATTGTGATTTTTCTGAAACGTTAGGTATCAATTTGAAAATATGTATACGTTGGGACATAATCGTAAAAATATGCAAACGTTGGGACAATAAGTGATATTTTCACTTTTCTTTTTACTGTTTTGTTTTTTTGTTTTTGTTTTTTGTTTTTTGTTTTTTGTTTTTTGTTTTTCTTTTTTGGTTTTGTTTTTGTTTTGTTTTTCCTTTTCCTTTTCAATTTTTATTTTTGTTTTTTTTATTTTTAAATCTGAATTTCATTTAAAATTTGAATTATATTTAATTTACAATTTGAATTTTATTTAAATTGCATAATTTAGTTGCTCAAGGTGTGACATTATTTTTTCGATCGATTTGGTTGAAGAATTATGGGCACCGTTTGCTCATAATTAGTAGTTTAATTTTATTTTTTTTAATTCGCACTTTTATGTAATGCCATTTTTAAATTAAATAAATTAATTTCGATAAATAAATGCAACTAACTAAATAAAAAAATCGAATTACAAATGTTGAAATAAAATTAAATCGAATTATAAATATCGAAATAGAAATCGAATTAGAAATCGAAATAAAAATACATGTTGGGAATCCCACTCAGTTTGTGTTTTGATGATGTTTATCTAAACCACACTTAGATAGAGTTTACTCTTTTCTAGAGTTAGGTTGCTAGATTAAACTACCATGTATAGCTCAGTTTTGATGAACTTAATTAGGCAGATCTTAGTCAACCAGTTTTGAAGGAGTTCAACACTTGTCTTGAAGAGTTCGAGACTTACAGTTTGAAGGAAGTTCGTTGAAAACTCCAGTTTGAAGAGGTAGCTTCAACCTGCTTAAATGGGTTGATCAATCTGGCCCGTGCATCTTCGGAAGCGAGCTGAACTGCCTCAACAGGAAGAAGTACTGTGTGTCAGAATACCGTTCTAACACACCCAACGGCTATATTACAAATGAAGCCTATAAATACCTTCTTCCATTCCAGAATCAAGTAGGGGAAACTAAACAGGAAACTAAAGCTTTCAAGCCCAATCGCTGAAGAAATCTCACTCGCTCAAATCCTTAAACACTCGAAATCAAACGAGTTTCCCAAGTATTAATAACGAGATTTCTCATTCTGGAATCTGAGTACTAGACGTCTACTGCTGTCTAGATTACTCACTCAAAAGCTCTCTCTACATATATTGATTAGATACATTTATAGTAGATAGAAGAGTTGAAACTTCCACCATCGTTGAGTATAGTCAAGCTCTGCAACAAGGAAGAGTTTAGCAGTTAGGTTTCTGTTCGTAGTAAGTTTGTAAGGAAAGTTTTTAAGGGTCATGACCCATAATTCATGCTTGGTCTTTGTCGAGGAACTGACGAAGATTAAGGCTGGTTCTCGACCAGTATAAACAAGAGAGAAGGAAAATCCAAAGTAAGGGATTTCAGATCGCAAGATCTAATGTGGATGTAGGAGGGTTATCTGCGAACCACGATAAACTCTCGTGTGTCGATCTCTCTCTCTTTCTCTCTCAAACTCTCTTTATAATCTGCTTATTATAAACTATCACACTAACAAGCTCATCAAACTGCATGCATTATTCAAACTGTTAGTTTAAATATAAAAGAGTTTTCTAACACACACCACCAACTTCCGCACTTCAGTTCAGTTTAGCAAACTCAGCAGCTCACTATCTGAGTTGGATAAACTGAGCTCTCACTCTGATCGAACTTTCTGACTCAGTTCACATAAGTCAGTTTGCACAAAATCAAAAACTATTGAAAATTGGTGTATTCCCCCTCCCATACACTAATAAACTCTTCCCGGGACCAACAAGTGGTATCAGAGCGGTGGTTTTTTTGACCATCACTTCTGCATACTAGAGAGTTGCACTTAGTTTTTCAAAGCATTTGGTCAACTAGGACTATATCCTAGAAAATTCTTACAATTTTTACTGTTCAATTGAACTGTCATCATGGTAGCTTCTCTATTTCGTGCATATAAGGATTGCACCGCAAATGAAGATGCAGATGATAAAGTGATCTTCATAACTGAGCAAGTTCTCCTTACTGATGAGGTGGATGAAAATGATGATGAATAAGAGTTCTACGTAGGTTTTGACAACCTAAATGAGGAACCAAAGGTAGTCACTGATCTCGTTGTTTCCATACTTTCCCAACCGATCTGACTTCAACAGACTCACAACTGAGGAGTTGTTCGATTTGCTCATTGGCAATGAATATGAAATGATTCATATTCATGGATCCTCCCACACATCCTCTAGCAGTTCGAAGCCTGGACTTGAGAAGAAAGAAAATGAAGCCGTCTTCAAGTCTGAGACTGCCATCATTGAGTCCCAACCTGTTCAGTCAGATCAGCCCACATGGATAGAAAAGCTGATCCAAGACTTTGTGCTTCTAGCTCAAAGGAATAAGAGATTAGAATCCAGAATGAACAAGTTTCGAAAATTTTATAAGGATTCCAAGAGAAACTACAACAATCAAGCTCCATCTCAAACTGACCAGAAAGGTCAAGGTACTTCTAATCCCTCAAAATTCAATTCTTCTAACACTCCAAGTGGGGGTTGCTTTCAATGCGGTGAACCAGGTCATTACAAGACAGACTGTCCTGACTTGACTCAAGAAGAACATGATGTCCTATGTGCCAAATGTGACCGCAAACTATAAGAAATGAGGGAAGCCTTGATCGCTGAGAAAACATCCAAAAAGGAACCTACCCTATCTGACACATCATCAGAAGAAGACTTCATCGCAGATATAGATACTAATGATGAAGTGGTCGTAGTTGAGCAAGCCTACCTTGCAGATGAGGTAGATGAAAACGATGATGAAGAAGAGTTCTACGTAGGTCTCGACAACCTAACTGAGGAACCAAAGGTAGTCATTGATCTCGTTGTTTCTATACTTTCTAACAACGGAACTGCAGATGACAATCCACCCGAGATGGTACCGTGGGAGGAGTTCAGTCAACAAACTGCAAACTACAAGAAACTTGCAACCACATTCCAAGAACTGGTACTCATCGGAAAGGCAATGGAAAGCGAGAATGAGAACTACAAGATGGTGCTCAAAGAAAAGGATGGAAAAATCGTATCTCTCGTTGAACGATTAACTGATCTTGCGAATCAACATGAAGCATTGATTGAGAAGGAATCTCTCCTACAAGGTAGAGTCGATCACATGATCAAAAGAAAAGACAAGTTGGAGGAGATTCAATCAGTTCAAAGAAACCCTACAATCAAAACTGGATTAGGGTTTAATGGTCAAAGGAAGGACCAAGGTCAAACTACGGCTAGCAAGACTCAGTTTGTCAAATCAAAGGACAAATAGTTCACCAAGCAAGCTCAACAGTCCCTACCTGACAAAAGTATCGGACTGAAGAATCCAGCTCGTCAACCCCATGACAATATTAATCAAAGAGCATGCACCATCTACATCAAGAAGTCAGCCCCATCAGCCAGCCCAGAAGAAATCAGTTCCCTTTGCATCATCTAAGGGGGAATCTGATAAGAAGAAAAGGAAATCCCAAACTGCTCCCAAACTGAAGAAAAAGAGATCTGTCTACTCTAGGCAGAATCACTATGAGTTGTGGAACCATCGGTCCTACCATCCTAAACAAAAGTATTATCAAGAACCTTATCAATCTAACTGCTGCTAGTTTAGACATCAAACTGGTTACCCAGATCAATGGTGTCAGTACAAGTATTATGAGCAATCTGTCTATCCAATCTACCATCAATCTGCTTATCAACCGTACCACTAGTCTGGATATTGTGAAGACCCCTTCTACTACATGCCGCAATATCAGCCTGATCCTCGATACTACAAGAGGAGATCATCAAGAAGGAAGGGAACACAACCAAACCAATCTGGAAGTACGTAAATTACTGAAAAGGCACCCATCCTCAGATGGGTTGTCAAATCTTTTTAATTGTAGATTGGGAAGCACGAGAATGAAGTCATGCTGCTGGAGGTTGATTAATCAACAGTGGATGCTTGAAGCACTCAACGTACATCAAGAACTTCCTCTTAAGCTTCATCAGATGTGTCGAGTCTTGTGAAAAATGATGAGGAAAAATAAAAAAACATTCTCAAAATTTTGCAGGAGGAAACCAATGCAGGGGGAACAGATCCACATGCATTGAACTGCTCTCATCAGTTCTAACTCCTAATGCAGTCACTCCTACCTTAGTTCGGATCCATAGTAAGATCTGTTGGATCAATCTGCTGATCATTGTTGGGAACCCAGTCTAGCTCACCATGCCAGTTTGATAGAGGCCAACCAATTTCAAATCAACGCGACAGTTTGACGTGTCCAAACACACCTCTCAAGTTGCCCTTCATTCTGCCTCTCAAACTGGATCTCAAGCTGCTCAATATGGATACCCAGTCTAGGTTAATGAAACAAATTAGATGGATCAGACCAGCTAGACAGATCAGCTCTCCAGAAAAGTTAGAATGAAATAGATCAGTTCGAGAATTCAACTCAGTAACTAGGTTTATGAACTGCAACAACAATTTGATCTAACTTCATAAATCTGACTGTCATAGATTTAGGGGGAACTGGAGACGTCGTGTCAGTCTCCAACTCTAAAACTCCGCTATAAGTTTTACTTCCTCTAAATTATTATATGTGTCTCTCCATATGTGCTATACTTTAAATGCTAAAGATTTGACACTCTAAAGATTTTATGAGATTTCTTTACAGAGAATGTGAAAAGTTTTATGAAAATTGAGGGTTTAATGTCTAATCCCGACTGTTCGGTGGAAAGATAACTTGTGCGTATCGCACTCGCCTACCCATTCGCAGCAGTCACTTGCTCAGTTTCTTTGTCACACTTACACGTACAATCTTAACCGTTCAGTTTAGTCAATCTGGATCGTTGAAGTCAAAAACTCTATATATATTAAGTGTTGTGACTTGAAGAAATTCATTTTTTATTGTAACTTCTCAAATCTCTCTGCAAGGACTCGCAAATCCTTCCATTACTACTTACCTTCATAAATATTTCCAAATTGCTCACATTTAAAATGTCTGCAGATTTATCTTTCACAAAGCAAGTAGAGAAGATTGTGCACTCAATCCCGTTAGAGAAAATTGTTGTCCTTGAAAACTTCGGGTATGACGGCCTCAACCCAATGTTCGAATCCATCTTCCAGTGTGACGGATTCTTCAACATCATCTCTGTGAGGCCTCTCCATTTTCTCCCAAGGCGTCGCCCAGTTTTACTACTCTATCATATCGGTGAATTTAGACCCTGCGTCGGCGACTTTTCACCTTGAAATTGAAGGGGAACCGGACCAATCCATCCCGGTACTTCCCTTGGTGTTGCAAGCATACAACTTATAGATGTGGGAGACATCTGCAAAGTCGATGAAATTCTTCTCTCCGATGTGCATGAAGTTTATTAGCAAGCACTGATCAAACCGGTGAATGAATTCGATCTGATGACCTTCAACCGGCATCTACTGAAGCCAGAGTATCGAATTCTTTTTGAATTCATCCATAAAGTCTACCTATCATACGCTGGTTCCAACGAATCAGTTTCCCTACCCAAGTTTAGAATGATGTCGGTTGTGATGAAGCAGTTAAACATCAACAGGGCCAGGTTGTTTGTCAACTTGATGATCGAGGAAGCCGAGCACATTACCCGTGTCCAAAATGAAAACTGGGTCATGAAGATCAAGGCAGTTCGACCTCTCCATCACGGCATAAAGATCAGCCTCATACTACACTGCCGACTACCAGACCATGATTGGTCTGACAAGGTCGAAATCTCTGAGGACCATCTGGTGCCTCATTTGGAAAAGTAGTTGAAGACGCTGTTTGGTGTGCTCCCGCACATGATCTCCAAGGCCGAGGCAACCACCCATAAGTTGCTACAAGAGATGAAGGCCTCCAAGAAGGTCCAGGCTGAGGTCGCAACCGCTGTCGAAATCGACCAAACTGCCTCTCCCCGATCTGAAAGGAAGGGAAAGAGGAAAGCCATTGTCATGGATGTTCCCTCTGGGTCCAAGAGAGTGACTCGTTCGCAGAGTTCTCAGACCCGTTTTGCAGTTCCCTCTCCCTCAAACTCAACCACTCCATCTGTTTCTCCCCTTCTAGCTGTCAAGCTAGAAAACGGTCAATCTGTTTCTCCTTCTCCCGTAGTCAAACTGGAGGAAAGACCATCTGTTGTTGCTCCATCTACCTCTTCAGTCAGCGATCTCTCTGCAACTGAAGAAAGGATAATGGCCTTAGTCAAGGCTGAGCTGCAGAAAATGTCGAGGAATCTCAATCAGCTCGAACTTGCCAACTCTTAAAGGCAAAATCTGGTCAATGAGAAAATTAACAAGGTTGACTCAATTTTTCTCGATGAACACAAAGACGTGAATACCAAATTCGACCAGTGCCTCAAGGAGTTACATGGTGAAGTGACTTCTCTCACCAAGTCCATAGCGGAAGAGACCATGGAATCCTACGTCCCCTCAATCTTTGCAGCTTACGGCCTTGCCCAAACATCGGATGTGGCAGCTCTCGAAATTCACTGTGAGGAGTACGTGGATCGCCAGGTTGAAGCCCTCCAATCTGAGAACGCCAAACTCTGGGAGTTTGTCCGAACCCATTTTGATGATGTCAAAAAGGGGAAAGATGGCAATATTGTGGCGAAGAAGAAGAAGAGCTCAGAGGAAGGTGACAAGTCCTCCAAACTGGGGTAGAAAGATCATAGAGAGATAATCCAGGATCTCTATAACAAGAGATAATCCAGAATCTCTATAACAAGAGATAATCCCGGATCTCTATAACTAGAAAGAAACTCTAGTGGTACGTTAGGATATTTGTATGTAGGGGGAAGCAGATTCTATGTTCTTAATAAAATCTTTATTTGTTTTGATTAGATTCCAAAACCCCTTATTCAGGCTTCCCTTGTTTTTCTATTTCCCTTATTATTTTTGATGAAGTCAAATATTGCCTTACACACCTAGAAGAGCTCGTTTGTTAGGGAGCCACAACTTGTAAGTGTAAGTACAGTTTCAACCCAAGTATAATAAGTCAAGCGAAGCAGAAGCAAAAGCGAAATTCTCAACTTCTCAAGTCTGCTAGAAGGGAAACGTCTCAAGCGACCACTATTCATAAAGTGGAAAGCGACTACAGCAAAAACAACTTGAAGAAAAGCATACATGCTAAGAAAGACTCCGAGAAAGCGACATCAGCACAAGCGAATACTCTACAGAATCTGCAACTGATGAAGCACTCATGAGAAAGCATGAAACCAGGCGGCGAAGTGACAAGAGTTTGAATTTCAAATTCAAAATTTTGCAACGATAGTACACTTCTTAAATGCGGCGCAGGAAGATGGAGGACACGTGGAAGAAGATTATAAGCCAACTGATATCGCCGCTACAATCCAAGTTGGAAACCTGTAGATATCGAAGTTTTCCTCTTCCGGAAAGAAGACAAGCCGGAAAAGCATTGCTCACCTGCAAAAGGCTGCATTACCTCTTGACCGAAGGGAAGTGATAAGCACGCACCAACAATCTCTCTAACGGACAGCTGACGATCTCCCATTATAAATAGGGGTGGAGACTCAACGTAAAAAGTGATGAAAACTATTCTCTCGCGCATAAAGTTATAGGAAGAACTTCAGAGCTCTCATTCATACATTCTTCAAGTTCTTTAAGTTCTAGAGTTTAGTTGAGTCCTTAGAAACTTTCTCTAAGTTTCTAAGTCCACAGACCCTATATCCATTTATCCCTAGATTTTCTAGGAGGATAATCCTTAAACCTTTTACGTGATCTTCATTGTAAAAGGATTCTCTATTAAGTTAGAACTCTCATAAACCAAACCCTCAACCAAACATCGTTTGTGTTTTGTTTGTTAAGCTTGTGCCTGTATACACAAGTGGAAGGTAGTATATAGATGTTTGTAGTTAGGTCTCTAGAGAACCCATTTGGAATCTCTAGGTTTCAAGTTCAAGTCGAACTTGAAGCACTTCACTGGGAAGGATAAAACCAGTACGTTTGTTCGTGTTTGTGTTTGTTCGTTCGATTTTCCAAGTAAAGGGATTTCGGGTTGCTGAGTGAAGGCAACAAGTGGATGTAGGAGCGTAACCTCCGAACCACTATAAATCACTTGTGTCCGTAGTGCTTTAATTACTGTTTTCTTAAATAAGTATCTATTGCTTACATTTCGCTATACTTACATGCTTTGATTATCGCATAAGACGCACACTCACTTAAAGCGACAAACACAAGTTTTCACTAAAGCAAGATTTTCTAAAAGTGAGTATAATCGCTCACCAAATTCCGCAAGCGTTTTTCTCTGAAAGCAATTCGCTTCTGAAAGATTCTCACTTCTTCAAAAGCGAAACGCTTCCCTTTTCAAAACTCATTATTTTCAAGAAAATTTAAGAGAAGTCTAAACTTCTTTTACGCGTGTATTCACCTCCCCCCCTACACGCGTACATTCGCTTCTGGGACCAACATGGTAGTTCCTCTAGAACAGCAAGAAACTGAAACCAATGAAGCAGATGAGACATAAGGGAGGATGGATGAACTTGCATGAGGAGATGGCAATGCTATTGTGTAGTCAAGCTTACATGTAATCTGCTCTTTTATGTTTTCGTTGTAAACTGTATTACCTAATGAAGTACTTTCTTAATTGAAGCCTTGATGACAATCTCTCTTTGTCCAAGCTGCAATTAAATGAACTTCATTTATTCACTATGATTTCTTATGAACTGAACTGTCTATTTCTTATACTTAGGAATTATTCTGTAATGGTGTTGGTTTCGTCATCATCAAAAAGGAGGAAATTGTTGGGAACCCCACTCAGTTTATGAGTTTTGATGATGTTTATCGAAACAACATTAAGAAGTTTTTAACTCTTTTATAGAGTTAGGTTACTAAGATCAAACTGCCATGAATAGCCCAGTTTGGTGATTTCAGATTAGCAGATCTTAGTCAACTAGATTGTAGGAGTTCAACACTTGCCTTGAAGAGTACAAGTTCTAGACTCACAATTTGAAGGTAGTTTGTTGAAGACTCCAGTTTGAAGTGGTAGCTTCAACCTGCCTATATAGGTTGATCTGATCAGTTTATACATCTCTATTAGTAAACTGAACTGCCTCAACGGGAAGGAAGGGCTTGTGTCAGTGTACGGATCTGACACACCCAACGGCTCTATTTCAAATGAAGCCTATATATACCTTCTTCCATTCTAGAATCAATAACGGAAAACTAAAGCGTTCAAGCTCAATCGCTGAAGAAATCTTTCTCGGTCAAATCCTTCAACACTCGAAATCAAACAAGTTTCTCAAGTGTTGAAAACGAGATTTCTCATTCTGGAATCTGAGTACTAGACGTCTACTATTGTCTAGATTACTCACTCAAACTCTCTCTACATATTTTGATTAGATATATTTATAGTAGATAGAAGAGTTGTAACTTCCACCATTGTTGAGCACAGTCAAAATCTGCAACAAGGAAGAGTTTAGCAGTTAAATTTTAGTTTGTAGTAAGTCTGTAAGAAAGTTTGTTTGGTCTTCATCGAGGACAACCAGTATAAACAAGAGAGAAGGAAATCCAAGGTTAAGGGATTTCAGATCGCAAGATCTGACGTGGATGTAGGAGGGTTATCTCCGAACCACGATAAACTCTCGTGTCTCGATCTCTCTTTATTATTGTCAAATTTTTGTAAAGGAAAGTAACATTTTATTTATAAAATATATTATAAAGTGATTAGTGATACCCGTCGAATTTCAAATTTATTATTATTATTATAAAAATAAAGCTAAAATATATTGAATTTTATAAATTATAAAAAATTTATAATTTGCTTAAATTATAAATTGACCCGAAAAATGCACTATATTTTAATTGAATTCCTCAAGCTAAAATATTTTTTAGTTAAATTATTTTGGCACTAACACTATTTTAATTTTGAAGTGACCTGTTGGCCAATAATTTTTTTAAATTTATTATACTACTTCGACTTTGAGGTAGCCCGTTGGCCATTAAATTTTTTAAATTCTTTTACTATGTATTGATAACTATGAGTGTCAAATTTTTGCAAAAAAAATATAGTATTTTTATTTTATGACACTTAGACAATATATTAAACATAAAACCAATTTTGAATGAGCATCGTGAGCTATTTTCAGCTCGGGTCGATCAAGCTAAAATATTTTTGAGTTAAATTATTTTGGCTATAACACTATTTTAATTTTGAGGTGGTTCGCTGGCCAATAAATTTTTGAATTTATTTATTTATTTATGTATTGATACTATGATTGTTGAATATATATATATAGATATATTGCACGCAAAATCGATTTTGAGGTGACATGTTGATCAATAAATTTTAAAATTCTTTTAGTGTGATCGATGCTATGATTTTCAAAAAATATTTTTTTAATTTAAAAAAATTGACAATATATTAAACATAAAATCAATTTTGAGGTGGTCCAATGTCCAATGAATTTTTGAAATATGATTGTCAAATTTTTGTAATATTTTTTTAAAAAAATAAAAAATTAAGAAACTTGACAATATTGTCTAATAAATTTTTGAAATATGATTGTCAAATTTTTGAAACATTTTTTTAAAAAAAATTAAGAAACTTGACAATATAACTAGACACAAAATCGATTTTGAGGTGGCCCATTAGCCAATAATTATTTTTAATTTTTTTTAGTATGCATCGATAACTATGATTGTCAAATTTGTACATTAGACAATATGTAGTATGGGCATTCTAAGGTGGCCCATTGGCCAAATTATTTTTGAAATAAGATTGTTAAATTTTTGTAACAAAAAATATTTTTTTAATTTAAAATACTTGACAATATATTAGCTAGACACAAAGTCGATTTTGAGGTGGCCTATCGGCTTAAGTTATTTAAATATTTATTAGTATGTATCGATAACTATGATTGTCAAATTTTAGATTACACAAAATGAGTATTTTGAGGTGTCATGTTGTAAGTTTATGAAATATGATTGTCAAAATTTTAAAACAAAAAAAAAAATTCTTTAAATTTAACTCCGTATTAATTAGACCCAAAATCGATTTTGAGGTGGCCCATTGACCAACAAGAAATTTTATTTTTTTAATAATATATTACAATATTTAATATTTTATTTATGAAATTATTAATACCCGTCGAATTTCGACGGGATACAAACTAGTAATACTTGATACGATTGTTGCTTTGCTTCATGTAAAATGTTCTTGGTGTGTCATGTCCATCGTCGTTTCTCTAGATTGGGAAAAGAAAAATAAAGAAAACCACATACATCACAAATTCTCAATATAGGCACATAAATAGGAAAAAAATTAATTATTTCCCATAAATCCCATGAATCACGCTTTTGCAACGTTTACTATTACTTAATAGATTGAAAATTATTAATTCACAATTATAATATGAGAGAGTGACCAAAATAGCCATTTTGATAAGTGAAAAAATTAAAATAGTCAGTAATAAGTAAAAGGTATTATTATAGCCTTTTTTTGCATTTCCTACCAAATATATCCTTTCATTTATTTATTCCCTAAATAATAAAAAAGAAGAAATCATAAGCGGTGGTTACGGGATTCAGTTTTTGAAATCAAAAAAGAAAGAAGAATAGCATACGACTACAACAGCGTGAATTATATAAAAAAAAAAGAACATTCCACTTTTTCTCATACAACAGCGTAGGTTTGCGGCGGCGACGGCAAATTAATCGTAAAATTTCCGGCGATAAAATTGAAGGTTTTTCTGGTGAGTAAATTCAATCTTTCTCTCTTCTTCCGGCTAGTGAAATAAGTTTTAGTTTTCTTTATTTCAATTATTTTCTCCATGGAAACGAGAAAACAAGTTTAAATATATGATGATAATGGTCTGTATTCATGAAATATGTCGTAAGAATTTGGTTGAAATCCTGTCATCAGAAAAGCCAAACACGAGTTTTTGCTGCTTGTTTGTTGTGTCTGAAGAAGACGACCACTGAACACGACAATTTACGAATGCATGAATTCACGAAGTCACACGAACATACACTACACGATCACACACGACTAGTCACAACTGCATGAAGTCACGTACGATCAATGTGAAAGCATTATATGTTCCATTTACGTTCCAGGTTGCCCTACTACACACGACTATTCACAACTGCACACGACGACGAGCATACACGACTATTCACAGCTGCACACAAACACGAGCAAGCACGATCATGTATGAACTCGAGTATACATAAAAATATATATTCCACGTACGATCAATGTGAAAGCATTATATGTTGATTTTAATTTATTTTTTTTGGTTTTACAGATGAGTGAAATCCATGATTGTTTATTTCAGAGAAAGTTAGGTGAATCAAAATTATATTGGCGGTGATTCGAGATTTGCACTTGTTCCTCAAAAATTTTTAATTTTGAGGGTTTAGTGCATGAAGTGGATAATATTATAAGTGTTGATAGAAGTAGATTTCGGTATGTGATCAGTTCACTTTTCAAAACACCTGATGGTGGGAAGTTAAGAATGCACATCGAGAATGATTTGGAGTTGAATTATGTGGTAGGGAGTTCTGAAGTGCCTAAGTTTTATATAACCTTGGAACCAAAATCATTGGACACTCCAATTATGCCAAAAAAATTCATGTCATTGCTAAATGAGCAAAGTGCCATACCAAGGGTCTCGTTGCTTAAGTACCCTCCGTACGAGCAGGAAAATCACCCGGCATATGAGTATGGAAACCGTAAATGTAATGATGAAGACATAAGTTCAGGGTCTGATGTTGATGTGAATGATGACGATGACAGAGATAGCTTAGATAATGACATCAATAATTATACAAAACCAGAAATGACCACACACAAACATAAACTTTTCGAAACTATTTACTGAAAGAGTAAGTGACTGTCTAGAACTATGAAATTAATTAAGGAGAGTGGTGAAACAAGTTTCTTTTAAGTCGGGACTTTCGTCGAACAGGTTGTGAACAACAATTATTCAAGCCTAGCATCTGCAGTTCGCTTAGCCATTTCATCATACACCTGGTGAACTTTTTGTTGCTTGTGTCTGAAGAAGAAGACGACCAACACGACAATTTACGAACATACACGACACGATCACACGAACATGCATTCACGAAGTCACACGAACATACACGACACGATCACATACGACAATGTTTTTTTAATATATCATTGTAAAAACCATGCATTGAATGTAATAGCACAAAGAAGAGAAACGTATATAGAACCAGAAACGAACACACACGAACACAAACACACACGAGAACACACACGAACACACACGAACGAACACACACAAACACACACGAAAGAACAGATGAATGTACATCAGAATTTCCCACACCGATTGAAACGGTGTTCGTTTTCTGTCCGGATACGCAGTCCCGATCCTCTTCTTCGGAAAGTCGTTCAGAATACTCCTCGTCTTCCTCCATTATATCGTCCAGAGACCTTGAGACTGGAAGTTTCAGACGCCTGGAATATGATCGCATGATGCAGCAATATTAAGTTCGAAGAAGAATATGGAGTTAGGGTTTTGTTCATTAACGTAAATCCACCGAGTAAATAGAATTCTATCTAAAGTGGAATATTGGAGATGTGATTTGCTCAAATAAAAACTCCCGCTTCTGATTTCTTGTTTTTTGTTATTTATCGCTTTTTATTTCTTGTTTTTTATAATTTATGGAAAAAATAAATGAAACGGTTATATTTGGTAGGAAATGCAAAAAATGGCTATAATAATGGCTATTTTAAACTTTTCACTTATTAAAATGGCTACTTTTGGGTATTAACACATTATGATATAGCATATAAATATATTATTTCCAAAAAATGAAAAGCCAAAAATAACAAAATATAAAATTACTAAAAATGACAGCTCACAGTTGTTATTATTATATAGATAATATAGATTTGTATACTTTAATTATTTGATTTAAATCATTGCATCAATTAACTTCCATAATGTGTCCATTGAAATTTTGATTGTCAACGAAGTATGACCTCTAATTTTTTTGGAAGTGAAGTTGTAGGGATTGAACGATTAACTTTTTTATTTAAATAGAAGGATAATGAATTAGCATAATTATATTTAGTGTAATCGAATATATATATATAGTATACTTTTATTTGTAATGCATATGATAAAAGAAAAATGTCTTGAAGTCGTTAATCAGTATCTTGGCCACCTTCTCCATTCAAAAAGATGATTGTTATCTCTTATAAAACACTACTCGTTTTAAAATAAATAAATAAATAAATAAAGATGAAAAACAATATTCTATATTATATTAAAAATAATTCTCCATGGGGAATAAATATAATTATTACAACATATCATATTACTTTCCAAGCAAAAATACTACAACTTCTATTCAAGGATAACACTAATAATTGAACCTAATCTCATAATTCTCCTCTATGCTCTCAATTCTCTACCATTCATTCCATTGAGATGTGCGACTCCAATTTCGACCCAATGTACATAATGAAATTCAGGTGGAAGAGCTGTGTCAATCATTATGTTGGATTTTATGATCCTTACTTGGGCAACCTCCTTTTGTAAATGAAGGATAAAAAATGGTTAAATTGTGTGAATAAACATTTTAGTGGCAGGATTTTAAAGTATATAGGCACAATACTTTTGAAAATTAGGAAAATAATTAAATTTCACCACATATTATGCATTTGTAACGTTAAAATTAATTACATAATTGACAAATTTTAAGTACAATTTATATCTACCATTAATACATATAATTTCTGAAAATAACCTATTCATTAAAATAAAAAATAAAAGTTACTAAAAGAAGCAGTTCCATAGTCGTTAATTGAAAAATTTCTAAGGAAAAATGCTATGTTCTCTCACACACACTAAAACACACTTTTGCACACACAAGTTCGAAAATTCATACTTTTCTACGTGATTCATTCTTCTTTTTTGCATACTTTGTGTCTCGATCTCTTGTTCTTCCTTTTAATTTTGTTCGTTTCCATTTCCTTCTCCGGTGTGTTCTGTGTCTTGCTCTCCGGTGACCCTTTGGGTCTGTCCTTGCTTCTGCCATGGCGATCTCCCCGCCACCTCCTTCCGAGCCGAAGGTTAAGAGATCTTTTGCCACCATGGAACACTCAAGCTGTGAGAAGAATCAGTAGGAGTTTGATACAAAAGCTGTGGAATCTCTTGCATTGGTGCCTTTTTGCCCAAAAGAAGATTTTATGGATGATTTTGTTCAATCGGACAAACGGCAAAAATGCGAAGTTCTGTCCCCTCGTGAAAAACCGTCACAGATGCTGCTTGAATATGTGAACAGAGAAGATGAAGATGATGAGGTGTTTTTCGATGAAGGCGAGATACGTGATGATGAGTGGATTATCTTCATCTCGCATGACAATCCGAAAAGGCTACAGGATTTGATGGATAAGTATGGAGTTTATGACGAAGAACAGCTTCGTCTCGCGCTGCTCAAGCCCACTCTGATTTTGGAAAGAACGAATTTGCGAATGATCTTGTTCCGGAAAAATCGCATCTTGCGATAGATAGAGTTGGAGGGATGGACAAGATTGGAGAAAATCCTAATCTCTCGCATGATTCTAGTCAATCAAATCTTGATGAATCGGGTGTGTGGTTATCCTCTTTCCAAAAAATCCATGCAAATTCAAATGTGAATGCTGCTGCTTCTCATATCATTGATGAGGAAACCCATAATCTTGACTTGATCGAGACTCAACCTCTCCAAACTTCCCGTCGGCCCTTTTCTTCCCATATTAATTCTGAAAGCCCAACAAAATCAACACCTTTAATCTACAACTCCAGCCCAACCCATTTTTAAAACCAAACCCATAATCAGCACATAGCCCAAGCAACAAAACCCACTCCACAACTAAATCCAACCCTTTTAATATTATAAAAAATCCTCAAAACCATTCCAATGCTCCCTCAATTCAATTTTCAGCCCACCTCCCAAAGACCAATATTTCCTTTGCCAATAAAGAAAACTCCATCATCAGTGAACAAACTCAAGGATTTATGCCGAATTATACAGCTGTCTACGAGAATGCAGACGCATTTCCTCCTCTCGCTCTCAATAGAGGCAAGTCGGCTGTGAATGATAAACATGTGCAAGCTGATTCGACTGTTCACTTAATGGAAGAAGCAACTCAGTCTATCCCCTTGAATAAGTCAGTGCATCAAAATCCTTCGCCTTTTGCTGCTGATATTCCATCAACTTCTGAAAACCAACAACGTGAAACTTTGGCTTCACGTATAAAAAATACAGCTCCTCCGAACACGCCGGTCTCCTTCAATCCTGCGAAATACGTTCCACTTGGATCCCGAGGAGAGCGTGAGGGTAAGCCTATTGTTTCTTTCTCTAAATCTGACACCGATGCTCTTGCAGGTCGCATGGGCCTCGATTTGGTTGGAAAGTTCTCGCACTCCATCCCCCCTTCCCACAGCATCAGCAAGGCTCTCGGTAACATCGGTATTCATGGTTCTCTTAAGTGGAATTTTTTAAATGCTACGCATGTGTTAATTGAATTAACTGAAGCTGATGATTATGCTAAACTACTGCATGGTGCTAATGGTATGCATGTTTGGTACATTGATAGTATGCCTATGCGTGTGTTTAAATGGACCACTACTTTTAACCCCTCGTTTGAGACTCCCATTGTTGCTGTTTGGTGTAACTTGATTGGCTTGCCTGTTCATCTTTATGATCAAAGTGCTTTATACATGATTTGTTCTACTCTGGGGACTCCAATTCAAGTTGACAGGGCTACAGCTTCTCGTAGCAGACTTTCCTTTGCCAGAGTTTGTATTGAGATAGATATTACGAAGCCTCCTGTTGAGGAAGTTGTGATTGATATTTCTGGGATAGAAGTGAAACAGAAGGTTGTCTGGGATAAGATTCCCCGATACTGTAGTGATTGCAAGCATGTGGGGCACACACCTGAAACTTGTTATGCTTTTGGCAGAAATGCACGGCCGGAGAAGCGAGCTCCTCCCTGTGCTCGCAAGCCGATACATGGAAATTCTATTATACAACACACTTTTTTTAAGGAGGGAGAATCCCACCAGAATGATAGCCAGAGGCCGAAGAGCACTGACAAGAAAGCAACTCAAGGTAAAAAGAATCATCAGGTCTATCAGAATTCCCAAAACAAAGATGTTTCAGCTTCTCAAGCAAAGCAGAATGAGCAGATAGGCCGTCAAGGCTCCACAGTTCATGCTTCTTCTTCTGGTCCCAAGATTGATCAGCATCAGACTCAGTTTCAGAAAGCTAGACAAGTTTTTTCCAATGAGAATAAGGGTGAATGGGTTCATGTCTCTCATCAGAAGAAGAACAGCAACAAACAGAATAAAATGGAACAGACAGTGACCCGCAATTCTTATGCAGTGCTTCAAGTTCAGAATGATCAAGATGACGATACAGTGATGGCTGGGCAAGATAGTGCTACCAGACAGACAGCTAAAATGATGTCATGATCGAGAGTGAGCAGGGTGTACATGCAGGCAGTGTGCAGATGGAGGTGATTCCCACTCAGGATCGTGTTTCTAACGATGCTGAGGGTAGATCATTACAGAATGGGCTTTCCATTTCTGAGATTGTCTGGCTCGTTTCCCTATGTTGACAAACTTCACGATATGGAACGCCCAAGGCATCGTTGATAAGAAGCCTTTGGGTACTCTTGCTAATCTGTGTAGAGAATACCACCTTTCCTTTGTTGCTATTTTGGAACCCATGAATGAGCGTGATCCCTCTATTCTTGCAAGGAAGATTGGTCTTGTTCACGTGCATTCTAATGTCAGTAACAAGATTTGGATCTTTGCTCATAGGGACTACTAGGTTGATATTTTGGAGGACATGGAGCAGCTTGTCCATGTTCGTATTTCTGCTGCTGTTTTTCGTCATCCGTTGTTTATAACTTCGGTTTATGCCAAGCATTTTAGACGAGATCGATGGCCGCTGTGGGACACACTTCGAGAGTTTTCTTTTGAGATGGATGGCAAGCCCTGGCTCGTTGGAGACGACTTTAATATCTTTCTTTCTGAGGAAGAGAGAGCTGGGAGCGATGTAGATCGTCATCTTGAGATGATGGATTTTTCTAATGCTATTTCTGATTGTCAGCTGCTTGACCCTGGGTTTGATGGTTCTGTATTCACTTGGGAGAGGGCCGGTCTGAGAGAAAGGTTAGATAGGATTCTGATTGGAGAGCACTGGGAGACTGCTTTTGCTGTGACTCAGTGTTACTCACCTTCCGAGAATTGCCTCTGATCATGGTCCTCTTTTGGTCAGATGTTAGTTTTCATCTCAGATTCCGAGAGCTTCGTTCAGATTTCAAAATATGTGGGTCAGACATCACTCATTTGCCTCTGAAGTTGCCAGGATCTGGGAACCATCGACTGGGTTTGAGGGTATGCTGAATCTGCAGTTCAAGCTGAACAGAATGAAGAAATTTATGAAAGGATGGAATAAAGAGGTGTTTGCAATATTCATGCCCTGTTTGAGAGAAGTTGAGGAGGCCGTCAAAGTGGCGCAGTTAGCGTTTGATGCTGGTCCGACGCCGGAGTTGAGATCTGAGCTCAATCATTATGTTGCTCAATATGTCTTACACACTAGAATGGAAGAGGATTTTTGGAGACAAAAGGCGGCGATTCGGTGGATCGTAGATGGTGAGAGGAATACCAAGTTCTTCCTAGGATGGGTAAAATAGAAGAGGGTCAAATCAAGGATTCATGTCATTCAGGATGGGGATGAAGAATTAACTGAGAAAGCAGATATCCTCTTGTCTGCTGCGGATTTCTTTCAGAAACTCCTTACTTCTGACATCCCGATTCCCCTGAATAATGTCTTGGAGGGCCTTCTACCTCTACCTGATTCTGTTGATTCCAATGCCTTTGCTCTGTACCTGAGGTAGAGGAAATCCGTTTAACGGTGTTTGGAATCAGTGGTGATAGCACTTCCGGCCCAGATGGTTTCACTTCGTTGTTTTTTCAGCACTGCTGGGAGACTGTCTGTTCAGACGTGGTTGCTGTTGTTGTGGATTTCTTTCAGGGCTCTCATATGCCTCGCAGCTTCACTGCTACCACTATCGTCCTTATTCCTAAGAGGGCGATTCCTGTGACTTGGGCTCACTACCGGCCAATTAGTCTCTGCAATGTTACCAATAAGATCATCACAAAGATCTTGACTTCTCGTTTGGCCCCGCTGATTCCTCTTGTGGTGGCACCGAATCAGAGTGGTTTTGTTCGTGGTCAGTTGATCAGTGATAATGTTTTGCTTGCTCAAGTGCTGATTCATGATCTGAAGAGGCCTCCTGGCCGATGTGGGACTCCGAATGTTGCGCTCAAGTTGGACATGGCCAAGGCTTATGATCGAGTCCAATGGTCGTTTCTGATGAGAGTTTTGAGGAGCATGGGTTTTTCGGTTCAGTGGGTTGACATGATGCAGAGATGTGTTCAGAACTGCTGGTTCTCGGTGTTGGTGAATGGAGCGCCTGCAGGTTTCTTCCCTTCCACTAGGGGCCTTCGTCAGGGAGATCCCCTCTCTCCTTCGCTTTTTGTTCTTACTGCTGACTATCTGTCTCGCTCTCTGGACAGGTTGATCATCGATCAGCAAGACATGATGTATCGCTCGCCTAAGAGAAATGCATTTCCTATCTCTCATTTGGCTTATGCAGATGACATCATCATCTTTACTCAGGCTAGGATGGAGGCTTTGGAGAAGTTGAAGATGTGTCCTGGACAGTTATTGCACGGTTTCTGGACAACTGATTAACTTTGATTAGAGCAACTTCTTCATCCATGATAAATATGCTGATGAATGGCAACAGAGCATCCAGGAGGTTGGGGGATTCCAACAGGGGCACTCTTCCCTTTATCTATCTGGGAGTCCCCATCTATCAGGGCTGGATAAAGTCATCTCTTTTTCTTAACTTGAGAGAGAGAGAGTCAATGCTCGTATTCATAGTTGGTCTCACAGACACCTTGCCTTTGGTGGAAGGCTTGCATTGATTAAGAGCACTCTCTCTACTATACCTCTTCACATTCTCCACGTGATTGAGGTTCCTCAGTGTGTGCTGCATGAGATTGAGCAGATGATGGCTCGTTTCTTTTGGGGATCTGTAGGTAAAGCCAAGAAGATTCACTAGATTAGCTGGAAGCAGATTTGTCTTCCTTTTAATGAGGGGGGTCTTGGTATTCGTCGGCTTTCTGATATGGTCACTACCTTCAACTATAAGTTGTGGTGGAGATTTCAGGCTCGTGATTCCCTTTGGGCTCAGTACTTGTGGCGCAAGTACTCGTTTCCTTTGATTCATTTTTCTGTGCACATAATTTTATTCGCTGGTCTCTTGGTGCGGGGTGGGTGTCCTTCTAGGATGATATTTGGTTTGAGGATCGGTCCCTCGCCGAATATCGCCCAGTAGGCGCCCCAAACCCCCCTTTACGTGATTTGTGGAGTGATTCTGATTGAGATATGAATCGTTTGCATGCTTTATGTGCTCCTTCTGTATTATCTCATGATCAGGTTGTTGCTATGAGCCGGACACCGGTATTGTGGGGTGGGGAGGATGTCATGAGATGGAGTCTTACTGGCCACGGCGAGTTCTCTGTGACTTCTGTTTGGCATCACGTCAGGTACAGGCGCCCTCAAGTATCTATCTTTGGTGATATTTGGAACTCTTGCCTTACCCCCACCATTTCTGTCTTTTTGTGGTGCCTCCTTCTTGGTCGATTACCTGTTGATGTCAAACTTTATTCTCATGGTATCTCTCTTGCTTCGAGGTGCCAGTGTTGTACCTCTTCCCACATCGAAACTATTATGCATGTGTTCTTTTGGAGTGAATCTGCTAGAACTGTATGGGCATATTTTTCGGACTGGTTCCCTGTACTAACACATGCACACACGAGCACTGACATTGCACGTAGTCTAGGATGGTGGAGACACTCGTTTCCACGAGCCACCTGCACACACATTTCTTTTTTGATTCCTTGCCTCATCACTTGGTTTATTTGGACGGAAATGAATTGTCACAAGCACCGTGGCACTCCTTTTCGTTCTTCTAACATCATTTGGCAGGTTAAACATCATCTGCATACTTTGGTTGCTGCGAGGAGGCTCCTACCAGTTCACTGGCAAGGATGCCGACCTCAGGTCCCATTCATGCCTATAGCTGAGCCCGTCAGCAGGTCCCTCAGGTCCAGGATTGTACGTTGGATCCCACCTGAAGCACCTTGTGGTTAAGCTTAATATTGATGGTTCATTTGATGTTGCTTCTAGGAGTGCAACGGGTGGTGGTTTGGTTCGTGACCACCATGGCGCCCTGCTTCGTGCTTTCTGCTCTCCAATTGAGGCTAGATCTAGCTTTGAAGCGGAACTCAGTGCTCTTCTTCATGGGTTGGATTTGGCTACCACATTCTCCTCACAGGTTTAGATCGAGATGGATGCTGTTGCGATCGTCACATTACTTACTTCTGTGAAGCATGGTTCTGCTGACATCTGTCATCTCATGACATGCATTCGTCTTCGGCTGCGGGGGATTCAGGTTCGTTTTTCCCACATCCATAGGGAAGGGAATCGCCCTGCAGACTTCATGGCACGTCAGGGTTCTCAGACCGACACCATGGTTGTCTTTGATGCTGCTAGCGCCCCTCGCTACTTTTTGGCGCTTGTTCGGATGGATCAACTGGGCTATCCGAACTTTAGGTTCCGATATAGCTAGTAGTATGATCAGTTTCTTTTGGTTTCTCAACATCTCGATAGACCATTTTCTTAGTTTTCTGATATGGTCACTTTTGGGCCATGATCATTGTAATTGTTCTTTTTTTTTCTTTTTTCTTTTTTGTCTTTCATGTTATGTGTCAAGAATTGGATCGACTGTTAATCCAATTCCGACTGGTTTTGTTTTTTCGGTTTATATTGGGGATAACACTCAATTTTAGTGTTTTCTCCACCAGACGCTGTATGATTTTGTTCGGGTTATATACAGGTTGGGGGTCTGCCTAACCCCTCACCCTCTTGGGGTGTTTGAATTATTAAAATAAAAAAAAAAGCAGTTCCATAGTCGTTATTATTATATAGATTAATAATTTCAACAGTTGAATAAATTGAAATATGGTAGATAAATTATAGAAAAATACATAGAAAATCCGTCGACAGGTTTTGAAAACATTTATTGTATCAAGCGAACCGCAATAGTATTCAATCATTTAAATAGCAGAAAAATAAAAGTGAAAGTAATTGATATATGATAAAATTGCATAGAAAATATATTAAGCTTTCAATTGTGTGATTATAAATATTATATTATGAAGAAAAAAGAAAAAAAAAAGGCTTTGCTCGTCACAAACTTCTTCCACCACAATAGTCGTTGCCACAAATTTCACTTTCCAAACATATGACGGAGTTTATGAGAGTCTCTTTTTGATCCAAGTTTGTTCCTCCTCCAGTATGAAGTAGACTTATTTTTGAAACACATGTAAAGTATGTGGATTTTTTTATAGCAGATGTTTCATCTAAAAGTGCTCGCAATAGAATGAGGTCTATCGTAGCCTAGTAAGCTAAACCCAATATCGATCGAATCTCAAGGAAGACTTAGCAGGGCAACTAACGATGTGACACACAGAAAGCAAGTAAATCCTAAACACTCTAAGAAAGCAAGTAAAGAATTTGAGATTTTGGTTTTTAATATTAATCATAGACTTAAAAGAAAAGAAAGCAATTAAATTAAACTAGACTTAAAAATAATTAAAAGCAAGTAGAAAGAACTCTCGTCTGTCACTCGGGATAAAGAATTAAACTAAGAGAAAATCAATAAATCTACCTAGGCATGAATTGAAAGGAAAGAAATAAAGAAAGCAAATAAATCTTAACATGAATCTAAGGTAAATTAAAGCAAATAAATCTAAGTCTAGGCAAATAAATAGAAATCAATTAAATCTTAATCTAGAAAACTAATCTCAACTAATCAAAGCAATAAAAGAAAGCAAATAAAATAAATTTAAGAGCACAAATTGTTGGTCCCATAAAGAGTTTGTTGGTGTATGGGGGAGTAATACACCAATTTCCAACAGTTTTTGATTTTGTGCAAACTGACTGGTACTAATTAACCTAGTGATCTAAGTCAGAGAGTTTGATCAGAGTGAGAGTTCAGTTTATCCAACTCAGACAGTGAACTGCTCAGTTTGATAAACTGAACTGGAGTGCAGAAGTTGGTGGCTAGTGTTGGAAAACTCTTTAGAAAATGCTTTTGTAATTTAAACTAGAGGAAATGTAGTTTTTTGCCCACTTTGAGTTTAAGAAACTAAATTTTGCCCACAACATAACAATACACAAATAATGCCCATTTTTTATTTAATGGGACTAAGTTGCCCTTATGCTTTGAATTTTAAATGTTTTGTCCACTTTCATCCCTTTCTACTCTTCACTCTCTTATTCTCTCCCTTTTCTACTCTCTCTCTGCAAAACCAAAACCCTAGCTGCACATATCTCTTCTCCTCTCTTCCCCTCTCTCTCTCTCAAAATTGATGCAACCATTGATGAAAAGAAGCTGCCGACCTCCGCTAAAGCACGGCGACGAGCTAGGCTTTGGAGGGAAGGGGCGACGGACTCTGTTTCCCCTTTGTCTCCGTACCGTCATCCTCCGTGCTTGCCGGGTCTTCACCACCGTAGATTGCAGTAGCAGCAGCAGAGCCTTTGAAGAATCGTTGCGGTGCGGTGCGGTGGTGTGGCGGCGGAGGTGAGGAGGGCGGCGGCCAGAAATAGTCCCGGGTCATCACTGCCGTCGATTAGGGTTTCGTCGAAGCAAACTCCAGAACGCTCAAGCCCGGGGGGCTTCACCACCTCACGCCGGCATACCATCTTCCTGTCAAATTTCTCCTCCACCATCTACCTTTTCTCTATACTTTTTTTTTTTTTTTTTTTGATTTTGTCCATGGCTAGGGATTTTTTTTTTGGATTTTGTCCATGGCTAGGGTTTTGATGCAGCACCAATCTGTATTTTTTTCAAGCAATTTTGGATCTGCTCATACTCGAAGCAATTTATTCTGTATTTATTTGTATTTTTTTTTATCTCTCTTTGATTGAACTCGCTGAGAAAGTAAATGAATGTGCCTTTTGCTTATTCGTGTGTGTTTGATGTTTTTATTTTTGTTTGTTGTTTTGATTTTGTTTGATGTTTCTCGGACTCATCCAGCTCCAGAATTCAACGATTTCTTGATTTCTTGTTTGATGAGCTTAATTTTCGCACAGGTAAACTAGTTGATAAGATTTTGTAAACTTCTTCCCTTCTGCAAGTCAGAATATTGTTAACGAATGTAAGAAATTATGCAATTCTAACTGAGTAGAAAGTAAGAAATAAGTTAAATTCTTACCACATTAACAAATTCTTGCCAAGTCAGAATTTTATTAATGAAGGTAAGAAATTATGCAATTCTAAGTTACATTCATACCACATTCACAAATTCTCGCCAAGTCAGAATTTTATTAACGAAGGTAAGAAATTATGCAATTATGACTGAGTTGAGAGTAAGAAATAAGTTAAATTCTAGCCACAATCACAAATTCATGCCAAGTTCTTACCACATTCACAAATTCTTGCCTATTAAAAATTTTGTAAACGAATGTAAGAAATCCTGCAATTCTAACTGAGTTGAGCGTAAGAAATACACAAATTCTTGCACATTCACAAACTCTTGCCAAATTCTTGCCACATTCACAATATCTTGTCAAATAAGAAATTTGTTAACAAAGGTAAGAAATTATGCAACTCTAACTAAGTACAGAGTAAGAAATAAGTTAAATTCTTACCACATTCACAAACTCTTGCCAAGTTCTTACCACATTTATAAATTCTTGCCAATTAAGAATTTTATGAAGGAAGGTAAGAAATTCTAGGATGATTCGTCCAGGCTTGTGCCGATTTGAGCTCGAAATCAGGAATGAACAGAACTGTTACACTTTGTAGTGATAAATGTGTATATAGTTTGTAAGAAATTATCGAAGATGCTTATTTCTTATAGTAGTATTCTTTTTTCTTACTGTAATATTTTTATTTCTTACATTTTTTGGACCATGATAAGAATTAAATTATTTCTTACGACGTGACATAGAAAACTATCCATTTGTTACTGTAATATGTTTATTTCTTACCTTTTTTTGGACCGTAATAAGAAATATATAATTTCTTACGACGTGACATAGTTTGGTGTTAGATTTAGCTACCCATCTGCATTATCTGGGAGTTTTTGATGTTTTTTTTTTTTTTTTTATGTTTTTTGCCTAATATGTATTCATAACTTCGAAAGTTTTATGAAGTTTGTTTTCATTCATTCAGATTACGATCGTAAGAAATCCTTTTAATTCTCACCACTTTTTTATTCATACATCTTACGATCGTAAGAAATCAATGGTTTCTTACATCAACCGTGTAAGAAATAACATAGTATCTTATGTTATTTTAAAATATTCTTATCTACTGTAACGTATGCATGGAAGCTTTTCCTTTAGTTTGTAAGAATTATATTTATTCTTACAACTTTCTACTTTTTCATACAGATCAAGATTGTAAGAAATCCATGAATTCTTCCATTAATTCATATATCAACATTTTAATTCTTCACAAAATTCAGACGTTGGCTAGAAATACAGAAATGCATTTAATTCTTACATGTTAAAATGCTAAGAAATCCATTACATATGTGCAAGAAACTGTTTTGTCTAGAACTTCACAAAAAAACAATCGTTGGCTAGTACCGTACCTATAACCCCCCCCCCCCCCCCCCCCATCTCAAAAAGATGCAAAAAAGGTTGTCTTCAATACATACATGAACCCGAATCTTTGCACGCAAAACATAGATATGTTTGGGTCCATTACAGACTTCCTCACCAAGTCTGCCTTTTCATTTCCTAAGTATCTAAGCATAGCGTTCACATCGCCTGCCATGCTTTCGTACCCACCCGGTATCACCTTATGTGGTTTGTTTAGCAAATCCAATCTTTTATAGTCTCATTCAACCTTGCACACAATATCAGAAATAGGAATGCAGAGTAAGAAAATCATAGCAACACATAGTAGAGAATGTAAGAAAACATTGATTTCTAACTAACACGTACATACTTTGATGCTAAGCATAAATTTTTATTTAGTAAGAAACGTTCAGAATCATATAAACATATAAGAAAGTTTCAATTTTCTAACCAACATCAGCTAATTCTTAGGAACTCACAAATTTTTTCTTACAAACATGTAAGAAATCTACTGAATATAATAATCTGATAAGAAATTTACATGTTCCTACCAACATCATCTAATTCTTTCAAACAGGCAAATAGTTTCCTACAAAACATGGGTAGTAAATTCTCATAATCTAATAAACATATAAGAAATGAACAATTTCTAACCAACAACAACTGATTCTTACAAACTCCATACTAACATGTACATACTTTGATGCTAAGCACAAATTTTCATTTAGTAAGAAACGTTCAGAATCATATAAACATATAAGAAATCTACTGTATATACTAAACAAATAAGAAATTTACATTTTTCCAACCAACATCAACTAATTCTTACAAACTGGCAATAGTTTCTTACAAAACATGTTAGAAAATTCTCAGAATCTAATAAACATATAAGAAATGTACAATTTCTAACCAACAACTGACTCTTACAAACTCCATACTAATTTCTTACAAACATGTCCCAAATTTATTACAAACTAAGTCGTTCACAGAAGGTTACAAAGTCATAATTCAAAAACAACATTTTTCTCAGAACAACAATACAATACATGGAAGCAGAAGATCATTTTTTCACTACAGAATCACCATTCATATTTCAACCAATCAAAGGAAACCCTATTTTCGAATGAACTGAATGCATCAAAGACTCAAAACCTAAATGTAGAATTTTTCCATTCTTTCAAAATGGACATGCAAGACCCTAAATACCTCTTCCTCAATGAATGGGTGGCCGCTGGGTCTAGGGCTTCCTCCGGAACGCGGATCTTCAGTCGGAGCCGGTGAGCGCGGCTGTCTGGCTTCCCCACTCGTTTCTTCGAGGTTCCTCTTTCTCTTAGAACTTCGGGTCGACATTCTCACAAAATCGGGGAGGCGCAGGGGACATTGTCAACGGCGCCGTAACTAGGTTCGCCGGTGGTTGCTGGTTAATCGTCTAGAGGAGCAAGAGATGAGGGGACGAGGGTTTTGGGAGTGAGACGAGGGTAATGGGGGAGGTGGAAGGTTTTTTTTTCAATTGTTGAAATGAAACGGGGAGGGTTTGAGTGGTTTGGGTAGGAAAGTGGGGGGAAATCTCTTTTAGTGGGTTTAGGGGCATTTTAGTCTCATTTCTTTAAAATTGGGCATAATTTGTGTATTCTTATATTTTGGGTAGAATTTGATTTTTTATCCTCTTAGAGGGTATATTTGTTGTTCACTCTTTAAACTAATTGTTCGATGAATGCATGCAGTTTGATGTGCTTGTTAGTATGACAGTTTATAGTAAGCAGATTATAAAGAGAGTTCGAGAGAGATACATATTAAAAAAAAATTAAAACTTATTTGCCAACGGGCCACCTCAAAATTGATTTTGTGTCTAATATATTGTGAAGTATATTAACCTTATTAGCCAATGACCACCTCAAAATTGATATTGTATCTAGCTAATATATTGTCAAGTGTCTTAAATCCAAAAATATATTCTTTTTTACAAAAAAATTGACAAATATATTTCAAATACTATTTGGTTAATGGGCTATCTCAGAATGCTCATTTTGTGTCAATAAAAATTTGACAATTATATTTATCTATACATACTAAAAAAATTAAATAACCTTATTGGTCAATGGGCCACCTCAAAATCGATTTTATGTCTAGCTAATATCTTGTCAAGTGTCTTAAATTAAAAAATATATTTTTTGTATCTGAGATTTAATATAAGTATTATTACTTTAAAATCTATATATATTATTACAAAATATAATTTTATAAAAGCTTATGTTTATAAAAATATATGTATCGATAATTACATTTTTATTTGGTAACATGTTATAATAAAAGCTTAATGAGTGTTGTTGTAAGTTAAAATGCGAGTGTTTTGATTTATATATATATAATAGGTAGTAGATCATATGAAAACTAATTATTACGTGAAACATGCAACCCATCATAAAACGTTGCATTTTATGCATGAAATGATGCATTTTGTGCATAAAATATTGCATAATAAAATATTTTATTTTATATTATTTTTATGCATATAATGCATCATTATGAGAATTTGCATAATAAAATATATTATTTTATTTCATTTTATATTATTTTTATGCATATAATGCATCATCATGAGAATGCAACATTTTATGATAAAAATACAACACTTTTGTGCATAAAATGCAACATTTTATGATGGGTTGCAGGTTTCACGTAATAATTAGTTTTCACCATAACTCATCCATATATATATATATATATATATATATATATGTGTGTGTGTGTGTGTGTGTGTGTGTAGGGTCATATATTTTTATAATTAGTATATGAAAATTTTAATTAAGTTTAATATATGAATATATTTATATGTTTTAAATTATATTAGCTGCTATAACTTAATATATATATTTAGTATATTTATCGTAATTGTAGAATATTATATGTTTATTTTTATATGAATAGATTTATAAATTTAATATATGTTATATGTTATGATTGCCGTAGGGTGATAGAAGAAACAATTTGATAGACAAATTTTAATGAGTGAAATTAAAAAAGAAAAGGATAGAAAGGACAACCCCAAGAACATAACGAAAAGTGGGGATCTTAATAATGATTGTTTGTATCTAGATATTGTAGGTTATAAGAAAAGTATTGGAGATATAAGACATGAAAAGTAAAGTAAAAGAAGGTTTAATAAACTAATGTTGTATAAATATATAAATTTTAGATAAATCAACGGAGGATGTAGTGGTATGCAACGTAAGCATATGAATTAAGCTTATGTTCCGAATTCGCGGCGGAAGTAAGTATATATATATATATATATATAATATATATATATATATATATGCTGTCTCTAAAATATTATCATCTGATATTCATATTTATATAAGTCTACATTTTCGCGATATTTGTTTTTTTGTTTTTTTCTTATTTCAGTCTATGAAGAATATGCATAATGTAATTTGCATGACAATCAACAAAAGTTAGGAATATATTTATAAATTTATAAGTTTTTAGTGAAATTTAATATTTTTTGACTTATTATTTCATTTCGTACTATTGTTTTGTCATGATTATCATCCATATTATAAATACATCAAGAGTATATATAATTACTCCCTACATCTTATAAGCTTAGCCTTATTTTTTATATTTGGACATAATGCAAACATAGGCTCATACATAAAGTGAAAATTATAACAACTCACTATCAATAAAAACACTCTAAATATTTTAAATAACACAATATGCTAACGTGCCCTACAAAAAGTAACTATACTTGAATTATCTCAAATTTTGCATTCCAGTCTCAAAGTTTTATAAAGATACAACTACGCTACATTACATTTTCAATTTTATTATTAACAATTTATTTTCTTAACATTAGTAATCGGTCGTCCGGTACTAAATTTGTGGAATGAATGAAATAAAATATATATTACAGTATTTCATGTGTGTAAAAAATTCAATCACATACCTGAAATTGAAAACAACTAACTCACTAAACATAATAAGCATTCTCAAGATCCTACCAAATTATAAAATATGTCATTATAGTCCAACAGAAATTACTCTACTGTAGATACAATTTTTTCTTTCCAACTTTAGTTATAAAAAAAAAAAAACTACTTTACGTTCTTGATTTCATTATATAAAAAAAAAAATTGTTCTCTTAACATCTGTCGTCCTCTGCCCCCACGGAACTAAATTTGCAAAAGGCACAAAAAATGTATACATTGAAAAATACTCTAAAAATATATGAGATACATACATTTATAATTCTAAAATAATATTGCATCCACATTCATATATAATAAATTGATTTTTTTATAAGATCTTTTTTAATAAAATAAAATCAAAATCATACCATGTGCGTCGTACAGGTGCGATACTAGTGATTGAAAAATAGGTTAATCTAGAATTTTATCCATATAATGATTCGGCAAGTTTGAATATGAATTTTTCATAAGACAAACATTGATATATTTTCATAAATATCTTCACTACTTTGTTATATGAACAATTAAGGCCAAAGGCTTCCACTAATAATAATAATAATAATAATAATAATATGATTTAATCCTAACAATTATTCCAACGAATTGTTACATTACTATCATCGTTATCATTTTAATTGTCTTTTCTTTATTTTTAAAAAGATAAAAAAAAGTTTATCCAGTCTAAAGTTAATGTTTAAATCATAAATCAAATCGAACTCATAAATTTTAATTATGAGTCTCTCACAGCACCTACTCAAACAATGATCAATATGAGATTCAAAATGTGTATAGTATAAAGCATCTAAGAAATCCTACCCACCTTGGCATGTAATGTCCTCTTTAATTATTACAGACAATGAGCGCGTTGACATAAAAAAAAGTATATTATATTGCATGTACAATAAAAAAATATTATATGATTCTATGTATGATACCGAGTGATCCAACATTTAAAATGTGCATAAGTAACCGAGAAAATGCTACCTCATCTTGGCATGTTTTCTTAATACATCGAGCCAACGAGCCGCTTGATAGTCAAAATGAAATTACTAGAGCTCCTTCTATTACATGTACAACGGGTGTGTTGACATAAAAAATATGTACCCAAAAAATGATATCCCAATTAATTAACCTATTCTTTTACTACCGTAAACAACAAGTGACTTGATATTGTATCTCATAGTCTCATTGATACGTATTTCTTTGAACATAATATAATGCTAATATATATTTTTTAATAAATTTGTGCAATTCTATCATTTTCCAATAGTAATTATAATTATTTTATTTAATGTGAAATAATTTTTTTGTTATTTTTTCCCCTAAATTCTCATAATTCTACATATTAATTAATAATTCAAGTATTTTGTCTAAAATAATACTACTATAGATCTACACAAAAAAAAACTTCGACAAATGATCAGAACTCACTTCCAGCTTGTGAGCAGATCACGTTTTCCATCTCTCTGACTAGGAAGTTTCGACTGCAGCAATGAGCTTCAACTTCTTAATTTGGTGGAGGATTGCCTCGGCAATCATCACATACACGTAGATAATTTTAATTTCTTTTGGATAATAGTGGTGGATCATTTAGTCAAAGCATGATATAAGAAGATAGTGCGTTTCCTGATGACAACATTGAAAATGTTACCCCTTCTACTCAACAAAATAGTACACTTTATTGACCTATTTACATATATAATGAGCAGTTTGGCATTCTAAAAGTTGATGAATACATTTATCTTAGAAATGATACACCTGATAGGTATTTTTTTTTCTACTATACGAGTATTAAACAACGGGCGACTTCAAAACGTAAGTGAAAATAACCCGATTGACAATTTTTCAATTATAGAAGTAAACAACGGGTGACTTGAAATTCAAAACGTGAATATAAACTTATAAAAATGTGATATGAAATGATCCCGTCGAATTTCCATGGATGCTAACACATTAATAAATGCTATTACATCTTTTTAACTTATTTTTTATAATAAAAATCAATGCTAGCACATTTTTATATGAATTGCAGCAAAACTTTCATTTTGAAATGGATAATAATATTATTATTTTTGTTTTACTTAAAAATTAAAATATTTAGTGTTCCCGTCGAATTTCGACGGGCGCTACACTAGTTAAAAAAAAAGGAAAAAAAAAAAAGAAGAAAGAAAGTTTGCAAATAAAACATCCAAGAAAATCAAAAATTGAGCCCAAAGGGTGTGTTTGGTAAAGAAGATGAACCAAGATGAACCAAGATGAGAGAGATCATCTTGGTTCATCTCACTGTTTGGTAACCAACTAAAATAAACTGGAGGGCCCGAGATGAATACAAGGCCCGTTGATATTTCACTGTTCCGCCTTGTTTAGTCATCTCACGTTTTTGGTCGGATGAGGTGAACTCATTCAAACAGTAACACAATATTTTCTCTCTCTTACCATTTTACCCGTAGTATTATACGATTTCAAATAAAAATAATAATAATAATAAAATAATAATAATAATAATAATAATAATAATAATATAATAAAATAATAATAATAATAATGTAATAAATAATAATAATAATAAATAAATAATTCAATAATAGTAATAATAATAATAATAAATCAATAATAATAATAATGTAATAAATAATAATATTAATGTAATAAAATAATCATAATAATAAATAAATAATATCAATATAGTAGTAATAATAATAATAATAAGAATAATAATAATATTAATAATTTAATAAAATAATAATAATAATAATAATAATAATAGTAATAGTAACAATTATAATAATAGTAATAATAATAATAAATAATAATAATAATTAATAATAATAATAGTAATAATTATAATAATAACAAGAATAATAATAATAATAAATATAATAATAATAATAAATAATAATAACAATAATAGTAATAATTATAATAATAACAAGAATAATAAAAATAATAACTTAACAATATAATAATAATAATAATAATAATAATAAATTTATTAATAATAATAATAAATAATAACAATATTAGTAATAATTATAATAATAACAAGAATAATAAAAATAATAACTCAACAATATAATAATAATAATAATAATAATAATAATAATATACAGAGAGGATATTATCTCAAATATGTGATACGGTAATTTATGGTAAAATAGATTTAATTTTATCTAAGTTTGCAATTGTACAAAACATAGATATCCCGGTGAATTTTTGCTACCAAATGTGAGAGAATGATATCTGACACTATTCATATGAGTCATCTTAGAATCATCATTCTTCATCTGATGATACAACGCAGCCAAAATATATAAGGCAAATGAACAGAAAAGCCCGTAAAGCCCAGTAGTTTATAATCTTTACAGTACTCGACGATCCCCCAATTAGTCGGTTCTTCTCTCTTTTCGTCTTCTCTTTCCAATCTCCCCAACTCTCTGCTTTTCTCCCACGCGACCTACTCTCGTCGATTTCCGCCGCTGCCGGTGGATCCATTTTCATCGCCGGATTCTCTCGGAAGGTAACTCTCTAACCCCTCCACTTATAGCCCTAATTCTGTATTCATATGCTCATCGTCTCTGATTCTTCTTAGAGTTACAGTTTTTTGATTTGTCTTTCTTCGGACAATATCGTTTTACTAGTGTCGATATAGTCCTAATGTTGTTTGTATCGACGCAATTTGAACTAATGTCGATACCTTAGTGTTTATCCGCTCATTGAGCTGATTGCCATGAAACGGATTCGAGTTTGAGGTAGTTTGTTTGCATTTTTAGGTTTCGTTCAATTTCCGTTTGGTGTTTTGAATAGTTTGCTTCTGTTTTCTTCACTTGTTAATTGATTTATGAATACTCTGATGAATACCAGTATGACGTCGCAGTACATGGACAAGCAGATCATGGATCTCTCCAATTCTCAGAGCAACATCGCCAACAACAATGGCGGTGGCGGAGCTGATTTCATAGATTTCATGAATCGCCCGGCGGCGAAGAAGGATGACATGGTTCCGAGCTACGATTTCATGCCGATTCGACCCACCGCCGCGGCGTCATCATCGTCGCCGAAGGCGGCTCGGTCGAACTTCGACTCGGACAATGACGATCCTCCCCTCAGGACGTGGAATTCTATGGATTCGAAGGCAAATTCCTCGCCGATCAGAGTATTTTCCGCTCTTTATAACTTGGTTGCTCTTTCATCTGACTTACTTTTGTTTTTGTGTACCATTTTCCTTTATGCGGTTAGTGCAATCATTTATTAATATAGGTTGGATTATCTGCGGTTTTGATTTGCGAATTGATCTCTAGTTCGGTTTTATCAATAATAATTATGAAATTACAAATAATGGCGAGGGCAATTTACTTAATTTCTCATAGAAATATTTCTAGGAGCTGTATTGGAATTGCTCGTTGTTGTTTGTTCTGTGATAGAATACTGTGGTATATTAGTTCATTGTCGTGAGAGATAGGAGTAATAATTATTTTTATACTCTTTTGGATAAAGGATGTTACATATGCTTGAATTTTTCTTGTTTCTGTATTTAAATTTTTTTATACACGAATCTATCTCATTGTGTTTAATATTTCAGAATTACAATTCACTTGATGCTGAGGAACCTGTCAAATGTGAATTGGGGAAGAATAACAAAACCGGCAATACACCTTCAAATGGAACATTGGTTTCTAACATTGAGAGGATGATGAAGAAGCATATGGACAATCTGATGCATGCCATTGATAACATGAGTTCACGATTGTCACAGTTGGAAACGAGAACTCGCAATCTGGAGCACTCCATCGATGATCTGAAGATCTCTGTTGGGAACAATCATGGTACCATCGATGGAAAAATGAGACTGTTGGAGAATATTCTTACAGAGGTGCCTCTCAGAATTCATAACTTTCCTGCCCATATAAGCCTTCATAATGTTGGCAATCCTACTTTGATCTAAAATACTATATGAGAAGTTGTCCTTTGTTTTCCCATCTTTCTGTTTAGTAGATAGGTTTGATGAATGAGTTGAGTTCTGCATTCCAAATTAAGGGTTTCTTGATCTGTTCCATGTGGCATGATATGGCCCTTAAATGTTTCTATAATTCATGTTTGTTCTTATGTTTTTGTGTGCAGGTGCAATCCGGTGTTAAGGTAGTAAGGGATAAACAAGATATATTTGAAGCTCAAATGCAGATTGCCAAGCTGCAGTTGCCAAAGGCCGAACAAGTTGAAAGCAAGATTAATGCTCAACCTGATCAGATGCAGCCGACCCAGCATCAGTTCTCTAGTGTTCCGATGGCACAAGCACCTCCAGCGCTTCCTCCCCCAAATGCTCCTCCTCCACCACCTCCACAGCAGAGCATACAACCCCAAGTTCAACATCCCAGCCACTTCCCTCAAAACCAAATTCCTCCCATCCCTCAGCGTGATTCTTACTTCCCTCCTCCCAGCCAAACCCCAGAAAATCCTAATCAGCAGTATCAAGCCCCAGATAACCCAAATCAGCAGTATCAATTACCTCCACCCCAGCCTCAGCAGCAGCAGCAGCAGCTTTCAGCCCCACCTCCACCACAGCACCCATATCAGCCACCACCTCAGCCACAATACTCTCAGGGACCTCCACCTTCTCAATCACCGCACTCCTCCTTCTCACCTGTTAACCCCTCTCTTAACCCCTCTATGCCTCAGGCACCGATAGGCCATCATTCTGAAGAAACACCGCATATGCCCCCCCAAAATTACTCCATGGGCAATCGGCCCCCTCCCTCTGTAGTTCCTCCTCCGGCCCCTCAACAATACTACGGACTAACTCCTAATGTCTATGAGCCTCCACCCACTAGCAGACCTGGTGCTGGATTTGGACCACCATCAGGCCATGGCGAACCATATCCATATGGCAGTGCTCCACCACAGTATGGTCCTAGCTCCCCTATGAAGTCGCAGGGCCCAAGTGGTGGCAGTGGTTATCCACAGCTACCTACTGCTCGAATATTGCCTCAAGCACTACCAACTGCCTCTGCAGTGGGTGCTGGTTCCGGACCCGGTGCTGGGAGTGGAACTGGAAACAGGGTTCCGATTGATGATGTAGTCGACAGAGTAACTACCATGGGATTCTCTAGAGACCAAGTGAGAGCAACTGTTCGAAAGCTAACAGAAAATGGACAAGCAGTTGATTTGAATGTCGTCCTTGACAAGCTGATGAACGAGGGGGATGGCCAAGGTCCACGAGGTTGGTTTGGTCGGTAATTCGATTCTGCTCTGCTGCATGCTTTGTAAAGTTTACATTTCCCATCTTTGATCCAACTCTGCTTGACACAAATAATTTCTTGAATTTCCGGTATCTTTGGATTTGCTTTAAAAAGTTTATTGTTGATAGAATGTATATTCTTGTGTGGCATTGTGAATATTCGCGAGTTTCTTTATCCTCTTTATGGTATGTATTTAGCCTTTGGCAAATTGTGCCCCGAAGCATTACATTTTTCTGACACGGTTTAATCCCATGATCTCCTAGCTCATTACTTGAAGCAGGTTCATAGAATATTGTATGCTATGGTAAGTTTGGCGCCTCTTTGTTTGAGTTCTGTATAATCTACTCTTTCTTGCTGAACTGTTTCTTGACACCGTCTTAAATCGCATTGTTGTTGAAGCTGTTATGTTCAATACGTTTTATGGAATTTTTATTTTATTTTATTTTATTATTATTATTTTTTTTGTGTTGTTGTTGTTGTTGTTGTTGTTGTTGAAGGGGTGTTATGGAATTTTAATCGAAGATGGTTTTGAATGATACTTGTAGTTTGAATCTCTCTTTAGCCACCGGGCTTGTTTGATTTTATTTTTATTTTTTTTAATTTTATTATTATTTTTAATTATTCCCCCTTCTTTTCATAAATTTAGTCTTGATTGTCTTATTTCGTTTATTTGATGGTGAAAGAAAAACGCGAAGATTGTATGAGTAAAATTGTTTATATAGTGGTGAATTATAAATTTGAAATAGGGGAATTGCCCCAAAACTAATGACATACTTTAATAGTTTAATCAATGTTTGTAAATAATATTTAGTATAATAGGAGTATCATTTATAGATTCATAACTATGCGTGTTGTCGTTGCATTGCACGTGTGAAAAATCCAGTATAATTAAAATGAAAATAACAATATTTCGTGATAAATAATCTCAACATATTCTTTTTCTTTGAAACAATATAATTGGAATTAAAAGGCTGCGTTATGGATGACTCAAATTCGAGACTTTTTGTTTTGGAGGTCTTAGACTCTCATATATTAATCTCACTAATTAGGCTCGTGCCACTGCTCTCAACATATTCTTATGTTATACAATTTGTCATTGTGTTTACCATTTATAAGAGCATCTCCAGCGCAGCCGGAGGGAGAGGCTCAAGCCTGCTGCGCGAGCCCCCCCCCCCCCCCCCCCCCCCCCCCCGCTGGCAAGTCCCTCGGCCGGCGAGCCCAACTCGCAACCCCAGGCCTGGCTCGCGCCCATCCCACCCCTGTGCTTATGTCATTATGACGTCAGCCAGGTTTTATTTATTTTTTTTAATTCGATTTTCAGCAAAAATAAATAAATAAAAAATCCAGCCGTTATTACTCAACGGCTAGTTTCCCCTCCTCCCTATAAATACACACCCCACAAATCATCTCCCACACCTCCACAATTCACCTATAATTTTACAATCCTACAAATTCTTTACAAATTAAATTTTTTTCCTCCTTTCTCCCACAAAGTCGTCGATGGATAACGAGTCGTTTCTCGAATTGTTGCGAACCCAAGGCATCGGCGGTTCCTCCTCGCATCCCGACGATGATTCTCAAGGCGACAGTGATTCGACGCCGTCCCCGCCGCGGCAGTCCAACCTCGGATTCGCGGCCTACGCGAGTCCTTCTACCTAGGGCTGTCAATACGGTTTGGTTCCAAGAACGGAACTGAAAAATTCGGTTAACCGAACCGAAGTTTGGGCAAATCCGGGAACCGGGACCGGACCCGAACTTTAAATTCGGGTACCCGGAACCGAACCATAGTTATTCGGTTCGGTTCCGGTTACCCGAAAAAGAACCGAATTTAATGAATGTAATATTCACTTATGTCTCTCTCCATACCTGTGACTGCATTAGATCATTCTATTTTCTTATCTAAACTCCCTCAACAAAATCAACAAAATACGTATAAATAAAATGAAAAAACATGGAGAAGAGATCATCCATCTAAACCGCAACATTCATCAATCATCACCATCAAAGTTCAACATTAAACAAGATATCCAATAATCCATCATCCAAATTTGGGATTTGGGAATTTGCCAATTTGAGATTATTAATTTAGGGAGGGGGGGGAATAATAAAAATATAAAATTAGAATTAATTTTTCGGTTCTTCGGTTAGACCCGTTCGGTTCCCAAGTAGAACCGATGACCGAAACCTATAAAAACTAAGAACCGGAACCGGACCAAATACCCGAAATTCCAGTTCTCAGGTACCCGGAACCGGTTCGGTTCCGGGTAACCCGAGAACCGGGAACCATTTAGACAGTCCTACTTCTACCCATGGAGTGATGGGCTTTTCTCCTGCCGGTTATCAAGATGTCTCTCCACCCGTCTTCGACCAATTCAAATCTCCGCAGTTCAGGGGAAGTCAAGGTGCGACGCAAGATCTCGAAGGGCTAAATCTGTCGAGTTCGTTCGAATCAGTTTCGAACATGCGTCCAGCGGCCAAGAAGAAAGCAAGCGCATCGACGGCTGCCCCTCCCCAAATCCGGAGCTAACCGAGCGGATGAAGGTTGTACCGTACAGTCCGGAGGAGTCGGCTCATCTCATCAAGGTGTAGTCTAGCATTTCCGAAGACCCGGGAGTTGGCGATCGACAGAAGGAGGTCATATTCTGGGGCAAGGTCGTAGACAGGTACAATGCTACGATTCATACTATTGGCTACAAGCCCAGAAATAAGAAGATGCCGAAATGCAACAAATTCCATGGCTACTACGTTCAAGCTGTGAGGGAGTGGAAGAGCGGAGAAGACTCAAACGACACCTTCAACAAAGCATGTGAGTTGTATCAAGCTGAGACGAAACAAGCTTTCCAATATGGGAAGGCCTATGCAGAGCTGCTGAAATTGGCCAAGTATTCTCTTTTTGTTGGTAATAAAAAGCAGAAGGGCACAGATGTGTCGTCCAACTCCAGCAATCCCGACGCAGAAGCTGCTGAAGAGGATGGTTATTTTCCGGAACGCCCCCGCCCGATCGGGAACAAAAAAGCTCTCGCCCAAAGGAGGAATAAAGGAAAAGGCAAACAAGCTGAGGAGACGATTGATTTGGAGGATGTTCCGGAGGGAGCCGAACATGAGTTTTGGCAATCAAGTGCCAAAGTTAATCAGACGTACTTATCGATTGCAAAGAAGAAAGATGACATCTTGGAGAAGAAGAAGCAAGCCTATATAGGCAAGATCATGACTGCATACGTTCAAGCTGTGAGGGAGTGGAAGAGCGGAGAAGACTCAAACGACACCTTCAACAAAGCATGTGAGTTGTATCAAGCTGACAGAAGGGCACAGATGTGTCGTCCAAACCCAGCCTCCCGACGCCGAGCTGCTGAATGAAGAGGATGGTTATTCCGGAACGCCCCGCCCGATCGGGAACAAAAAAGCTCTCACCCAAGGAGAAATAAACGGAAAAGGCAAACAGCTGAGAGCCGAATTGATTGGAGATGTCGAGGGAGCCGAACATGAGTTGGGCCAATCAAGTGCCAAAGTTAATCAGACGTACTTATCGATTGCAAGAGAACGAAAGATGACATCTTGGAGAAGAAGAAGCAAAGCCTATATAGCAAGAAGGATCATGACGTGCATACAACAAGTTGCTCGTCATTGATACCTCACAAATGTCACCGGATGATTTGAGCAGCATTTCTCATGAGGACTCGGTTGTGGAGCAATGATCGAAAAATAGACTTCTTTTATTGTATTTTTTTTTAATTGTTGTATTTCGTTTCAATTTAATAAAAAAAATTCCAAAAATTCCGTTTCTTTTTTAATTAAAAATAAAATTAATTAAACAAATAAAAACGAAACAAAAAATGAATTAAAAAAAACATATCGAAAATCGTAAATAAAATGAATTAAAAATAAGAAAGAGCCCGGGGAGGGGCTTTGCGGCTGGAGATGCTCTAACTATTCTTTATCCACATTTAATTTCTATTCCATGTACTTAATTTGATTTTAATACCCTTAAAAAGTTGGCATTTTCTTTTTCTCTTTTATTATAAAATATTTTATGTCTTAACATATGTGTCCGGCCCTGTAGAGCTATATATCTATATTTATAGGACATAATGATTTGTTTGTTTGTTTGTCTGGTTTTTTTTTTTTTTTTTTAAATATTATTTTTTATTTTATTTTATCATTTTCAGTGGTCCAATGAAATTTTATGTTGTCCATTTATTTTGAATAATTAGAGTTGTATATAACTTCATTATATATGCAAGTATTATGTTTGGACAATGTTTTGAATTTCTTGGAAACATTAACTTTGATTCAATAATAAATATTGTACGTGTATAAACAACATGAGTAATGCCTCAATACCCACTTTAGACATACTTAATGCTTCTACGGATGACGTGACAATGCTACAAATAAAAAAACTAATTTAAATATATACCCTAAATATTAAACTCAACCAAAAAAAATTACAAATAGATTTTACACATTATAATTTTAGTTTTCTTATTAGATTATTTTGTTCGCCTCTTTTACTCCGTTTAAATTATTAATTACTCCGTATTTGTTATTACTAAATAAAATATTTAATTGTAATATATTTATTTTCTCTTCTATGAACACAAGAAAATTAAAAAATTCAGCCCAAGATATAAAGGGCCGAAATTAAGAGAAAAGCCCATAAATATATGCATAGTACTACAATAGTAGTTTATATTTCCGTTGCCGGGGAATCCATCTCCGTCGCCGGATTCTCTCGGAAGGTAACTGCTCTGCCCCCTCCACGTATACCCCTAATTATGTATTCCGATGCTCTTCCTTCTTCTTCTTCTTCTTCTTCTTCTTCTTCGAGTTGCAGTTTTTTTTATTTTTTATTTATCTTTATGCGGACAATATCGTGTTACTAGTGTTGATATCGTCCAAATGTTGTTTGCGTCGACGCAATTTGAACTAATGTCGGCACCTTGTTGGTGTTTATTCGTTCGTTGAACTGATTGCCATGAAACGGATGCGAGTTAGAGGGGTGTATTCAACTTGGATTATGTCAGATTTTTTTAGATTTTAAAAAGTCTATAGATTTAGAAAATCAATAGACTTCATACAGAGTTTGAATGACTTTTTAATTGATTTATATGGATTTTTATAGATTTGACGGGATTACGGGATGTACTTCTTTAGTATTTTCAATTTTTAAATTTAACACACCGCCTTCAACGCCATCGCCTTCTTCTACGGCGCAGCAGCATGGCGCCGCCACCTCCTCTGCCCCCGTATTTCCCAACGATATTCTACTCCTCCCCCGCCACCATGGAAGAACCAAGCCACACCGCAGCCTCTATCCTCCTCTTCTCTCCGACCCCAGTTCCGACCTCATCTTCATCCCCGGAACACCACCCCGTTCGGCTTTGCCTTCTGCTGCCGATCTTCTGGCAGCACCCTCTTCGACATGGCCCCTATATTCAACCAGCCCTCAACCTACCTCATCTTCAAGGACCAATATCTCTAGCTCTTGTCATCGCTGCCTCTACAAAAAATCCAATCTTTACGGCATTGGGGAGCAGACGAAAGTAACTCAATCGAAGTAATCATGATATTATAAATATAACTAGGAACAAAACCATAGAAATAACAATGAACAGTAAACAACAATGCAAAAAGAGAATATGGCGTGTTTCAGACCTCCAAAGATAACCAATTTACAAGCAAGCACGTCGGCGCACGATTATATACGTAACTCGTGAAGAGGAGATTAGACATATACCAAGCGTCGAACGCGGAAGAAACTGAAATCACAATCGTGAAAACTACAACGACGAGTATGATAATCGAGATCTTAGATCTATGCGGATTCACCCTATACAGATCATCGTCGGCGGCGACAATGGCAGAGTCATAGTCGGAGGACAATGGGGATGAGGCCACAACAGTCACAGTGGAGGCAGAGGGGGATGGGGTGGCGCGGTTGCTGATGGAGCTCGAGTGGCGGAGCTCCGCCATCGCTCTCTTCCGCCGGTCATTAGAGAGCTTCTCGCGCAGTCTGCCGCCAAAGTTGCTGAAAATTTTGAGAATATCATCAGTCATGGGATCCGTGGGAACGGGTCGATGAATTCGAGGGGGGACGAGAGTAATTTGTTTGTTGATGTTTTGCCGAGGGGCTAATGAGGGTAAAGGGCGGCGACGGCGAGACGGCTGCTAGCAGAAGAATAGAGAAAAAGGACGGTGATGAGAGTGAGTGAAGAAGATGTGATGAGGTGGAGAAAGTCATAAAGAGAATTACTATTATTATTTTCTTTTAAAAAAATTAAAATTTAGAGAATACATACAAATCTCTTGTTGTTTGAAAAGATTTTGGAGTGCTAAATCTCTTCATAGTTTTAGAAGAGAATCAAATAAAATCCATAGAAAATTAACTTCCATAAACTTTTCAATACCTAAATATTTTTTAAGAAAAAACTCCTACAAACTCTCCAACCAATACACCCCCTTAGAGAAAGTTTGTCTGCATTTAGGTTTCGTGTAATTTCGTTTGGTGGTTTTGAATAGTTTGCGTCTGTTTTCTTCCTTCGATGTTTTGATTTGTTGATGGAGTTTGTCTCATTATCTGTTGGTGCTCAGTTTCAGATTATCGCCGCCCCTCTGTTAGTCCTCTGCTTCCCATCATTTTATAGCCGGCTCCAACGGCTCGTTTTGCTCTCCGCCCAAGCTGTCGGCGCCGCTGTGAAGATGAAGTTCCTAATCGAAGATGTGACTGTGTACTTCCCGTACGACAACATCTACCCGGAGCAGTACTCGTACATGGTCGAACTCAAACGCGCTCTCGATGCCAATGGCCACTGCCTTCTCGAAATGCCGACTGGAACCGGGAAAACCATGGCGCTTCTCTCTCTAATTACAAGCTACGTTCTCTCTAAACCCTCCAATCCGGTGAAGCTCCTTTACTGCACCCGCACTGTCCACGAGATGGAGAAAACCCTAGCAGAATTGAGGTTTCTGCATGATTATCAGGTCAAGGAATTAGGGCCGGCGGCGAAGATGCTGGCTCTGGGGCTCTCGTCGAGGAAGAACTTGTGCGTGAATCCCCGCGTTGTGTCGGCAGAGAATCGGGATTCGGTAGATGTTGCTTGTAGGAAGCTTACGGCGAGCTGGGTTAGGGCAACGGCGGTTGAGAATCCTGATATTCCGACGTGTGAGTTTTTCGAGAACTACGACAAGGCTGCTTCCGATGCGGTTTTGCCTCCTGGAGTCTACACGTTGCAGGTTTTTTTTTCTTCTTTTGGTTGCTTAAATCATGATTGCTTGTAGTTGTTGGTTCTCTGTACTCCAATTCTTTTGACGTTTTCAGTCTTTTGCTTATTGTGTATTTACAAACATGTTGCTGAGTTTGTGTTTACTATTTCATTTTTAGTTTGTCTTGAAGATGAATATAGGATTTTGAGACTGTTAAAATGCTTGTGCTAAGATTTATTCATAAGGTACTTTGCTTTGCTGAATTCTTTTGGCTTGAACTGGTGGGAATGCGTTTCCAATTTGTAGTTCGCGCATCTGATTCTTCGCGAAACAATTCTACAGAAAATATAGAGACACGGTCTTGATATTATGTCTTTGTACTTGTGCTGAAGGAGTTAAGGGCATTTGGGAAACAAAAAGGGTGGTGCCCATATTTTTTAGCACGCCACATGGTTCAATTTGCAAATGTAGTGGTATGTAGCTATCAGTATCTGCTTGATTCTAAAGTTGCTGGAATAATATCAAAGGAGATGCAGAGAGAGACGGTTGTGGTGTTTGACGAAGCCCATAATATTGACAATGTGTGCATCGAAGCACTGAGTGTTAATGTGAGAACGCAAACACTTGAAGGGGCGACAAGGAATCTGAGTAGGATGTCCCAGGAGATTGAGAGGTATGTGCTTTCATATTCGTGTTTATACTTAAGGTGGTAATGTGTATAACACGCATATGCAGTTATATCTTCTCCGTTGGGAGCATTTTTCTCTTGTTATCTTCATATATATGTACACCATTCTGTTTGTGCTTTTATGCATCTCTAGGTGCAGGCTTTAATTCCTGTGGTTGCAAAGTTCGCAATGTAAGCAGTTTAAAGCTTCTCAATTTAGGAAATGATGGTGTTATAAAAGATTTTACTTAGATTGTTTATATTTAGGAATATAACATTGATGTAAAAGATCTAAAGTATCTGGCTGTATAGGTTGAGTATGAGGTTTGATTTCTACGTAATGTTTTGAATGTTTGGCTCAAGATTGTAACAGAGGTTTACTAACTTGATGGCCCAGTTTACATATGAGAAGTGTTTCTCTCCTTATGAAATTTGATCTTGCTTTCTCCTTAGCTATATTACCATATTAGCTTTATATGGCACAGCTTGAATTATTTGAATCTTAGGTTCACAGTTCACTAGTGAAGCCTTAGTATGATGAATTACTAAAACAAATATGGATATTAGAATTGCTCTGAATGTATATCTTCTTTCATGGTTTCTGCATAAGAGTTTTGGTGTTATTCCACTTGTAAGTGCGTGACAAGTTCTTTTACTCTAAAAGGAAGAATGTAAAACTGGTTTTTAAAATTTCTTTCTTCTTAACTTTATTCTAACATGGTAGGAAGGTTAAAGGCCACTGATGCTGGTTGACTGCGTGCAGAGTACAACCGGCTTGTTGACGGTTTGGCACAAAGGGGGGACCTTTCTCGTGTGTTGAGTACATTGGTATTTACTTAAACATTGCACGAATTCTATCCATGATTGTTTCTCAAAGCAACTACTTATCTCTCCTTGTAGTCGGTGACACATGGCTAGCAAATCCTGCCTTGCCTGAGGACATACATAAAGAAGCAGTACCCGGAAATATAAGGCGTGCTGAGCACTTTTTGTCAGTTTTGCGTAGATTTGTGCAATATCTTAAAGGGAGATTGCAGACAGAAAATGTTGAGAAGGAGGGGCCATTACATTTGTTACATCCATCAATTCGCAAGTTGTAATCAACCAGAAAATGCTGAAGTTTTTTTATGATCGACTCCACTCGCTTATGTTAACCTTGGAGATAACTGACACTGATGAATTTCTAAACATCCAAACAATCTGGCAACTCTGGTTGGGACCTACATAGGGGATTTTCTATTATAATTGAACCTGTTGATGAAAGGATGCCGCATATACCTGATCCTGTTCTTCAGGTATGTAGTGTTTAATGCATGTTGGGGAAGAAACTGTTCAGCTGTTATTTTACTAGCCTACTTTTGTATGTCTGGATACACGCGTCTTAGAAGTTTTGAGATTTTAATGTGTGTATCACTAAGTGCTGCTGTTAGATGTTGTGTTTGGCAACTGAATTTTCCCATCATCTCTTTTACCTTTTGTGCTTGAAAAGTAATTGTTTGTTCATTCCATCACTTTGCCTAGTGATTTGCAGCATGGCTCTCATGAGTCATATATTTGTTTTTTCAGCTTTGTTGTCATGATGCTTCTCTTGCCAAAAAGCCAGTATTTGAGAGCCCCATTGATCTCTACCCTCGTCTTCTTAATTTCAATCCGGTGGTTAGCCGAAGCTTTACAATGTCCTTAACCAGGGATTGCATATGCCCAATGGTTCTCACTCGGGGAAGGTAATTAGTTGTGGAAGTTGTTCTATGCTTATCGAATCTCTGAAATCTTATTTACATCTACATCAAATTGCGCTCTGGCTGTTATATAAGTATTAACTCTTCCTCTTCTGCCTTTTATTTCAGTGACCAGCTTCCAGTAAGCACAAAATATGATCTTAGAAGTGACCCTGGTGTAGAGAAAAATTATGGCAAACTTTTGCTAGAAATGGTGTCTGTTGTTCCAGATGGAGTTGTATGCTTTTTCGTCAGTTATTCTTACATGGATGGGATTGTTAATAGCTGGCATGAATCAGGGATTCTGAAGGTAATCATCTTGTAAAGCATTTATTGGGAATTCTGGTATAAAGTTTTAACTTGGTTGATTTTACGTGCCTTTGAGGCTTTATTTTGCAAGCGTTTAATATTGAATATGATGCAGGAAATTATGCAACACAAACTTGTTTTCGTAGAGACACAGGATGTTGTTGAGACTACACTTGCGCTAGACAATTATCGTAGAGCTTGTGATTGTGGAAGAGGTGCTGTATTTTTTTCAGTTGCAAGGTAATTTTTCCTTGTGCGTTCTAGTACCTGCATAAGGGACGTGTTCCTAATTTGGACAATTGTAGAAATCCGACAGCAGTTGGCCAATTAATTCCGGAGGACATTATTTTTTATTTATTTATTTAAAAAAAAGGAGGCAGTGTTCTTGTGTGACATTACTGATAATGTCCTTGGGTGAAGGATACCCTTATACGCAATCGTAGTTGATGTCAAATTTTTTTGTGTGACTGGATTTCGAGTTTGAGCATCCTTTAGTTTCATCTCATCCAAGTATGTCCAAACTGTAAATAGACTGGCAAGTGTTGAGACTTGAGAATACAGTCTGCATTTCCTGCCTATTGACAGGTTATGAATTTAACATGCTCTGTATACCATTTAAATTGTTTTCCTTCATGTATATATCATGATCATTACTTAATTTGATTGCAGGGGAAAAGTGGCTGAAGGTATAGATTTTGATAGACATTATGGTCGACTTGTCATCATGTTTGGCGTCCCTTTCCAGTACACATTGAGCAGGTTAGCTGCTAAAACCTTTATGTTCACTTCCGATTTTTTTTGCAACTGCTTTAGGCATTGCTCGACTATTAGTATTTCTCATACCCAGATTGAATTGTTGCTTTATTTGTTTATTTAAGTATGATCTGTTTTGCATGGTGAGATTCTCCGTGTGCTAATTGGGGTTGGTCATGCATTTGAATCTGCATTTGTCTGCTCAAGCACTTACCAGTATTTAATGCATGGAAGTTAAACTTACATGGTTGCAGAAAACTTGTATTGCTAGCAAGATTGGAGTATCTAAGGGAGACTTTCCAGATAAAAGAGGATGATTTTTTGACATTCGATGCTTTGGTACTTTCGTTAACCCACTTTTTCCTAAATATGTAATCGAGAACTGTGCTTGTATACAATTAATCGAACATTTTGCACGTACATATATATTCAGAGGCAAGCTGCACAGTGCGTAGGACGAGTCATCAGATCAAAGGCAGATTATGGGATGATGATTTTTGCTGACAAGAGGTTTGTAATCTATATATATCATCGTTTCTACCTTATTGAATATTGCCATGAGAAAATCCTGAACATTTGTAGAGTCCGCAAGTAATTTATTCTTTTATGTGGCTATTTATAACCAGAGCTCTCTTAAATAATTTGATAATCTTACAGATATAGTCGTCTCGACACGCGCTCGAAGCTGCCTAGTTGGATTCTCTCGCATTTACGCGATGCACACCTCAACTTGAGCACTGACATGGCTGTGCATATTGCAAGAGAGGTACCGTGTCTAAATTTGTATGATTACTGCAGGCTTTTAAGGTTTTATTTTTACATCTTAGGTGTGTGCTCTGCATTTTCTTGCATTATAAAACATGTGAGTACATTATAAAACCCTTCTTTCACAAGAAGGCTTGGAGAAGATGGTCAATGGAGTTGGAGAAATGATGTTTTAATGAATTCTAAGTTTTTTTTCAGCTTATTAAATTGTCATCTCTTTGTTGTAGAGAAATGGTGTCCCCTCCTCAATTTTGCTACTTTCTGTTATCCATTTTGCTTTCCTTCCTTTAATCCTCACTATTTTATTTTTTTAAAATTTTTTTTTTGAAATTTTGTTTCCACGTAATCACGATAAGTTGTTCATTTAAGGGAAATGAGTATACAAGAGCATATGATAATTCAGTCATTCAATTATCCTAAAGTATACGCCGTACTTGACTACAATTTTGGTACTATAATTCGTCAAAACACTTTTTTTTATTACTAATGAATTATGGCAATACCTTTTTCATGATATATTATCATAGTATGATGTATACACGGATTACTATAAGAATCCAATCCCGAGTATCAAAATTGATGCATTTCATAAAATAAAATAAAAAACACAAAGATCCATTTAATTCATAGACAACAAGAGAGGTAAAAGTATAGAGAAAAGAAGTGTATTACACTTAGCACGAACATAACCTAATACCCACAAAACTAGCTTCAATTGCATAATATTAGTTGGATAATTTCTTCTCTTCACACGCACAAAACAAGAGCATATTAGCATCATCATCATCATCATCATCTAGCTCCATCTATATTCAGTTGGGAAAACACCTCACTCGCATTAAGCTGACTCGAATCTGCAACACTAAAGGACTCATTAACCAATCTATCATCACCATCATCATCATCATCAATTCCGAAGCTCTGAGAGGGCAGCCGTTGAACACCGGGCATAGCTAGACCCCATGAAACATGGTATAATTAAAATCTAGTCATTAAAATGAAAATAATAATACTTCACTGCATGTGATAAATACTCTCAACATATTTCTTTTCATTAAAACAATATAACTAGAATTAAAATGCTACGTCATGGATGACTCAAATTCGATACCTTTTGCCATGGGGTCTCAGACTCTCAAATATTAATCTCACTAATTAGGCTCGTGCATACTGCTCTCCAACATATTCTTATGTTCTACAGTTTGTCATTGTGTTTACCAATACAATAATATCTATTCTTTATCCACAATTTATATTTCATGTACTTTATTTGATTTTTAATTAATAGTGTTTTTTTTAAAGAGGATCAATTATGGTTCCTCATTTTCCCCCTTAACATGACTATAACCTCCGACCTATTGGTTGGAGGGGAAGCGTCTTACCAACCGAGCTGCGCTTCGTTGTCTAATACCTTTAAAAAGTTGACATTTTATTTTTTTTCTTTTATTATAAAATATTTTATTTCTTAACATCTGTGTCCGCCCTGCGGAACTATAGGTCTATATCTATAGGGCGGAATGATTTGTTTTTTTTGTTTTTTTTATGGTGGTCCAATGAAATTTATATTGTCTACTTATTTTGAATAATTATATTTGTATATAGCTTCATCATATATGAATAAATACCAAATATTTCAACTAATTTAATTTAGTGTATTGCATTTCCTAATATGCAAGTATTATGTTTGGACAATGTTTTGAGTTTCTTGGAAACATTACCTTTGACTCAATAATAAATATTGTACGTGTATAACAACACGGATAATGCTCCAATATCTACCGTTGACATATTTAATATGTCTACGGATGACGTGACAATGCTATAAATAAAAAAAAACTAATTTAAATATATACCTAAATACTAAACTCTACTAAGAAAATGAATCAAATTAAAAAAAAAAAAACCTCAACCCTAAATAAAAAAAATTGCAGACGCAATATTGCCACATCAGCGTGGTAGACACACATTAAGTGTGCACACGATGAATAGGGGAGCGTTGTGAACAACATATGTTCAAAAATAACAAATAGTAAATTTTACGCATTATAATTTTAGTTTTCTTATTAGATTATTTTGTTAGTCTCTTTTACTCCGTTTAAATTATTAATTACTCCGTACTAGTAATACACCCGTGCGACGCACGGGGTAAAATGAGTTGTATTTTTATAATTTAATATGTATGATTTTGTTTTCATTATTTGAATATTTTTTGAAGTAATTAAAAAAAAGAAAAAAAAAGAGACCAAATTAAATATTTCTGCACCTCCAATTGAGTCTTGCTTATAGTTAGATTGAAAGCTTTTATTGGAACTTATAAACTCTTGGATCTCTCAAAATTGGAAGTCATATCGATGACTTATGATTTTCAGTTGCTTTATTATATGGCGTGCCATTTTTTTTTTAAACTATAGGACCGTCATAAACTCATTTAATTTCATTATTTGGTTTCAAATTCTCATTTTCTCTTGTCCATTTTAAGTATACAAAGAGCTTAAAAGTCCAAAAAGTACGCCGGAAGAAGTTGGTTGACCATGGTAGGACATTGAATTGGCCAACATAGGTGAGGCAACCACAGGCCCGATCACCACTGACAAACCACTGATGACCTCTGCCTATTTCCTAAATTTCTCTATTTTCAATTTCATGTCCATGCATGCTTCACTTATTGTTCTATGACTTTTCCATTTTTTTTTGCTTGGTAAACCGTGGCAAAATTATGAGCTTCTTCATTTTAATTTTCATCTTAATTTTGAAATTGATCACAGATCTATAGTCAGCCATTTCTATGAAATGGACATTTTTTTCTCCCGTATATATTATGTTCGCCATCTCGAAGTTGTTGAAAATCATCACTACCACCGCGATCACTGCCGCCTATCCCTCACCGGCTCTGCTTCATAGGCTGCCATATGCTTCCACTCACTTTAGAAATCTTGTTCAAAACCTAGTGTTCTACCTTTAATTTGAACAAATTTTCTCATGACATTCATTTTTCATGATACCTGAATGTATCCCAAATTAAATTTGCATGAAAGCTGAGATGTCTGAATATTACAATAGCATTCATACAATGTTAGTATATTATATAGCATGTGCTAAAATATCGTGTTAATCAAAGTTGTAATTTTCTTCGGTTTTAAGAAATTATGTCCAAATACCATTACAAAAATAAAATCAATTGTCTTGCATTTGCATGCATGTCTAATCTCTCAATATGGCACCTCTAAAAAAAATCAGACAATTTTTCCATGAAAATATCCAAAAATTTATAAAAGACGCCTATAATTATTAGGATTGATAGTCTTTGATATATGAAAATTGATAAATTATTGATATTACATAGTTTTGTTATATTACGCACAAGTTTATTTGATGCATGTTCGAATATCGAATGGGTTTAACCAAAAAATTATTTTAATAAATTATTAATATACAAAAAAGTGTTGGATTTTTAGTTTAGATTTATCTACCTTTTAATTTTAGATCGAATGGGTTTAACCAAATAATTATTTTAATAAATTATTTATATGCAAAAAGTGTTGGATTTTTAGTTTAGATTTATCTACCTTTTAATTTTAGTAAATATTAAATTGTAACATTCAATTGCTAAGTGATTGACTATTGATAAGAATAAGTTATTGCATTAGGCGCAATTTTTTTAATATACAATTATGACATACCATTTATATATATTATTGTTATAAGTGAAAAAAATGAATAATAGAAATTGCTAAAAAAAGATATCCATAGTTGTTATAATTATATAAATTATTTCGATTTTTAGAATTTCAAGAAACAACAAAAAAGTATGTTTTATTAATTTTTAGTCTAAGAAAGTATTTAGTTAATTTTGTACTTCCCATAGAAATTTACAATTTATGTCCACCAATGCCTTATCCAATTGTATTTATATTGTCCTTATATACTCCATATTAAACAGTATAAATAAGTTAAAATTTAATTAGTAGGAAATTATCTTTAATTTGAGTGATAATATTATTATCAAATGTGTTATTCATAATATAATATATATATATATATATATATATATATATATATATAAGAAAAGGCATAATTATAGGAAAATTAATAGTTAAAGTAAATTAAATATATCTTACTTTGAAGTAATGCTTCAATGCCCACCGTGGGCATGCTTAATGTGCCCACGGATAACGTGACATTGGAATATATAAGAAAGTTAATAAAAACCCTACCAAAAATAATTAAACTCTACTATAAAAAACTAAATCCTAACATAAAAAATTAAACCCTAAAAGGAAAAATTGCAGACGTGGTGGGCACACTGGTAGGGTATCATTTCTATCTTACTTTGTAGGCGGTCCATGATTATTACACTAAAAAAATTATTGTTGAAATTACATAGCGAAGCCATAGTTGCGGTCAACCTTACTTTCCAACTATCTATTGAAATTTGTGAGAGTTTTTTCGTACTCATACATTTTTCATGTTCCATTGTAAAGTTATAAAATTATCGAAAAACATATGAAGTTCGTAATGTCCAAAATATGAATTTATAAGTAAATTACATATAAATTTTGAAAGATAATATAAAATTAATGTGATTAATTTTGTAACGTTCCTCTTAATTGACTGAATTAATTCTGAATTTAATAGTTATTAAAGTAATTGCTAAATTAATACCGAAAATATAAGTAAAGAACATGATTAGGGCACAAATTTATATCTAATTTGCTAAATATTTGCACTTGCAGTTTTATGTTGTCCTTATCCTTATTTATATTAAAAATGAAGATTTCTAATTTATTAATTAATAGTGTATAACCTAAGTATAATATTTATATTAAAAAGAAAGAGTGAAAAAAATTAATGTGTAGTCTAAATCAAAATAAATAATAGGAAGTATAAAAAACACGCCTATAAAATTGTGAGTATATAAGTGTGTATAAAATTATATGTAACTACTGCTATATATTGTTTATCATATTTTTATTGACACATAAATATGACGTAATTAATAAACTAAAAGATTATATAGCTTAATATTATATATTATTTATATAATTAGAAATTGATATAAATGTATATAAATGCATACATTTAATGAACTGAACTTTCTATATGTAGGCTTCTGTAGTAATTAATGTTAGCAATTAATGAACTGACTTACCATAAATTGACTTCCGTAGCTACTATTAGTTAATATATAGATTTTTTAATACTAAATAAAATATTAAATTATTTAATTGTAATATACGGAGTATTTACTTTTGCTTCTATAAACCCAAGAAAATTAAAAAAATTCAGCCCAAGATATAAAGGGCCGAAATTAAGAGAAAAGCCCATAAAGTTTATAATCCTAACTCAATCGATCCCCAATTAGTCGGTTTTCTCTCTTATAATTAATTGAATTTTTGTCCGATCTTCACAATTTTCTCCAACTCTCAGCTTTTCTCCTACGCGACCCTACTCTCCGTCGATTTCCGCCGCTGCCGGTGGATCCATCTCCGTCACCGGATTCTCTCGGAAGGTAACGCTCTGCCCCCTCCACGTATACCCCTAATTCTGTATTCCGATGCTCTTCGTTTCTTCTTCTTCTCCTTCTTCGAGTTACAGTTTTTTCATTTTCTTTTTTTAATTTCTCTTTCTGCGGACTATATCGTGTTACTAGTGTTGATATCGTCCAAATGTTGTTTGTCTCGACGCAATTTGAACTAATGTCTATACCTTGGTGTTTATTCGTTCATTGAACTTATTGCCTTGAAACGGATGCGAGTTTGAGAAAGTTTGTCTGCATTTAGGTTTCATTTATTTATATTTGGTGTTTTGAATAGTTTGCGTCTGTTTTCTTCCTTTGTTGTTTGTTTGCTGATTTGTTGATGCAGTTTGTCTCATTATCTCCTGGTGCTCAGTTTCAGATTATCGCATACGAACTACTGGCTTTTTTTCGCTGAGGAAAAATGTTCGGAAGCAACCGTAAGTGGTGTGTTTTATTTGATTATCTTGTATTGTCTCATTGGCTGTTCTCCACTATTATCTTCATGTGAAGAACTACGCTTTAGAATTATATCCTACGATCTCCTCTCTTTATCTTTGACTCGATATATCATCTGCAGCAAATTTCTAACTTCAATTTGTTAGAGTATTGGTTCAGTATTGATAGTGATATTTGCTATTTGCATGAATATGGTTGATGATGAATTCGTATTGTTATGTTATATTTTGATAGTTCATCTAGGTATTGTACAAAACCTAAAGCTGCTTCTTTCACATATCTGGATGTATATGATTGATAGGAAGGAGAGTATCTTTAAGTCAAAGTAGAATAATAAAGACTTGTAGTCAAGAGTTATATTTTGAGGGGATAATTTTCAGGAACACTTAGGATTAGGATTTATATTCTGTAGATCCTATCAATTTAATGCAAGTGAGTCACTCTACAACTTCTCATCTGTGTATGACTAATTTTGTTAACTTTTGTGCTGACACCGTGGTGAATCATCATGTCATGTAATAGCTGTTCAACGCGATCTATGTAAATGGCTAAGCCCTCAAAGCCTCAAGTATTACTTGGAGAGATAAATGTGCAATCAAATGTTCAATTGTTTATTTAATGCGTGGGAGAATACACAATAAAAGTCTTCATATGTTTCTAGATTAAGGCTGTTGATGCTGATCTTTTCCTTGTTCTGTTACAGCTTTTGGGCAGTCATCTAGTAGTCCATTTGGGTCTCAACCTGTTTTTGGGCAGACTAGTAGTGCTACTAGCAATCCTTTTGCCCCTAAACCTTTTGGCAGCAGTACCAGCCCTTTTGGCTCACAGACAGGGGGTTCCATTTTCGGCGGCATGTCTACTGGTGTTTTTGGTGCCCAATCTTCTTCTCCATTAGGGTCCACTTCTGTTTTCGGTGCTTCATCATCACCTGCTTTTGGAAATTCGACAACGACGTTTGGAGGTTCCACAGGTTCTGCATTTGGAAACACATCTTCAGCATTTGGTGGTAAGCAGATCTATCAAGATAATAAACTAGGTGTAAATTTTGGATTTGTGATCATTTAGAATTTACTTTTAGCCATTGTTTATATATTTACTTGTTTATTTTCTATTGTGTGGCCGTCTATGCAACCTGTTTTCTAGAATTGTTCTTGTACCTATCTATTTAAATCTCATAGCTTGTTATGTGTCTTCTTATTTGATGGTTATGGATGGTGCAAGGCAAAATCTTAGGCCCTTGCTCTCAAACAGGGGTTAGATGGCTAGGAGAATGTGCCCTGAAAAGGCTAATCTTTGTCTTCTTTTGATAATTTTGTCTTGCTATTTTCGGCATTATTTTTTTTCCTTCCACTTCCTTTTTCTAAGGAACATTGAACTAATTGTACTCTTTTTGTTGTTCTTTTCCATGTTGTGTGTGTGATTCTTTGCTAAGTTTGAGACAAAAAAAAGAAAAGAAAAAAGAATAGACGTAAGATAGATATATGGTTGTTTCACTTGAACAATATTCTGTATGATTGGTTGGTGGAGCCCTTAAATTCTTAGAGTATGCATCCAAATGGCAATCATAAACTAAGATATGCATCCAAATGGCAAACATAAACTACAAGTTTGGTTAACAATTTTTTTTTTTTTTTTTTTCAAAATATTAAACCAAATACATCCTTTTTATCCTTAAATTGGTTATAATTGATGAAACATGATTCATCTGTACTCATCATCTTCTTCGAAATAATACTCTTCATCCCTAAGAACATATGGAAGTGTAGTGTTTTAGCATAAATTTTCTAACTCATCCTTTAATTATCTTCACTTCACTACAGTGCCTCTTACAGTGTCTCGAGCCTCTTTTAAGGCACATCTGTTGAAAGGCACTTAGGCATCCTTTTACGAACCATATATATGTTATTGTTTTCAAATTCAAATGGCTATTTGCATGATAAAGCTGTCCTACAATTCTTGTCTGTAGTTAACTTTTGCCAAATTATAGGTTCCTCAGCATTTGGGCAGAAGCCCACATTTGGTGGTTTTGGATCAAATACTACTCAATCAAGTCCCTTTGGAGGTTCATTTCAGCAATCACAACCTGCCTTTGGTAGCAACTTATTTGGTTCATCAGCACCTTTTGGTGCTCCTAGTCAACCTGCATTTGGTGCAGCAAGTAGTCCTGCATTTGGTGCACCCAGCACTCCAGCTTTTGGTGCAACTACTACCCCTGCCTTCGGTTCTACAGCTAGCCCAGCATTTGGCAGCACAAGTGGTGGTTTTGGTGCGTCGAATTCTCCATTTGGATCAAGCACTCCAGCATTTGGTGCTTCCTCTTCTCCCGCATTTGGGGCCACTAGCACGCCAGCTTTTGGTGGAACAGCTGCTCCTGCTTTTGGTGCAACAAGCAGCCCGGGATTTGGTGCCACAACCGCCCCTGCATTCGGTGCTTCAAGTCCTTCCTTTAACTTTGGATCAAGTCCTGCATTTGGCCAATCAACTTCTGCATTTGGAAGTAGTCCATTTGGTGCAACATCATCTTTTGCAGCTCAAAGTACTTCATTTGGTAAGCTTGGTCTTCATGTCTCAAATGTTGTATCACTCCGAACTCAAGTTCATATATGCTATGCTTGAATGTTTGTTTTTACTGAACAGATTGGTTTAACTTGTTTTGATTCAGCTACAAAGAACATTGTTGAATGAATAAATTTGAAGAAATAGCCATATATACCGGTTTAATTTGTTTTTCAATGGTGATGAAATACAGCTAAACTAGTTAAGCACTTGCACTTGTTTTCAGTAGGGAAAACTATATTGTACTTGGCTTGTTTACATAAGAATCCTAATAGATATTGCTACAAGTCAAACCCTATGGAAACAATATCAGTTAGGGCAAGTTTAATAACAATGTCTGCAACTGCTGCGACTGACTCTTAGCTTGAATAATTTGTTACAGGAGCTCAGACTACAACTCCTGCTTTTGGCGGCTCAACTTTTGGCCAGTCAACTTTTGGAGGGCAAAGAGGGGGAAGCAGAGTAACTCCTTACTCAGCAACACCTGAGACAGATGGTGCCAGCACGGGTACACAGCCAACTGGCAAACTAGAATCTATCTCTGCCATGCCGGCATATAAAGATAAAAGCCATGAGGAACTTAGATGGGAGGACTACCAATTAGGAGATAAGGGTTCTCTTTTTGCTGAAATTTGTCAGTTCTTGCACTAGAATGAATATATTACTAATTATGCTGCTGAATGTTTTATTTTCTGTCAAAAATTAGGAGGACCGGCTCCTTCTGGTCAGGCTACTGCTGCTGTTGGCTTTGGTGGTTCAGGCTTTGGAGCCACACCCACACCTGCATTCGGCCAGTCATCTCCAAATCCTTTTTCATCAACAACAAACTCCAATCCATTTGCTCCAAAAACACCATCGTTCAGCAATCCAGGCAATCCAGGCTTTGGATCTTCAACTGGTTCTGCATTTGGTTCTTCACCTTTTGCATCATCAAACACAACTAATCTTTTTGGCTCTACGGCACCAACGACATCCTCCTTATTTGGCCCCACACCTCCAGCATTTGCACCCAATACCTCTCCTTCTCCTTTTAACTCTGCCAGCTCATCTCCTTTCGGGCAATCATCTATATTTGGGACCTCAACATCACAGGGGACTACATCTACATTTAATACTGGCTTGGGGTTTGGTAACACTCAGTCTTCCCCGCTATTCCAGTCAACAACACCTACACTTTCCCAGAATAGTTCACCTTTTGGACAGACTTCCTCTGCATTTGGGCAAACTACATCAGCTTATGGTCAGTCAAATTTGTTTTCCACACCCTCTACTGGTTTTGGTGGCAATTTGTTCTCCAATTCGTCAAATCTAAGCAGCTCCGGGGGGTTTGGTCAAACAACTGTGAGTTCATGAACTTCTCTTTGTATTTTTACCTTATGCTTGCTTAAGGAACTTAACCAAGACTTTCATTTGAAATAGTCTCATAATGATTAAGATGATAGTTGATCTCATGAAGATGTATTCTTCATAGTATATTTCTTGTTTATCTGTTGTTTCATTTTACCCCAATTGTAATATAATACTCTACCTTCCATTTCTTTGTAGCCTTCTAATTCTACACCATTTCAATCCGCACAATCGGCTCCTGGTGGTTTTAACTTCAGCAATTTTGGCCAGCCTCAAGCAGGTTACTCCTTGTCGAAAATTTTCTATATGATTTGATAACCTCATTTGACGGTGCTCTCTCTCTCTAGAGCTCTTATGATGCAGTGTCCTATTTTATTAATTGTCTTGTTTTTGCAGCTGCTCCAAGTGCCTTTGGTGGCAACCCTGGCATGTTTGGCACTACTGCTTTTGGACAAGCGTATGTTACTTCTTTCTTCACTCTTCTGATCTTACGCTCTACATTGATGAAAACTAGAACTGCTGGATGCTCAATTTGCATGATCGATCTTACTTTTTCCCTTAGTTTTGGCATCTCTTCTTTGTTTAGTTAGAGTTTGTGCAAGGGTGAATCTGGTTTGAGCTGGAATTAAATTCTGAACCATGTGCTTTTTTTATTGTTTATTACTTACCCCTCGACCGTCGTACCACTCTGTCAACATTTAGGTTCATGGTTTGTGCAGTTATTACCAAATCAGAGTTGCAGCTTGTTTCTGGTTACCTTAGTGCTCAATCATGCCACTCAAAAAAATATATTAAGTTTCGTGACACATCCATTTTCCTTGGCTATCCGAAAATTACATCGTATTTATGTGTCTTTAATACATAATGGAATTCTCTTTAATCTTCATGAGCTTGAAATTGTTTAGGAGGGTGTTACTATCATTGTGATGCCATCTTTAGCGTGACCTGACTTGAATCTTATTCCTCCAGTGTTGTGATATGGTCTCTACCAACTTGCTTTACTTTTATTTTACAGGCCTGGTACTCAAAGCGCTGTTGCTGCACAAGCAGCCCCTATTACAAATCCCTTTGGAACGTTACCTACAATGCCTCAGGTGTCAATTGGTCGCACAGGAACTTCCTCTTCTGTTCAGTATGGTATTTCCAGCATGCCTGTAAGTATTCTTACACAGAAGTTGAGCAAAATAGAAAGTTTGAATGATGTCTTTGAGCAGTAGTTCTTTTTAAGTTTTTATGCTTCTGCAATAACTGAGGGTTTAGAAGATAAATTGAAGAATGTATTAAATGTCTTATTTTCAAACAGGTTGTTGAAAAACCAGTTCCTGTGAGAATATCACCTCTTTTAACATCTCGACACCTTTCCCAAAGGCGTATAAAGCTCCCGGTCAGGAAATATCATCCTAAGTCGAATGGCCCGAAGGTCAGATCAGTCCTAAATGAAATTCTTTGTGCATCCAATATGTTCTCTGGATTAATTTGTTATGTTTCTGTAAGGTAATTGGCTTTCTAAATATATGTTTCCCCTTATATATCTTCCTTCAGGTGCCTTTTTTTAATGATGACGAAGAAGCAGCAAGCACGCCAAAAGCAGATGCTCTATTTGTTCCCAGGGAGAATCCAAGAGCTCTAGTGATTCGTCCTCTGGAACAATGGCATTCTAGATCCGGTGTGGAGAAAACAAAGACCACTGGCACTCCCGTGCATGAAAATGGTAAATACCAGTATCTTTCTTTGCTTTAGTTTTAGATTTTTTGGAAGTGATGTGATTGTGAGCTTGTGATTATAAGTGAAATTTTAGATAGCAGTACAGGCAGGTGTTACGACATGATGTTTATGTGTTGGAGTTGGAGGGCGGGGCGGATATAATAGTATAAATATGTGGACACGATTCTTTAGTTTTTATCCTTTCAGCTTGCATTGTACTCTTATGTGTATGTATTGGTACGAGCAGAAACGTTTGATGGGAGGGTGGGATTATGATCTTTTGTACTCACTCGAAAGAAACTGCTTTGTATGAAAAGAGCCTTTGATTATCACAATTGTACTTGTTATCTCAGACTTAGGTGAAAGATGTGGTTGTAAAGTACCTCATGTGCTTAATGCTTTTGCTTGAGGTTCAGAAACATGCTAATTGGTATAGGATGATCTTGATTTTTTAATCTGTGATCTCTTCTGTTCTCCCTATCTTGAAACTAATTGGAACCCTTTAAGTAGTGCAGTAGGACGCCTCTGTTATTCTTGAACTATTATGTGCTATAATTTTCGAAAATATATTCCTTAAAAGATCTACCTATTCTCGAGATCTTTCTGCCAACAAATAGTTTCATCTTTAAAGCTTTCAGATGCAAAATTCTATTCTGAGGTCTGACATTCCTTGCCTGATCTAAATGTTTTGAGCAACTTTGCAACAACAATCGTAAAGATGGTTGTCATAAATCACACAACTATACAATCAGTGTTTGCTGCTGATGTAATTTTAAAGAGTCGACATCATATGTAAACGTGAATGATGATACATCAACGATGATCATTATCATTCATTCTGTTTCGACTTTATAATACACAAGAGCATCTATGTCCATTTCAAGGTCTGGTGAGGCACTTTCACTAACTGAGCTCAAGTTCCATAGAAGAATATAGCAGAAATACTGTTATTTGAGATATACAGGCTATGGCTGCTTTATAATTAAGATTATTCGAGTAGGTAGAGAAAGATTCCCTTTAATTTTTGTAAGATATGCTCCCTCTTTAATCTCTTTCCTCCCTTTGTGAACACATTCTTTTGGTGCTTGTACTGCATTATTTGAGGGCTTAACTGGTCTAGTGGCTCTAAGTGTGTTAATCTGTCAACTTTTATAGTTATTTATGTCCAATTTTTACTGGTAATAAACAGGTAAACTTCATCAAGATGGTTACAATTTCATAAATGGGAACAGGACCAAGGACAAAGATGGTAAATCTGTTCTTCCTTAATAAGATTTTGCGAGTTTCGTAATTGTGAAATTATTATGTAACGTTTCGACTGGATCTGAACATAGGTTTTATGTTTCAAGTGTTTTGGAGGCTTATCTCATTTGGCTGAAGATGTTATGCAACATTTAATAAGGGAAATTTAGATGTTAATAATAAAGTGTTTAGTCTTTTTTCTTCGACTCAGCATGGAAATTTGAATCTTTATCAATATGTGCATTGCAATTCATGTACTGGAATAAAGCGGAGCACCTGATTTCTTAGGAGTCTTTACTTCACTTGTCTTCTCCATTTATTGTTGAAACCAGTTGAAGGTCTAGAATGGAGTGAGAAATAGATGGTGCTTTTTAATGTTCATCATCATTTTGCTCCATGGCTCAATAGAGAATCTGGAAATACTTTTTTTTTTTCCCCCTAATGCTACTAATAAGCATGCACCCAAGGGTTGAATTGTATCCTTCACTCTAACTCTATATCATAATATAACTGAATGTACTGTTTCGGTAATCTGCCTTCGACCGACTGTCTGATTGTTTTCCAATTTTTGAGTCCTACTATGTGCTTAAGGTAACTTGTAGGGTTTTCTAGACGTGAAAGATAAACTCTCGTCCTAATATTATTAGTATCTGCTTTTAAGTTTGCTATCAAGGAAAGCTTTAGTTCCTTTTTTCGGGGCTTCCTACCATTAGAGCTTTCATTTTTCTTTATTATGTTTAGGTGGAGATACTGCCATCTGCTTCATCCTCGCTCCTTTTGAATTATAAAATGCGAAGTTGAAAACTCATTTCTTTGTCAAGCTAGAAATACTCATCTGTGTTTACAGAGAGTTTTCCTCATTTCTCCAAATTTTAGATTCTATTAGTTTATTCTGTTTGCACCTTACAATTCTCTTTAAAGCAAAATGTGCTAATTATCCATTTGCAATGCAGCTTCCCAAGCAGAAGACCTGGTGGAGAATGGTGTAACTAAGGAGCAAGCCAATCCTGTAAAAACGAACCAGAAAACTAACGGTGTCCATGATGCAGAGAAAGGTGACTCCTACATAACTCTCACAGGGCATCGTGCTGGTGAAGCTGCCATCGTCTACGAGCACGGAGCCGGAATCGAGGCACTGATGCCAAAGCTTCGACACTCTGATTACTACACAGAGCCTCGGATCCAAGAGCTGGCTGCAAAAGAAAGGGCCGAGCCTGGTTTCTGCTGCCACGTGAAGGACTTCGTGGTGGGAAGAAATGGCTTCGGAAGCATCAAATTCCTTGGAGAAACCAACGTTCGAAGGCTCGATCTTGAGTCTCTCATCCAGTTCAACAACCGTGAGGTGATCGTTTATATGGACGAGAGCAAGAAACCTCCTGTGGGCCAAGGCCTCAACAAACCTGCTGAGGTAACGCTGCTGAATATAAAATGCTTCGATAAGAAGAGTGGGCAGCAGTACACTGAGGGGCCAAGAATCGACAAGTACAAAGAGATGCTGAAGAGAAAAGCTGAGGATCAAGGTGCTGAGTTTGTGTCGTACGATGCTGTTAAAGGAGAATGGAAGTTCAGAGTCAACCATTTCAGTTCGTATAAGCTTTGGGAAGAAGATGATGAAAGCTGTGAAGAAGTGGATGCTGATTTTAGCTGACGATCTTACGATGAATATTTTCTTGTTTTTTCTTTCATTTGTTTTTTCTAAATCTTTTGTGCAAAAGCAAGTATTTTGGTAATGTTGGTTTTGAGTTGTTAGCAAATTGTATAAATCTAAGGTTGTGAGTGGTAATGTTTCAGTTAGGCCGTTGCCTTTTTGTTTTTGATGGTTGGATCAGTTCTATGACTTTCTATATTCATTTGTATCAATTCCTTTTATATTTCAAATACTCGTGCAGGTCATAAGTAGCAGAAATGCTTAATAATACGAATGTAGATTTTATAAAAAGAAATCCATGTCCATATAGTTTCTCAAGCACTGTAAGATTTATTTATTCACGCATTCATGCAAGAGTGAAATTTTTAAATATCCATTTAGGTCAGTGGATATTAAATTATGTCCACCAATATAAAAAAAACTCAAATTAAGTTTACTTTTTGTTTTTTAGGATTAAAATGCCCTTAAATAAGTTGACTTTGACTATTTTTTTTTCTAATTTTTTGATCTTTTTTATTTGTAATTTCTTTTTCAATTTTTTTTCTGACGTTTTTTTTTCCCTAATTTTGGCTCTATTGACACTAATAGTATCAATAAATCCAATTGTTTCAATTTTTTTCAATCGTTTTATTTTATTTTATTTTTTTTGATTTTAGCTCTATTGGTTCTATTGACACTAATAGTACCAATAGATCTAATTAATTCAAATTTTTTGTTTTCAAATTATTGGGTCTAATGAAACCATAAAATTCTGAATCTAAATTGGGTCTAAGGTCTATTTGAATTAAATAGACTCATTAGACCCCAATTCAGCACACCTAGTTGAGTGTACAAATACAATCCAAGAAGCAGTTCAAACCATAATTTGTATCATTTTAATACCAATTGCATAAAATACAAATGAAACCATAAAATCCTAAATCTAAATTGTGGTCTAATGAGACTATCACCATCAAATAGTCTCAATAGACCCAATACCTACATTCATCTCGACATTATCTCTAGTGGGACTATTTGAATTAAATAGCCTCATTAGACCCTAATTCAGCACACCCAGTCCAATGTACACAATAAAATCAAAAAAGGTGCACTGTTAATTGGTACTAAATGTACTATTTCAACATTCATAGTACTAATAGAGCCAATTATTCAACAACAAAAACAACAATTAACAGAAACAATGCATTGCATTAAGAAATGCATCTGGATTCATATTACATTTCTTAACGAAAAATATCGAAAAAAAAAGATTAGTACAACAAAATCTGAAAAAGACCCCTAAAAAAACAAAATTGAGAAAAGAAGAAAAATAATTAAAAAAAGAAAAGATGCTATGGATGAATCTCAAAATAAAAATAAAAAAAACAAAAATCATAAAAAAAATAATTAAAAAAAGCAATAAGAAAAAGCACCGATGAAAATTAAAGGAACAACGCTGAATCGAAAGGAGGAAAAATAATTGAAAAAAAAAATAGAGAACACAACATCTTCGGAGGAAATGAAAATTGAAAGAGGCGAGGTTCTGTTCCTTCTAAACCAGCACTGCGCAACCTTTGTTCTCACCAGCAAGGACGTGAAATCGCAACATGCAGAAGAGCCAACCGGATCTGTAGCAACGTCGCCGCTGCCTGCACGTTCGTCTGGATCTGCCGCCGGCGGAGGAGGAAACCATAGCAGACGACGAGCCAAAGAACTTCGCCTTCGCATCGTTCCTCGCGCGAGCTAAAGCGGAGTAGAGCAGATCGGGTTGAAGTCGACGGATCTGGAGCGGCGGAAGGAGGGTTCACCGTCGATGAGGTTGGAGATGCGGCGGAGGCGTCTGTAGTCGGCGGAGGATGCGTCACGCTGGGAGAATCAGAATCTGGCCGTCGAGGTGAGGATGAGGAGAAGAGAGAAATTTGAGGGAGAAAAGAATTTGGGTAATGGTTTCAGAAATAATGAAAATTATAGGCTTTTAATTAAAAATTCAAATTTTATGTGGGTGTGGGTATTTTGGGGTCAAAAACCAAAAGATGAACTTAATTTGAGTTTTCTACGTTGGTGGATAAAATTTGACCTTCACTAACTTAAATGGACATAGTTATGCATTACCACTTCATGCAAACGGTGTTAAAGTATTTTTATTGTGAGACCTACTACTAAAAATGGAAATAATTTAAAAATAGTGTACGTCTCGATATAGTAATAAGATCTAAAGATGGTTGGCGGACGGAGTACTATTATGAATACAATTATGAACACAAATTAAAGAAAGTAATAAAAACGATATAGTAATAAGGTCTAAATATAGTTTGCGGACGAGTACTATTGTGAACACAAATTAAAGAAAGTGAGTTAAAATTAGATGGTCAAATGTTAAAACCTAAAACCAAAAAAGTTTAGGAACAGAAGGCTAAATGCTGGCGCCGCCCAATTTCAAGAATTTGAATCTTGCATTGCGTTACTTATCCTTCGCCAAGAATTCTTCGCCGGAACTTTTCAAACTGCGCCAAATTCACTCTCTCCTCATCGTCTCCGGCTTCTCCGACCACTCTTCATTTCTCACACCTCTACTCCTTCACTGCATATCTATCCCTTCCTTTCCCCGCGCCTACGCTCTCTCCATCTTCAGCCGGATTCGCCGCCGCGATGTCTACACCTACAACGCCGTCATCAGAGGTTTCATCTCCGACCAGAGGGCCGTACTTCTCATCTACGCTAACATGCGGCGGGAGGGCGTCTTCCCCAACAAGCACACGTTCCCTCTACTCCTCAAGTCCAAGACCCAGATCCCGTTTCAGATTTTCGCGCACTCGATCAAGTTCGGGTTCGGCTCCGATCACTTCGTGCGCAACACTTTGTTGAGCGTGTGCGCGAACGGCGGGTTCATCGAGTGTGCTCGCAAGGTGTTCGACGAAATGTCGCAAAGAGACGTCGTTGCTTACACAGCGTTAATGGATGGGTACGTTAGAACCGGTCGAGCTCGAGAGGCCCTAGAGCTGTTTCTAGAGATGAGAAAACTAGGAGTTGCGGCGGATGAAGTAGCCGTTGTCAGCGCCCTTTCCGCCGTGGGGACCTTGGGCTGCCTCTTGCTTGGAAAGTGGATACACAGCTTCTACGTCGAATCGGGAAGAGTAGTCCGAGATGTTTATGTATGCACTGCTCTTGTTAACATGTATTCGAAATGCAGTTGCTGTGAGGACGCGACGAGAGTTTTTCATGGCATGCCTTTCAAGAATTCTGTTTCTTGGAATACTTTGCTTTCCGGTTATGTGCAGTGCAGTAAGTTTAAGGATGTTCTTCGTCTATTCAACGAAATGCTAGTAGCAAAAGTCGAACCTAATGAGGCTATATTAGCAACTGTTCTCACAGCTTGTGCTCATCTTGGTTCATTACATCAAGGAAGGCGGCTTCATAGCTACATAGAATCGCGAAAGCTAGAGTTAACTTCAGTCCTTGGTACTGCTTTAATCGATATGTATGCAAAGTGTGGAAGTGTGGAGGAAGCATTTCTTGTTTTTGAGAGAGTTAGTGTAAAGGACGTTTACCCATGGACTGCCTTGATATTCGGTGTAGCTATGAATGGAGATGCCGTGGGCGCTCTAACTCTCTTCTCTCAAATGTTAAGCAGTGGGATCCGCCCTAATGAGGTCACTTTCATCGCGGTCTTGAGTGGTTGCTCGCACGGAGGCCTTGTAAGCGAAGGGCAACGACTGTTTGAAGAAATGGAGCGTGATTACGGAATAAAGCCTAGCGTTGATCACTACGGTTGCATGGTTGATATGCTTGGAAGGGGAGGAAGGTTGAAGGAAGCAATGGAGTTGATAGAGCAGATGCCTATGGCGCCAAGTGCCAGAATTTGGGGTGCTTTGCTTGGTGCTTGTATGATTCACAAAGATTTCGAGATGGGGAAATTCGTAGGGAATCATTTGATCGAGTTGCAACCATATCATAGCGGGAGATATGCTCTTCTGGCGAATTTGTACTCGAGATGTGGTGACGAAGAATCTGCAGCTAGTGTGAGGAGAAGGATGAAGGAAGGCGGAGTGGGGAAGATTCCGGGGCGTAGTTGGATCGAGCCAGGTGGTGAAGTGCACGAGTTTGTGTCGTCGGATAAATCGCACGTTGAAGGTGAAAGAGTGTATAGGACTCTGGATGAGCTTAGAGCTCAGATGGAGGAGGTTCCTTTAGTTATGGATGCCATTTTCTTGGAAATTTAGTATTGACATCTTAGAGAAATTTAAGTGTTTTGGAGAGGATGAAGTGGTAGAGGGTTGTTTGTTTTGGTTGAATTCTTGCAAGGCGGTTGGTGGTGTTGGCACAGTATTCTTTTAAATCTATGGACAAGAGGTGGAGCTTTTGAAATTTCGATGTCATACCTTCATGTTCATACTACTTTTCCCCAAATGTCTCATTTTGAGCATTGGATATTATTATTGTAAGTGCATAGACTTTTTTGTAGTGGAAGAAATAACTCACCTAAAGTTTAATTACGAGCGAGCTTTTTAACTGCAACAACTTAAATATATGCTATTAGAATTAAAATTATTATAGCTGCTGGCATCAGACTTGCCCTTCAATTGGTCCTCGTTAAGAAATTTAAATTGTACTCATTCCAATTACTAGATTCAAAGAGCCCGATATTATTATTTATTGTCATGGGGAGAAATGTCATGCATTTTACTAGTTATGGTGTGTTTTATTATATGGAAAATGCAATTGAGGGTTAAAAAAAGAAAGGAAAATTTTATCATGTAAGAGAATATTATGATGATTTGCCGTGAAAAAGATATTTTTTTTACTTCGTACCTCGAAAAAAGTAAAAAATGTTGGATTTTTCTTTTTTTCTCATTTTCTATCAAAGATAACACACCCAGAGGTGTTATTTTCCACAATTTTACCTTAGTGGCCCTAATTTATGGGTTAATTTATACTCCCTCCGTCTCATATCAATCGTCTCATTTACTTTTTGCACGTGAATTAAGGAGTGACATTTGTGTAATAAATATTGGTGGACTAATGTTTTTATGCATCATGATTCATGAGATGTGACAAACTAAAAAGGAAATGAGATGATCGAAGTGAGACAAACTAAAAAGGAAAGTGAGACGATTGAAGTGAGACGGAGAGAATACTTAAGTGTCAAACTGGATGAAACGGCCAAAAAAAATTACGGAGAGAGTATATTTTAAAGTGAGTTTTTCCTGCAAAGAAAAGAAAACTGCCGGCAACTTTGAAGTTTGAAGGGCAAAAATGTAACTTTAGAGCTGCATAGAAGGGAATTACTGGGCCAGGCCCATCAACTACGAATGGAGTAATAATTTTATCTGAATTTTCTTATCTTCTTCCAAATTCCAAATTCCAACTCCGACTCTCCAACTCAACACATCACTACTAGATTAGATAACTCTCTCTCTCTCTCTCTCTCTCTCTCTCCCTAATTCTAGCTCAGATCAAATTCTAGCCCAGATCACCAGCTGAACGTCGCCGCCTCTACGCCTCCACCTAAATGGCGGCTGCAATTACCGGTGTAGCTGTCTCATGTCCGTCTAAATTGACCAAGACTGTCGCCGGCGGCGACCGCCGCTTCAGGAGGCGGTACGCCTCGGTCGTACGGATGACTTTGGTTGAGGACAAGAAGAAAACTTACACTCTCAAGAAATCCGAAGAGGCTTTCAACGCCGCCAAGGTATTATCATGATTGTTCGCCAAATTGATCGACATTTCTCTATTTTTCCCCCCTTTAGCCTGATGCGCTTGCAATTTCAGACTTCTTGTTCGAGTAAACTGTTATTTTGCAGAGTTTTCAGTTTCTAAGAGTTTGATAGGTCGAGTTTAGAATGGTATCTGCAGAAACTCGCGGAGGTTTATTTACCACCACTTTAGGAAATGTGGGGCCGTTTGATGATCACAGTTGGTAGATTAGAGCTCAAAAAAGGCTTTTAGTTTGGAGGTTTATGATTATATATTTTTGCTTATTGGATGTTGGAAATGATTGAATTTGCTGCTTATTTATGATGTATATTTTGGTTCACTAACAGGAGGAAGATGTATGAGAGATAGCCTACCTCTCCTTGGATGGGTGGGATACACATATGTCCAAAAGAATCAAAGGCTTTAGGTTATCTTCCCATCAAAAATCAAGAAAATTGAACATTATTAACAATTTCTAACTGTCTATTCTAATCCAACAAAGTAAACAAGGCCAAAGTGTTATGTACTGGAAATTTCCATTACAGATTTTTTTTTTTTTTTGTGATAATGCTAGGGAGGCTTTTTTGCTTTAGATGAGGATGAGATAGTTCTTTGGTGGTATAGTATTCAGCACCAATATATTTCTACACCAGTAAAGCTATGGATCAGTGGAAAAGTATTTTGAAGTTGATGGCAAGTTGAAGAATGAACTTATAGACCTTTCTTTTATCTTTTAGTCAAATTATATGTTTTTTGCTAGTGCATTTGTGTGCACACGCACATGTTTGAGAGAGAGAGACTTTGCATAGTTACATCTCTTGAATTCTTTCTATATTCATTGCATGGAGTTTTAAATTTGTGTTCTTAGCAAAAAAATTATTATTGACAGGAATTGATGCCTGGGGGTGTAAATTCTCCTGTCCGTGCTTTCAAATCAGTTGGTGGTCAACCAATTATTATTGATTCTGTCAAAGGGTCTCATATGTGGGATATTGATGGTAATGAGTACATTGACTACGTTGGATCATGGGGCCCAGCCATTATCGGTCATGCAGATGATAAGGTCTGTCAGTTGTATCGCTATTTGAATTTATAACATGTATGAAACCTATGTGATGAAATGTCAAAGAAAAATTAATCACCCGTGGAAGAAAGTGTTTGGGCCTCTCTTGATTTGCAGAAAAAGAAAATAGTCTTGTTTTCAAGGTTTCGGAAGATGTGGCTTTCCCACAATCATGTCTATGTTTGATTAAGAAAATAAATTGTGGAAAAGGTGGTGGTTAAAAGAACATTTCCTGGCATAGAAAAGTTAGAGTTTGTGTATATGTTAAATGGTCTAATTATTATGTTTAGAATCCACTTTAGGAAGATCTCTTAATGTTGGGGTAGTAAGTAAGTAACCATTTATTTGTGATGCTGTAAGTGAAATTACTTGCATGTCGAAAAACTGCAGGTACTAGCTGCCTTGGCTGAAACAATGAAGAAAGGAACCAGCTTTGGGGCACCCTGCCTCCTAGAAAATGTACTTGCAGAAATGGTAATCTCTGCTGTTCCAAGTATTGAAATGGTTCGATTTGTCAACTCCGGAACAGAAGCTTGCATGGGCATACTTAGATTGGCTCGTGCTTTCACGGGCCGGGAAAAGATCATTAAATTCGAAGGATGTTACCATGGCCATGCTGATCCATTCCTTGTTAAGGCTGGAAGTGGAGTTGCTACTTTAGGGCTCCCAGATTCTCCTGGAGTTCCCAAGGCAGCTACTGTTGGAACATTAACATCACCTTACAACGACATTGCTACAGTTGAAAGCCTTTTCGAAGCAAACAAACGAGAAATTGCAGCCGTTATCCTCGAACCTGTAGTGGGGAATGCTGGTTTCATTCCACCAACACCTGAATTTCTCAGTTTCCTCCAAAAGGTCACGAAGGAAAATGGCACTCTCCTCATTTTCGATGAAGTCATGACCGGATTCCGTCTCTCTTACGGCGGTGCTCAAGAGTATTTCGGAATAACTCCCGATTTGACAACACTTGGAAAAATTATCGGTGGTGGTTTGCCAGTTGGCGCCTACGGAGGAAGGAGAGAGATAATGGAGATGGTAGCACCAGCCGGACCAATGTACCAAGCTGGAACACTTAGTGGGAATCCATTAGCAATGACTGCAGGAATTCACACGCTGAAGAGGCTAAAAGAAGCAGGTACGTACGAATACTTGAACAAGATCACTGGTGAACTTGTAGAGGGACTTGTGGGTGCTGGGAAGAAAGCTGGTCATGCTATAAGTGGTGGGTACATAAACGGAATGTTTGGTTTCTTTTTCACCGATGGCCCTGTTTATAATTTTGAGGATGCGAAGAAGAGTGATACTGTGAAATTTGGTAAGTTCTATAGAGCAATGCTGGAGGAAGGTGTCTACTTCGCGCCTTCGCAATTTGAGGCTGGTTTTACTAGCTTGGCGCATACTTCTGAGGATATTCAAAAGACGATAGCTGCAGCCGAGAAGGTCTTCAAGACTCTTTGATTTAATCCTCTTAGCTTTTCTCTTGTTTAATCGTGTTTGTAGCATTCGTCGTCTTGTTTTTGTAAGCTTAAATATTTCGTAGAATTTTGGTCTATGAGAGTTGTTTGCAGTTCAACTGGAGAACTTCCTTAATTTTTTGTATTACTATAATATTTCAACTGTAGCGTGTTCAATAGCCAAAGCCTGTTTCTCATCTCTTTGCTTGATGATTTCAATTCGGCTTTCAGATTCTCCTATTTGGTCTGTTCTTAGAAATGTACTACTACTGTATATTTTATTTTAATTTTAATTTGTAATATCGAGGTTTCATATGATGGGTATATTGAGCTCTCGAGCAAATTCAGTTGTGCTAGTGAAGTATTTAGTGCCACTCTTGATAGATTGGGATCCTCTATTGCAATTCCTTGTTACATTAGTCGTCAATATTTTTGAAATTAACAATTTTTGTTTATAGAAACCTATAGTTATTGTTGATTTAGGACGTGCTCGACCATCCGTCGTTGCAATAGAAGATTAAACACGAAATTGTAATAGATAATCCCAATCGACTCTGGATTATCAGTTGATCAATCTTAGAGATTCTATCAACCCACTTCAGATGATGAGATGAAAAGAAAGTCAAAGCTAAATGCAATTAATACCGCAGACAAAGATGCTGTGCAAGCACTGTGAAGACGGATCGAAAATCAAATAGCTGAAGATCATATTTTACCACATTCATTACGCAGCCTTTACATCCTTAACAGTGATCAAGGGGCCAGCATTCAAAGGGAGGAGGCTCCAATAAGAACCTCCACTATCAACATAGATACAATGCCATGTGATTCTGTAATCTCCTACTGGTAAAATAGAAATATCAAGAAAGCAACAAGAGAAACCTTGACCGCGTTCATTAAGCTCCAAACATGCATATTCGGTTACCATCAAAGAATTGCTATCTTCTCTTCTGCAACTTCGTCCTTTGGTCTTAACAGAGCCAGTGACATGTCTCAGCAGCTCTTGGTTTAACTCCATTATGTTATTGATCTCATCTTCTTGCTTCCTCAATTGGGCTTCGACTTTCGAGTCTCCTGTTTTAGTTGTTACCAAAGAATGGGGTTTGCAACTAAGAATGCAGTACACTTTGTTCGACTCACTTGGCAGACCAGTGGGCATGTTTTTCATTTGAAAACTCAGAGTCAGAGAGAGTGGAGACCCTAATGAAACAGATGATCCATCTAAAACTTGACCGTCTTCATTCGTGATGAAGAGCTCAGAGGAAACAGAAGACCTGAAAGGCGTGTCAACTTTTAGTAAAGTATATGTACTATTAATACCAAATTAAATTCACAAAAACCAGTCAATTGAATGCAGATATAGAGATACTTATATAACGATTTATCACAAGCCACACAACATACACAAAAGAATATCAAATCCAGGAAACATGTATAGAAAGTTTGCACGCTGGGAAAATCCAGAGGTTCAAGGCATCACTTGCACCAAAGTTTGAAGTTTTATCTCTGAATCTGAATGAAAGAGGTCAGGAAGGAAAATGATAAAGGCTCCAGTATCATTCTAATTTCAACGAGGATCGGTCAATATATGGTGAAAAGAAAGTCAAGCCTTAAGCATAAATGCCTAAACTCAGCAAATGCATACCATGACAGACTGAAATTAACGAAAAGATACAGATTTCTAGGCAGTAGAAGAGTTTCAGCTATATATGATCTGCTATATAATTCACTTATATGTTGAGCACCACTAACTGCTATTTAATGTGTTTTCAGCTGTGGATGCCATGAGACATGTTATTAAGAAATTACTCGTTCATGATACAAATAAGAATGCATGTTCGAAATCATATTAGGGAAAAAAAAAAGAACATTTTCAGATCAATTAGAAAAGATCAATACTGCATTACCTCACTCGAAAGAAGTGATGAGGAGTGTGGAAAGGAATTGACATCAAGTTTGAAATTACGTTCATTAACACTTCTGAACCAGTATTTAGAATCCGAGACAATGCATCAGCATCTCTTTGCATCATGGCTACCTCATTGCGCGAGCTAAATACTTCCCCAACAGAATATTCACAGATCTTGTTTAAGACTACAGTCTCGTAAGAAGAGGTTTGAGTCTTAACCCTTGATGAAGAACACATGTTACAGTTGCAGAATGGCTTCAGAAGGGATAGGAGATTTTTCCTAGTCTTGCAATCTATATGCTTCAATCTTCCAAGAAGATCTTCAATAAGCAAGGCATGCAAAGTCCCATCTATATATCTAGAATCATAAGCTCTAGAATCTTCAGAAGAAAACCAGTCTGAAACTGGAAAAGCAAAACCAGCAGTAAAGGCCATAATTGAGCAACTCAATGCAAGTGCAGAAACACTCATTACGCTTTCTCTGTCCATGCTCATGAAAGATGTCAATATCAAATCAAATTCTTCAGCTAAATTCTTCATGTGGCATGATACTTCCATACAAGAATTGATGAAAGGGCCAAGCGTCCAAGAAGTTCTGTGTGGAAGAAGAGAATCTCTATCTAATTCTCCACCAGACCCAGCACCATCCATGATAGATGAAATTGAATCGAGTAGCTTCATCATGATAGCAACTCTTTTCAGAACCTTTGCTCTGAGGGTCAAAAACCATCTTTGAAAACTGAATATGTGGCCCATATCAGGGGATCCAAGAATTTCTTCAGCACAAAGAATTGCAGCACAACCTCTGAGAAGATTTTCCATGTACTGTGCAACTTCGAGTCCTCAAGGTACTGACACCCATTTCCTGAAAACCACTTCCACGTGGGACGTTATATTTGCGAGATAAAAGAAACAGCTGAATCTGACATTCAGAGGTAGAGAACTGAGCCAAAGATTTTAACCAGCCAAGACAGGAAGGGGATTTAACAGCTTGCATAAGCTGCTCAAATATGAAAGCAGCTGTGGCCCACGCACCCTGACAGGCAGCACTTTTTCCAGCCTTATAAGCGCACCAGTAATTATTTTTTTCTAACATCTCCTTTGCAAAACCCAAAATAGATTTATCAAACTCGAGAATGGTAACATGGGACATATTTGAACTATTACAAGTTGACATTAAGTCCTCTGTCAAATTCTTCATGCTCATAAAGGTAGAGTGTAAGTGCATTACTAGAAGGCTCATCAGCCTAGTGTAGCTATCAAAATAGCTGCAATGGCATACATTTTCTACTTGAAGTTTTAAAGAATCCAAGTTGTGTCTGGTTTCAGTATCAGTGTATTCGAGGTTTTCCAAGCAAGCAGCCATGATTTTTGACACAGAGAGAATGATTTTTGATTCAACCAGCGCTTTGCCATGGCTAACATACTCTGAGTCCATTACTTTGTCGATCATCTTTATCAGATTACTTACAAATAAACATGCATTATTGAGCACTTGGAGGCGAAGGTTTGAGTATTTCTCAACCAGGTTGAATAAAGAATTGAGCAAGCTTTTAACCTCAAGCTCCAAAGCAAAGTCAGACTGATTATTACAAACTTTTGGTGTCACAAGGGAAAGGACTTGATCTAAGATGAAAGAGATCACCTGCGATGCCAGGGCATAACCAGATCCACCTGACCACATATCTTGTCTTCCCAAAACTTTTCCTGAAAGATCTGCTAGAGCTTTAACAGCTAAAACTCTGTTTGAGCGCATTGATGATTTTAGCATATTTTTAACAGCTACAAACAGCTTTTGAAAAAGCTCAGGAATCTCCATGCAAGGAATGATGGATAAATTAATCTGAAGGATCTGGAAAATGTGACAAAGTGTGAGGAACTCTATGATACACTGAGCCAATATAATAATGCAAGCATCAAATACCTTATATAAGATTCTTAAGGATTCAAGCTGCAGTATCGGCTGAAGTTCAGATCTGTGCAGCACGTCAAATAACTTATGGACTGTGCCTGAAGTTGAAGGAAATATACAAACTTCTCTTGCTAATATAAAGTGGAAGCATCTTAATGATGTAGCTTGCACGTGCAAAGATCTATCTTCACTTTGAAACAGTGTAAGCAGTTCTATCTACAACAAGATATAAGAAATTACAAATTAAATTAAGCAATATAATACATAGATGCCTATAATTCATTAAATAATAGTTTTGATTTTGTCGATTACAATTGTACATCCAATTTACTATTTCATACTCACACATTAGGTTGAAAATAACTAATGCTGCTCCCTCCCTCCTTCATGTAGAAGCTTGTCAGTTTATTATATTTCATAAAAGCATAAATTGAACAATCAGGTTCATAGATCCTGTCCATACATTGAGCTGCAATGACTAATATCCCTCCCTCCTCTAGCCTTGGTTTTTTATTTCTAGGTTGTGAATGAAAGGGGAAAAAAAGCAAAAAGCAACTATGAGCAAGCAAGGGTTTGATCATTAAAAGTATTTGAATAGGTACCTGAGTAGGAACTAGAAGCATCCACCGAGAGGCAATTCTGGAAAGTGAAATTAGCATGACGGCTGAGAAGTCATCTTCTGTAGAATCCATGAGAAGCTTCAAACCTAACTATAATAATTATCTTTAGGAGAAGCAATATAACGTGAACTTTAAATACAAAAACATATCTCAAGAACATGGACAAAATGTATCTAGTTATGCTGTTCAGTAAGCACAAACATTGCATTATCCTCAGTCAAGGTAAAACCAAAAGTATGATCTCAACATTAGATCTCTCACTTGTTTCTATTTATTTTTCATGTTAGTTTTCCTTCTGAAGACTAGAATATTGGCCTTAACATGCATTAATATTTGAAGAAAATCCGTGACAAAGAACAATAGATGCTACACTAGCTTTTTTCAAGTTATAGAGGTAGAAAAATGTTGAACCTTGTATGCCTTCTCAGCAGTTGAAAATGAGCACCACAACTTGGAGAATGCTCGTCCGGCAGCTAACTTTATGTCTTTCGGTATATCCTGTGACAAGACTGTTGTCCTAAGTATCTCCAAGAAAACATTTGCAAAGTCATCTGACATTTCAGAAAAGCAACCTGAAGCAAAATAAGCCGATTTCACCTGCAGAAGGTTTTGGTTACTATACATAACAAAGTTCGAACTAAACATTCACAATGTGCACAGAGCTCAGACAGTCAAACATCAAATGAGGAAAGAAATTCCTAGGAAGCTCTTACACACAGCAACAACAGATGGGAAGTTCTTATTAGAAATTATGATCTTAATAAAAGTGCCTAGGAAGTCTTCCAAGACAGAAAAAGTTATGAAATCGTTCGTCTCAGCTTTAAAGGAAACTACATAAGATTACAATTTAAAGATTAAATTTTTTTAAATGAATGCTTAATCCCTCAACAAGACAAAAGTTGCTTCAACATCATACCTCAAGAACATCACCAGCAACCAAACTAGACAGCACAATATACCGCACATCTGCACAATCCTTTGCTAAATAAGCCCAGCAACCAAACAACATTAAAGCCAGAGCTCTTTCTTCAGCATCCCCTTTATCAAACACTTCCTTCACTCTACTCAACAACTCCAAGTAATTCTCCAACTTCTCATTGCTCAAAACACCCTCACCTTCTCCCTTCTTCCTCCTTTTCATCCTCAAGAAAATTCTAATGACACAGCTTTTAATTTCTCTATTCCCTGACCTAAATGCATCAGCTAGACAAAGAAAAATAGCATTAAGGAACAGCTTATCCTCCCCGGGGATTAAGCCGAATATTCTGTACTCTGCAAAAGCCAGCTTTGGCTCCCTGTTCCACCGCTCAAGCCGCCTACCAATTTCTTCCAGGGCCTCAGTAGATTTACCTAAATATAATATAACAAATCACTATGTTTCCAATAAATATGCAAAGAATTAACAAAATGGCACTCGCCCCCTCTCTTTCTCTCTCTATATATACACGTATTATGTAACAGTTACCTGGTTTTTGTGAACGAAGGCTTTTCTGGAGCTGAATGCTCCAGTCCATGGCGCAAGCTGCAGAGATTCGGTCCATACTGCAGAGAAAGCAAAACGGAATAACTCAATATATTTGATAAATTCCACTAGCTCACCTCTGTAGCAAACCGCAAACGGCAGAAAGTAAAAAACAAAGAAAAGTAATAACTCAATATGTTATTTTCTATTATTATATAATAATATAAATACAAATTGATTGAATCAAGTTAACCAACAGAGTAGCAGAAGCTTGAGAACTAAATAACTGTAATTTGGAATTTCATAGAACTCGTAGATGAAGCTTAACAAGTAACAACACAAATTTCATTGCATAGATAATTTGATCGACATTAAAGAAGGAGAATAGTCTTGAATTTGCAGCCTCAACATTTATGAGCAAGTTTTGACTAGAATCAAGGAAAGAAGTCATCCACATAGAGGATAGTGCAACCGACCTGTGGTGCTTTGCGAGCGGGAGCCTTCGAATGGAGGAGGAGACGGGTGGCTGGTGAAGGCGGTGGAGTAGGCGGGTGGCTGCTGGAGCCTGGAGGAGACGCGCAAGCTCGTAAGTTGAGGAGGAGATGCGCAGCTGCTGGAATTTTTTTTATAATTTCAAACTTAATATTTCCTTTTTAACCATAATTAGGACCCAGCCCGTGGATCACGCCCAGCCCGCTTAACCCCGATTTGCCGACTTGGATTGTCGGCCGTTTAGGTGCCAATCTTTTCGGCACCGCCTTAGACCTTCCAATTTGCATATAAGTTGGTCGGTGGCTGTCTAGGCCGGTTTTTAGAATACTGATAAATAATTTATAACACGTTTATTTGCATATAAATGGATAAGTTTTATTTTGGTATGTCTGATTTTATTAAAATATATATTTTTAGATTAATAAAAAAAATAGCAAAAAAATGATATCAGAAAATAAACTATTAAATTTTGATTATAAATATCATTAAATGATGAGTAATCGTCTCTATCTTAATTCTTGTGCCACAAAAATGTTATCTCTATATAAATGGAACAGATAGAATAGTAAATAATTATATAAATCTATTACAGTATCATTCAAAGTAAACATGATATGGAGTACAAAAATTATAGGCCCCTCTATTTGTTATAAATTTATACTGTATTATACTATCCTCCATTATCCATCTAAATAAATGTATAAAAAGTAAACACATTCTTCTTGTATATCGAAGATAATTATAATTTCATAATTATTATATTTAACTTTCTTTATTACAATTGTATTATGGAGTACAATCTAAATAGAATAATACTCCCTCTGTCCGTTCACATTAGTCTCATTTTTCACTTTTTGATATCTCACTAATTAGTCCCAATACTAAAAAATAGAAAAAGAATTAGCCTAAAAATCAAGTGGAGCCCATCACTTTATTTCATATCCATGTGTTACCTAAAACATTGTGCTCAAATGAAATATAACTAATATAGTAAGACGGAGGGAGTAATTAAATACTTAAACTATCAATACTTTTAGGATTTATACGAACTATGAAAATTGTAGTTTTCAAATTTGCTTGCTTTACAAAATTGACATTCAAATTGATTTGTAATTGATTGCAAATTTGTAGTCCTTTAATACATACTCCTTACATCTTATTTAAAGTGTTAACTTGTTTTTAGCACGGTAATTAAAGAAAATATGTACAGATGTATCTTATTTTTTTGGCACATAATGTATATAGTGTGAAAACTTGTAAAGTACACATTTTTTTTGAATATTCAATTTTTTAAAAAGAAAATATAACACTCCAAAGAGGACAATACAAATAGGAAAATAGATGCTTTAAATGTGATAAATGGAGTAATAGATTTCAATATTTTTGATACTTTCTAAGATTTAGTCAAAGTTATTGTATTTTGTGATTCCTTCTCAAGCATCATGAAACAATATTGTGGGAAGCAAAGTTTGGAAGAGACCATCTCGTGGCAATTTTAGAATGGATGTGAATGTTTCCTTTACCCCCAATGCTAAAATGATTGGAATCGAGGTCAGGTGATCTTTGCTACTCATGAGGAACTTGCAATTTGGTGGGGGGGAGTTGGTGCATGCATCGAAGATGGTTATGCTCCGATAATGGTATTCTTGGACTCAATTTTGGCGGTTCGAGCTTTTAAATGAGAAGATGAATATAGAAGTACCCTTGCAATGAGTTTATCGATAACATATTGACGGCTAGAAGTAGATGTGTTGATGGAATCTTTCGTATATTCATATCGAATAGTGTAATGGTTTTGAAGTCCCATTTTCCATCTTGTACACAATAATCTTGAGAATTAATATATTTTCTTTTGGCTTCAGAAAAATACTGACGAAATACACTAATAAAATTCAAATCTTTTCGAAAAGAAAAGGAAAAAAAGTTGAATAAAAAAGCATGCAAGGTTTTCAATTATTCTGTACTGATGTTGCTTGCTCAGTCAATTTATTTACTATTCAAATGCCTATTGGCTATTGCTTTATGTTATCAAAATTCTGAAAAATCAACTACTATGAAATTACACTTAATAGTTTTCATATCGAAACACAATCGAATCAGAAAGAGCAAAACGATTCTACTAAAACGAAGACGGCATAGTAAAATTTCGAACTTAATAATGCCTAAAGTGGTAATTACCAGAACCATTCATCATAACCTTCACTCTCTCTTTCGTGTGCAAAACTTACTATGAGTTTCGCCGGCTGCAGTTCCTCCTCATCATCATTGCCGGCGATTGGCGATTCCTTCCCATCCATGGCGGCGATTGCTGACGTGGCGGATCGGTCGTCCACGAAGGTGACGTAGCCGGCTCCCCTCGACTTCCCGGTGTCCCTGTCCATGAGAATTCTGGCCTCTGCGACCTCGCCGAATCTGGAAAAGGCCTGTTTCAGAAGGTGATCGTCGGTAGCCTGCGAGAGACGTCCGACGAAAAGCTTCGAGGAAATGCATCGGACCGCATTCAGCATGGCGGATCGCCCGCCGCTCGCCCAAATCTTTTGCCTCGCTGTGCCTCCGATCTTGTTCAACAACGCCATTTCAACTGTTGAAGAGGGGTAGTCGGCTAGGGTTTAAATCGCTTTGTTTTCAATATGTAGAAAATTATTTTGCTCGAAAAAAATTATAAGAAAACAACTTCTTCATTTAGATATTTAATACTAGTAATTTTTTTTAAACCATTTAATAATATATTTTTAACACTATAAACTTCTTCATTTAAATAAAGGAGCCAATTCGAACGAGTCAAAAAGAGTATTATGAATAGGGCTAAGTTGCCGTGTCAAAACCTGAAATCGGGTAAGGTGGGCTTGGACTGAACAAACATAGGCCAGATCAATGTTTCAAAAACCGAATTTGGAGATCTAACCAGCAAGACCTTATGTTCTCGGTTTTTTCGGTGAATCTGCAGCCGAACCGAGCAAAAGCGGACAAAATTGCCAAACCAAAACCATGGCTGGCAGCCGGTTCAGTCCGGATTGAATTTTGAGCCAAGCCAACCCGACTCGAAATATCCAATCATTTGTTTGAAAATTATAGGGCTGTCTATCCGGTTCGGTTCTGATGAGAACCGAACCGAAAAGTTCGGTTAACCGAACCGAAAATAGAGAAAAATTAGGAACCGGAACCGGACCTCAAATTGTAATTCGGGTACCCGGAACCGAACCGAAGTTTTTCGGTTCGGTTCCGGGTACCCGAAATAGAACCGATTTTAATTATTCTTGTTATATATATTGTCTTCTTTAATTAATTCAATTTGCATTTCTCTTCTCATCATCATAAACCAAACAATATTAACCATAATAATATACCTAAGCAAGTGCAGTAGACAATCATAATCTTAAAGCACATATACAAAACTAACTTTTTAAATAACTAATTAATCAAATACTATTGGGATCATATGTAAATCCTTAAATTGAGAAACATAATACATTCAAATGAAAATGTTAACTAAATAAAATATAGGAGTATATGAATATGATTTATAATTTGTATTATAAAATATAAAATAATAAAAATTAAAATTAAAAATAAGTATTTCGGTTCCTCAGTTAGAACCAATCGGTTCCCGGTTAGAACCGAGAACCGAAAATTCTAAAATTATAGGAACCGGAACCGGACCATAGACCGAAATTTCGGTCATCGGGTACCCGGAACCGATTCGGTTCCGGTTCGGTTCCGGGTAACCCGAAGACCGAGAACCATTTAGACACCCCTAGAAAATTAGTATTATGAATCGGTCGGTCTGGGCATGAACTCGCATGGTAGTATGGATATGTGAAGAACAACATCTATATAATAATAGCGACTACAGGCTGTCATTTTTAGTAACTCCTATATTATATAATATGAACTTTCATATAACTTATTTCTCTTTTTGTAATTTTACATTTTTAATGATTAATTAAATGTATACATTAATATGGTTATCAAAGTCAAAACCAACTAATTAAAACTTTTTTACATATACGTATATTTATGGAGAGATTTATGCTAATATTAATAATAATAGCCTATATGTAGATGTATTTTGATTTTTTTATAATAAGAATAATTAATGATATAATTCTAAATATGGTTATCCATCAAAATTCAATAATTAATTATTGCAACTCCCAAGAATTTTGTCAATCAAGATTATAGCAATTAACTCATTGTTAGAAATTAATAGTATCACTCAAATTTAAATGATTTCAATTTATAAGGGCAGGACAAACACAATGCCGCAAGACATTAGTAAACAGGAATCAAATTTTGACGGAAAGTCAAAATTAATTAAATATTTTTCTACAGACCAAATTAATTAAATACATTTTGTTATGGTTAACGAATTATAAAAATTAAAATAATCTAATATATAAGTTATGAATAAAATTTAGAATAACTTTCGTATTGATTCATTTTTAATATGATGTTTTTTGAAATAATAATACTATAGTATATTTTTTTATCATACTGTATATAATCATCTTTAATGAACAAATTAATTTAGACGTTACAGAAGCATTAATCGTGGCATAGTTGAATTCTTTCTACTTTTATAATATTTTGTGTTTATATATTATAGAAAACTGCAACTAAAACACTCATGCTCCAACTTTCTTTTATCATTCAATTCAATTTTTTTTTTTTCCAAATTCAAAGATATCGTTCCGATTAAGAATCAAGTTTTTAGATGCATTTGCTATACGTCCATCAACCATTGTGAATGTCTTCCATTCTGCATGTATTACATATTCTTTTAATTTTTATATATATTGTACAAAGTATTTTGAGAAGCACTAAAACTTAGATGATTACCATATTGTTATTGTATATAGCATTTTGTAAAATTTATAATGTTCTTCACTCTACGAATATGAATGAGATAGTCTGTTTATCGTATTATTATTCTTCTTTGTCCCATTTTTTGGTTTTAATTTACTATAAAATGTGTAATAATTTTTAATAGTATACCTTTCTTTTTGTATGATCAGTTTTTTTCAATTTAGTGTTGCTTATTGTTATCTAATGGTTTGTGGAAATATATATTTTTTACTACAGTATTTTAAATTTCAAATTAAATATTGTTATGATGTGTAATTTATGTTTATGATGATGGTGGTCGCGGATGTGCAACAATATTTGTCTCCTTCGTTGAGTTACATTTTGCAAACACTCAACATTTCTCTATTGTCATCACTAGCTGAAGAACAACGTTAGCAAGTTCTAGCCTTCCAATTTTATTTATTTTATTTTAAATTATCTTGTATTAGTTTTCTTTACGATCGACAAATGAAGTGCTTCATTCTTTGTTGATTTGAAGTCTGGAAATCTCCCTTTGTTCTGTAGCATTTGCACAAGTGTTGAATTGAAGACAAATCAATGTATGGAAAAGTTTCTAATTTTTCTGTTGAGATACACCGAAAATTTAATCTTATAATTGATGTGTACAATATTCTTTGATTAAACTTATAAAAGTTGGATTAATTTATCCATGTATTTCATGTATATATAATGATCATTATATAATCCGTGTTCTTGCAAATATTTATTCTCTTTATTTTGCAAATTAAACATAAATAAATAAATAAAATACATGCACAAAACAACAAATGTTTTTTTTTGTTAGAATATTCATATAATCTAAATGTTATTTGAAAATAATAATTAACATAGTTTACCTCTTGCATATACGAGTGTGAAACGACATTTATGTTGCCAAAAAAACCTTAAAAAATACATTTAGTTTGAAAATACAGGAAAATATATTTTTTTAATTTTTAATTCCCTCATAGAAATTTCGCCTAAATCAAAATATGCGTGACACTAGAGATAGGCAATGTGCCAACTCTTAAAAATAACACAATAAATAATTTTATGTTCCCCCTCATACGCTTTCTCTTTCCACTCTCACCTCACACTCTGCATATTGTTTTCTCCCCAAAATACAAGGAAAAAGAAAATTAGCATCTCTTTCTTTGTTAGCGCCATTCGCCCATGTCCGGCAACTCCATCAGCGCCATTGTTGCACTCCCCTCTTCCTTTGTTTATTTATCAATCTGTATTCTCAAACATAGACCAAAAATTTATAATCTAAAATTTGAGTTAGCTAATTTCTTATAGTGTATTTCCATCATTCGGCAAATACTCCGTCACACTCACCATGGTGGTTAAAGATATTGAGATGGCAAAACCTTATGTCTCGCTCTTTGCACAAATTTCAATTTCAATTCTCTTCGTATATATATATATTTTTTTAAATTTCTTAAGTGAAGGCTGATATGTAAGAATGAAAATTTATAGGAGTGAAATGAACTAGGTAATGGAATGAAGATGAGAAATGAATGAACCAACTACAGTAATTCTATTCCGATGTTTGGTATCAACAATGGAATGGTTAAGTTTCTTTTTTTATTTCTTCTTTTTTTTTAATTGATTTGCATTTGTTTAAGCTCAATTAATTAATATCGGCTCGACAAGAGTCCGGTTCAAATTTGAACCGAAAAAATCCCATCTAGCTTGAGGTAAGCCGGATCATCCCAGATTTTTGTTACCTCTACCTACTAACAGTCTAAAATGTTTGCACAAGTATAATTTAGGTTGGGTTTCTTCATTTCACCCAACGGCCCAAGACTGGCTCGACCCAACTTGACTTTACCTAACCCGGACGGGATTCTTGATGAACTTTAATAATTCAAATCAACATATTAAGTAAGGATACTTTCTTGAAAGGTCGAATAAACTTCATTCCTAAAAATCACGAATAGATAATACTGAGGGGGAGTGGGATGAATAGTTATTCTCATGTTAATGAGATTATTGATTTTTACAGGAATGACATTTCTAATTGTAAAACAGTATCTGTCATACAATTAGGAATGAAAGCAGAAATGTATTCAATTCCTACTTACCAACTATGCCCTTTAGTTATGTTTTTTGGTGGAAAAATTTCTATAGGTCTTGCAAATCTTGATTCCATATGTGTTTTGAATCTTTTGATTTGGTTTAACATTTTATTCTACGTAAAGTTTAGAAAATATAATAGTTAGTGTATTTACATATGATTTTGAAAGTTTGGAAAATCAGAATTTGTTCCAAGAAGTCACTAATTACTTAACTCTACAATTAGTCCCTAAAAATAATTATCTCATGTGTGAAAAGTCATTATCTAAAGTTAATTAGTTACTGAATTAATTAATTAGTAATTTTTGAAATCCAAAGAGTATTATTAAAGATCAATTAGTAATTTATTAAGACCACACAATCCGATAAGTATGATTTTCCAACACCATATACCTTTTGATATTATTGATATCCTATAAGAATAAACTAATTTTTAAGAAAGTGACAATTTTACTTTCAAGTTTTAATGAAATGACAATTTTGACTCAATAACAACTTTGCGTATAAAAAAGTGTACAAGAATAGGTATTTTATTTTCATTTGTTCTTAACTTCTTGTATAGGTTTTTCCTACTTAATTGATAAAGTTCTAGCTACTACATCTATCTATATAGCAATAATGACTACGGACTGTTTTTTTTTTTTCTTTTTGTATTTTTGTTTTTTTTTTTGGTAGCTCCTACAATCCGTAAATTGTACTCATCCGTCCCAAATTAATTATCTCATTTTATTATTTTATACTTCATATATATTCAAAATATAAGACGATTGATTTGGAAAGGAGAGAGTAGATTTTATTTTATGTTTAATTTTAAAAGATGGTAATATTTTAAAAACTCCTACAAATCATGCCGGGTATGTTCAAACGTGGGGTTGAAGAGTCAATGAATTGGATCTTCATCTTTTTTTCTTTTCTCTTTTTTGCACGGTTTAATTTATAGATTTATTTTTACATGCTTAAACTCATGATTCCCTAGCTCATGTGGCATTACCACAATTGATGTTGATATATTAGTGTATACGATGAGTAGAGAATCAACCCTTTATTTATATAATCTAATATGTAGTATTCCTTCCGTCCACAAAATTTTTTGCATATGAATGGCCGTCATGAGTTTTAATGTATTGATTAGTTGTAATATGAGTGGAACATGAATCGTACAAAAAATTATGCATGAGAATGTAAGTGAAGTATTTGCCAAAAAAAAATGCAAACTTTTTGTCGACATAGAGAGTAATAATTTATTACTAAAAGTGAAAATTAATATTATTTTTATGCCCAACCGATATTTTTGGATATGGAAGCCCATTTTTTAGCTAAATTAACACACACACACACACACACACACATATATATATATATAACGTGTTAAAATGTTAAAAATGCTTAAAGGTATACAAAATTATGCTTAAATGTGCATAAAATTATGCTTATTATATAATTGTGCTTTTAAATGTATTAATTCATGCTTAAATGAAATCATGCTTATTGCCATTTGAAAACATACTTAAATCAATGACAGCCATAGATTTGATTAAGATCAATAGTCCAGATTCATTCCTATTTAACACACCAGAATAACATAAACTATATATATATATATAGAGAAATGATATGCTACTCACCTCCCGGTGGGCACCTTCGTGGGCACCTCGTCGTTTTATCACGTTTGCATTGCTTTTTTTAATTTTTATTTTTATTATATATTCTAGTATCTTAGAAATTAATTTAGAAATCATAAAATCTAAAAAATCAATGTTCAATTTGTTATTTTTTATTTTTAACTTCAAAAAATGAGTAGTAAAATAAATCAAAATTTGATTTTTATGTATTTTTTAGATTTTATGATTTCTAAATTAATTTCTAATATACTAGAATATATAATAAAAATTAAAATTAAAAAAAAGCAATGCAAACGTGATAAAACGACGAGGTGCCCACGAAGGTGCCCACCGGGAGGTGAGTAGCATATCATTTCTCTCTCTCTCTCTATATATATATATATATGTTAGAATATTATTTTAAGGGGGAACTTTGAATCAAGTTGATAATAAAAGAAGTATTTTGATTCGATTCCAAAACCCGCGTTTTAAATAGAATATTTCTCTTATTATCTTTGATGATCCAACTCTAAGTTAAATATGTACATCTTGATCCACCCTCACTTTAGGTGTGAGGGAGATGCAATAATAATCGATTGAGTAATCGAGTCGAACCACAAGGAATGCTATGGCGTGAGAATTTCAACTAGTAATCTATAGCTATTTAACTACTATCCAAGCTACCGAATGTCATGTTTTTGTGTTTTATATAAGCTAATAATCAAATGAAACGACAATTAATCAAGAAACAAACAAGTAACATACGATTGAAATCAATAAGAGAAAGTATGGTTCCAAATATAATCCGACTTTCACTAGAGAAATAGGTTTTGGAATTTGCAAGGATAAACCGATTTAATCTAATTCATATGGGTATAGAATATACACCAACTCTTTTCTCAAGCAATCGATGTAAGTAGATTAACCTATGACATCTATCTCCGCTAGGTCTCAAGATGCAAAAATCAACTCCAAATAGCTCAATTAATATCTAGAATCTCCTATTAGCAAGAATTACTAATATGTTGTGATTTGATGTCAAGTGCTATGAATTAAAGCCTACTAAGCATTTAACCAAACACCTTGTATGCACTCAATGATGGCCAATCAATCATGCAATAAAATTAAGTCTCAAACCACAAGACATATGAATTAGAAGGCAAATCCAACTACAATATCCAAAAACCTATTAATCTAGATCATGTCTTCATATATTTGAAACCAAAGGAAATTTAGCTAGACATAATTAAAGGAAATAAACCATAGAAAACAATTTAAATCATGCTTAAAAGATAGAGAATTTAAAGAGGAAAAAGAAAATGGTCTTCAATTGCAAATCCAACCAATGTAGCTCCAACAATCTTCAAAATACTAAAAAGGAAAGAGGGAAAATGTTTCTAGAGTTTTAGGATATTAAGAGGTGTAAAAGTTGCATCAAAAAGGGAAGAATTTGGGGTTAAATACATTGAAAATCGTGTTTGGGTCGAACCAGGATGAAATGGGACGAACCGGGGCGAAACGGTGCGAACCGGGGGCATTTTCACGCAACCGGCGGTCCATGGCCGGGGCCCCGGCGGTCCAGTGGACCGCCGGTCTGTCTGCGGTGTTCGGCGGCCTGGGTGCGGTGAACCGGCGGCCTAATGGACCGCCGGTTTGGGTCGCCCATCCGTCCTCTCTTGCGGGATGTTTTCGTTTTCGCTCATTCTCTCTCGTCCGAACTTCGATTCTCGATCCGCTTTTTACTACGGCTCCCTAACGAACTCCTCTTCAACATGGAATGATCAAATTTGCCAAATGAGTTCTTCATAAACCTGCAAAAAGACACAAAGAGACTCGAAAGAACGAGGAAAATATAAACAAACTTGAACTAGTGAAAACCTAACTTTATAAATTCAAATTTCACATTCTTAACCCTAGGTTTCACCCTAATTAAGCTCGATTATTTCTCATTTCTAGCCTCCGATCCTTAGCCACATGAATGCTCTTTTCAATTCTAACAAAAATGGATCGAAAACCGAAAAGAAACGAGAAAAGTAGAATGTATGCTACAAGTTAAGAAACCCTAGCATTTCTAACCTTTAAGCACATGAATCGAGACTTAAACACACGCAAAACACACTCAACATGCACATAAAATACGTGATAATCACATCTTAATGTATTAGAAGAACTCATTTGTTAAGGAGTTCTAAGTATTAAAATGTAACTCTAGAGTATCTATGTAAGAGCGCTTAAAAGGAAACTGAAGCGCCTGGCTAAAGGAAAAACAGTGGAACGCTTCAAGAAGCGGAGCGTCCAGAATAGCCAGAGCGTACTTCCAAGGACGGAGCACTTGTCAGAAAGCGTGACGAAGCATAAGCGAGAGCAACAAAGTACAAGGCAAAAGCGAAGCGTCCTTAGCTTACCGGAAGGAAAACCGGAGCGCTTACTGGAAGGAAAGCCGGAGCGCATTTCCAGTACAAAGCGCTTCCAGACCAGAAGTGTGCCTCGAGAACAAAGCATCTGCAATAAAGCCGCATGAAAGCAGAGCGACTGAACAGCTCGAAGAGCGTACTTAGTTTAAGTGTGAAGGAGCTCGTTTTCATTACGCAAAGCGTCTCCACACTTAGCCGCCTCAGCCGCAAATTCAAAGCAGATCAAAGCGCCTCTCTGATCTAGAGCATGCTTTCAGGTCATAGCGAGAGCGTCTGACAAGCAGGTGAGATGCGATAGCTGCCAGACCACGTGTCCGCCTCTCAGTGCTCAAAAGAACGGTGAGCCGTCCAATCGCCGAATGCACAGGCCTAGGTTCTAACAAGTCAACAACTACTCCCCTAGGACTGTGTGCTATAAAGTAAAAGATTTGATTCATATTGGACATGGTGAGGTGCACGCAATCTATCTTTCCAACGGATAGATTTGCTTTCCCTCCCTATAAATAGAAGGTTCAAACTACATAATAATAGGGAGAGATCAAGTGAAATCAAGAGAACAAGAGAAGAGAGAAGGCGCTTCCAACTTTGAAAACCTCTTTCCTTCTCCACTTTCAATATCTCCGATCCAACCTTCTAGCTCACAACGTAGGGCTTCAATCTCTTTTATCCATAAGCCCTAGAGAGAAATTCAGGCCTTCTACATTGTACTCCATTGTAAAAGGATTTCTCATTAGTTGGAAATATACGAACCCAAACCCAAACCCTAAACTGAGTTTGAGTGTTTTGTATGTAAAGGTTGTAAGGCTCGTGAGTGCCTATCGTATAAACTCATAGGCTCGTGAGTGCCTATCGTATAAACTCACATGGTTCTTGGGGTACCTAGTTAAAACCCCAAGTTGAGTGAAGTTCCTCACCGGGTTGTGGTGGGAAGAGTGGACGTAGGAGCGTAACCTTCGAACCACTATACATTTTATCTTAAGAGTTCGTGCTCTCTTTTTGGGACCAACAATATATAATATGATTCGAAGATAGACTACGAAGAACATATCATAAAGAATTCCACTAAATACAAAAGTCGAATTTTTTTTCAAGCAATATCATCATGCATTATATATAAGATCATGCATGAAAAACTCTTCGACTTTTGTATTTAGTGGATTTTTATGATAGGTTCTTCATAGTCAATCTTTGAATTTTTTTCCTAGAGTATTTATATATAATATGAGTCGAGACAAAAATAATAACACAATTCATGACTAAATATTGTGTATATAGCAACTTTCCATACTTTTTAGATTTAGAAATTTATAATAAAATTTCAATATATTTTTTTTACTTACCTTAATAACCTAATGTGTTTCTTATATTTACTTGGTCATGATTATCATTTTCAAAAATATATCAAATATTTAAATATAGCTATAATACCCATTATTTTTATTAATTTAGAATTTTAGCATATACTGTATATATTATAAAGACTGAAAAATATATGCAATAAAAATTAAACTATACCCACATGCACAACGAAAAAAAAAATATATGTAATAAGCTTCATAAAAAAAAACAAAAAAAAAACTCATTAAACATATTGTGAAATTAGAAACAAAACAAAATATAAAATAGTTTAACTCGTGCGTTGCACGGGTGTAAAAAGACTAGTTAGTAGATAGTAATAGTTAAGCATTGATTTGTTGTAAAACGACTTCCGCTGCTCTTTCTATTATATCCTTATTTGCAATAAAATTCGTTGCTAAAGTGGTAGAATTTATATTCAAGCAATACTCGATAGAAAGCAGCAAATCGTTTCAATTACATTTCGTATACTTTAAAATTTACAAAGAAAAGGGAAAGAGTTTTACAAATTGGATCTTGCCCATTTCCAATGGCATCGCCACATATATACCTGACTTGCAGCACCATAAAGCACGTCTTCTTCAATGTTTTTTCTCTCAACGTTATGAACTGTAGCTTTGCCAGACCACCAACGAATGGAACGAAAGATCGATCTACTATGGAAAGCAAGAAGCCTACTTGTATATCCACTCGTTTGCTCTCCCCCCAGACTCGTCCATATCTATGAAGATGCTTACAGCCTACACAAGTTTTATATCTATAGCTATCACATTCACATTAAAATCAGTTCACTTCAGAGTAAAGAATTTAAATGAGGTGTTTTCTTTGCTTTTGCTTACTAATAGAAGTTTTCGAGTTTAAAATAAGATGATAAAAGAAGTTGATGAGTGAGCATCAAGGGAGTGCACAGAATAATTTCCAGCCTAGAGTTCCAAAGTTTTTACCTTGCCAATCCGAGGCCGTTCTTTCACCTTCTCTAGGCTGCTTCGGATATGTGAGACGGCTCCCCAACATTTTAACGTGTTCGCCACATCATCAAGCCTCAAAATGTACTCCTCTTCAGTCAGTGGGAACGATCTCTATGACGGAACAAGCAACACATAGCTGAGATTAAGATGGCAGAAAAAAAACACATAGAGTTTTCACATATTTCACAAAGGAAAGTCCTATGTGATATAGGTTGAAGAATGGTGGGTTGGCTGGACCTCAACTGAATTAGCACTGAGAACTAAATCTACAGAATGGACTACCAAACGTTCTTCCTATGAGATCAAATGGGAAAGGTGGTTTTCTTTCGTTGAAATCTCGGCATTTTGAAATTTATATAAGGTTATGCCAGCAGCCAACTAGGAATACTAAGATTGAGCTGCTTTCAACAATATATAATTTAGAAGGATGCTATTCATCAGATTAAAGGAGAAATTGCAAGTGCACTCTTCCTTAATAAGGCCTGTGCAAGATAGCGGAACATGAACAGCCGATTGGTCTGTGAATGAAAAGAGGTCAGAGCTATGCAACTACGCAACCACATGATTCGAATACTATCTTAATAAGATGACGAGAACATATTTTACCAATGCAAGAAAATCTCAGTATCATCTGATTGAAATTGTTATCGTCTCCTAAAGAGGACCATTATTTTAAATTGGCATGCATATAACTTCCTTAAGAGCAATATTTCCACTCACAATAGTAGCAAAATGTAGTTGAGAAAGGGGTCCAAGCCAAATTAACACGTGGTACTTAAAACTGACACCTAAGAAATAATGTTTCTTATCTGTGTATGGATACATCAAAGCATCGAATGTAACCAGTCATTTCCACCAAAACACAAATCTCATGTAGTTGCAGAATAACCTACTATAGTTGATGAAGAGAAAGCAACTGACCTGCTCCATGTACTTCCACATCACATTTAAAGCAAGGAGATTTCTGCCCATGAACTCCTGCATCGAAGAACAAAAATTGACCCTTCTGAAGCTTAGATTTGAATATGTACAGTCAACCCTAAATGTTATAGACAAAAACATCATAAATGTAGAAAAAGGTTGATAAAATTAGGGTTCACGAAGCATGAAATCTGTGTAAACCACTGATAGTAAGATTTAACTTTCAGTTAGTCTTTTAGTTCAGCAATCAATTACTAGAGATTGAAAATTCTGTTTCCAAATTGTACACTTGATAACTAACTTCATGACCTAATTATTTTCAAAGAAACTCAATTAAAATTTGAGATCTCCACTCAAACCCATCTTGGCAGCTACTTTTAAATGTGTGTGCATTCAACGAGATTTAGCTCAATGGAATTGTTCCACGCAGTATTTTCTAGGACTGGTTTGTCTAATTGTACATATATTTAGGCATCCAAGTGAACTTTCATAAAATTCAAGAATAGGTCTATGCATCAAAACATGTGTACAAGCTACATGAGAATGAGAATGAGAATATGTAGCACTACATTGTATATATATTTGTTAAACGTTGTCATGGGAGATATTAGTATTACATTGAAGATGCTGCTTCTGCTCACACACGGCAAAATGAACGTAATACCTAATTGCATAAGGTTAGATGAGTTCACATAGCACGGACCTTCTTGATAAGTTGTACATCGTAAGATCTTCCATATCTGTTACGTATAAGAGTTGCAAGATCTATCCCACTGAAACTGGAGTCGTCTCTCCCAACAATTCTTTCAAGATTTTCCCTAAGTTTGTCGCTGTTTACCTGAAAATTCACACATTATTATACTTTCTCATACATTCGCAAACGAACATAGTCAAGTACTAGCTAAAATAAAGGTTTGATACACATTCTAAACATCTCTATTTAGAAATAAAAAGAATTGAATTTACATTGATTGCGAAATATACAATGAAAAAGGCTATGATACTCCGGCAGTACGAGAAACTGCTTTTCATAAACATATAAATGAAATAATTTCAAATGTATTATTTGACAGTTACTCCATCATGATTTCACTCACTGCAACCATAAATCTCTATATTTAGTGAAATTTCACTTTTTCTCGATATGAAATTATATTTATCTCTGCACAGCACCATATCAATTGCAATCACTGTGCTTATACTAAATGAGCAAATCATGTTGCTGCAAAAGCAAGACATCAGAGTAATACCTCAAAAGCTTTAGAATAGCCAAACCACAAAAATTTTGGTCTCAAGCATGCACCAAATAATTACTGCGAAGCTAAAAGCCTTCAAAAATCCCCAACAGATATCGACAGAAATCATCAAAGAAAAGTATCACACAAAGGCATACAACCGAACGAGAGCTCAAGGCCTAAGAATCAAAAGGAACACAACCATTTCATTTCAAGTTGGCGTCTGTCTACATCAATCAACGAGCAATTAGTCAATTATTCACTCATTTCTGCTTCTACTAATGCTGGATTTAGCAGCGGAGGATGGAGCACGCTTAATAAAAAAAAAAAGTAGAAAAATGGAAAAACACAACTCACGGGATCATTCCCGCTGTCTTCCCTCTCAGAATCATCATCGCCTCCCACACTATCCTCCAATTTACCGGAGAAAACGACGCAAGAATCCCTAGCGCGCCGCCGCGTAGAGCAGCCGCTCGACCGGCTGCGGACGTAATTTTCCAAATTTGCAAATCCGAAGCAGAGGATTCTGCAATCGGCAGCCTTGGGAACAACATTAGAAAGGTCGCCGGTCGCCGGCAGCCTCGTAGGAGGCCGGCTCGCCAAGATACTCGTCATCTCAGGGGAGCGAGATGTTTGACGGCTACTCCAATCGCCAATTCAGCTTGAGGAGACTGGAGAGAGGAGAGGAGAGGGAGAGAGAGACTGGACAAACGAGGACCTCAGAAAGAAAGGAAAATAATTTTCGAGTTGGGACTGTGCAGTCAATAACTGTAACTTAGAAGTAATGTATTCCCCTAAGGGCCCGTTTGGTAGCCAGTATAACCTAGGAAAAACCTAGATAAGAAAATTTATCCGAGAAAAATAATATCATCGGCCCACAAAAATACTTAGGCCCGGACTAAATTCACTATTACACTAGCATATATTATACCGCCTCTACCCCGGATAAATTGTGATAAGTTTTTATTTTCAATTTTAATTATCAATTTTTTATTTTCAATTTTAATTATCAATTTTTTATTTTTTATTTTAATTATCAATTTTTTATTTTCAATTTTAATTATCAATTTTTTATTTTCAATTTTAATTATCAATTTTAATTATTAATTTTTTATTTTTAATTTTAATTATCAATTTTAATTTTTTATTTTAATTATCAATTTTTTATTTTCAATTTTAATTATCAATTTTTTATTTTTTATTTTAATTATCAATTTTTTATCTTCAATTTTAATTATCAATTTTTATATTTCTTATCCCAACTTATCTATGTTTGTACCAAACACACATTATATTTCTTATCCCAACTTATCATACTCTTTTTATCTCAACTTATCACACATTTTCTTATCCGCCATTTTTTCGGTATTGCTACCAAATGAGCCCTAAAAACCAAAATCTTTATTATATAATCAGCGACTTAAAAAATACTAATATAGATTATTAGGTGTTTTTTAGTGAGGTAAGAATAATAGGTGGAATTTGTAGTATATCAATGGTTTTGTAGTAAATTTCACTAATGAGAGTAAAAAAAGATGGTACATGTAAAAAATGGGCGGTTATAATTTTAGTAAACGGTATTTTTTATTTATTTTATGCTTTACTTTTATAGACGCGCGAAAGCATATGAACGTTGGCTTTAGTGCCACCGAGGCTGCAGAAAGATAAGGTGATGAAACTGGGCGTGTAGAGAGAGAGAGAGATGGGTGGGGTTGGAGGAGGGCGTTGGATCTCTTCATCTTCAGCAGCCATAATCAACAGAGCTGCACATCATCCCAAACTCATTAATCCCCTGCCCAGAGCTTCCTCTAATTCTTCTAGAAGGAATGAAGTTCCAATGGTACGCAAACTAACTCATTATCAAATTCGCTGCATTTCCATATTCTGGCGGCAAAATTGTATCCGCTCTTGTTCAATAGAGAGCTGGCATTTTCTGCAATTTTGATTTGAATTATTGATAAATTAATTTTGTGCTTAAAAACAAAAATAAATTAATTGTAGGTGCAGAAGAAAAAGAGCAAGCCCCGTTTGATATCGATATCAACGGCGGAGGGGAAATGGCCTGGGAATTGGGAGTCTGAGTATTTATTTTCCTTGAGAGATCTACAACTACTTGATCTTGATGATGATGTGCGCAAAGATACTATTGTTTCCATCCTCCTTTCCGTCGAAAAGGTAATAATTAATAATATTTCTTATCTTTTTTTTTTTTTGTTGTATTTTATATCTATCGCATTTACGGATGATCCATACGTGTCAGTAAAATTTAAAAAACTTACTATAAAACTCATGAGTTTTTATAAGTTTTTATCATTTCAAATCCAATTGCTATTGTATTCGTGTATTACAAGTAAATGTAATAATGTAATATGAGATGGTGTATGATCGTGCAAATGGCGCAATAGAAGATTTGAATGATATGACGATGTTCGATCGCAACAACAATCTATTCACGTGGTTTCTTAACTTTGTACATCTACAATTTAATTTAGGTTTAGGGCTCAGTCATACTATTAATTAATTTTGTTATATTAAATTATTCCTAACTAAATTGATGATTTTCGAATCATCTAATTCAAGAATACTAATTTAAGAATATTAAATTATTCTTAATCATTACACCATTCAATATGTAACCCACAGTTTTGGAAGTGGTAGTCCTTTTAATTTTGGTTAACTTCCCTGCACATGATTTGAAATGATTAAGTGAATGTAAACCTAACTTAATTGTTCATGTCACATTACTTCATAATTTGTTTACGTACTCAAATTGATAAAATGAAAGTATGCATCAATATTTGTATTATTGCATAATTTAAATAATATTGATATAATTTTTTTGAGGATAGATATAATTAAGTTAGTTAACTAGTTGCTTGTATCATACTTCCTCCGTCCCTCAAAATTCTTACCCGGTTTGATTGGCACGAGTTTTATAAAGGATGTAATTGACTTGTATTGTTTATTGATAGTGAAGATTGAGTCTCACAGTCTCACACTCACTTTAGTATATTATATTGTATTGTTTATTGACAGTGAAAATATGATCCCATCTTTATTTGTATTGTTTTATATTATTATGATGGATATAGGTATAAAAATAAAAAAGAACGTTGGAGGACATCCCAAAATTGAATTAAGACGAGAGTATTTTGGAACGAAAAGAGTATTTTCCAGAGCAAGAATTGTCAAAAGAAGCTCTCTAACCAAATAGGCAAATAACATCACTTTAATGCCCAAAATCTTATAGAATAATTAAGTAGTCTCCTAATTACCAATGTGGAAATTAACAAGAAGCTTTTGAAACCTATATAGCATGCTGGACTTGGGATGTCAGTAGAAGGAAAGATCACCTCTTGCTTCACCGCAAAATGTTGCAATTGCTGCTCTCCCTATTTGAGAGATGTACTCTCTCTTTCCCTCTCTCTCTCTCCCTCATACACACACATACACACACCTACACACCATTCAATTTTTTTTAGGCAACTCTGGATGATTCGAACTTTCGACTAAACACGATTCCATTATTTGTGTTCTTGTGACATGTCAGATTAAAGCAACTTTTAAAGTTTGGATTCTCCCATCTACGAGAACAAGTAGAGACTCGTCTAATCCACTTCCGCTTATCGGCGGAGACGATCCTTCAGTAAAATTTCCACAGATATATCTCTCTTTTTTATTGGTCCTTCACTCAAAATCACTTTTGCTAGATATTTACGTCTTTATACATATTTGCATCATGATATACATTTCTGCTTACTTTTTTATAGCTCCGTGTTGATATATGAATTTAAATAAATAATTTAGATTGTGTCTACATTATATGCGATGATACACAAATTATGAACGATTTAGTATTTCATACATTTTGATTATATTTTAATTACAGGTTATTTATGTCAAACCTGGATATGAAGCTGATCTCGATTCTTTAATTCAAGATACCATTAGGCTGGCCACTTCAGTCAATGTAATACTTTCGCATTAAGGAAATATACAATATATTTAAATTAATAATTAATTATCATCATGAAATTAAATGTATTTTATTTTTCAGGAAACTTGCTCGGAAACTTGTGAGAAGGCTGAACCCAAATTACTATGTAAGTATCCCAATATTAACACATACTGTATTATTTTATTTGTTGGAAGTTGTAATTAATCAAGTGTTATTAATGGAATATAATACTATCAGATTTAGGTGCAAGGAATGTAGCATCTGTCGATCGAAGGTGGCATAAGCTTTTGGAATTGAAGAAGAGACATGAATTTACATAGATATCTAATACAATATTTGATATGTGCCTGAGTTATTGAAAAAATAAAATAAAAATGATCATAAATATCAGAAGGCTAATTACGAGTGTTACGTGTTGGAACAAATTATTTTCATGTATATAAGCATACGATACTCAGTATATAGTAAGATTTTTTTAAGGCCATTTTTGAAATTAGATTTTGCTAGACTATACTAAACCTTTGATTATGTTGAAGTACTGGAATATAAACATATGAGTAGTAAATTGAAGATATAGCATGTCAAGATTTCACAATATACATTTTAATTAAAATGTGCAGTTTCTAGTTTCTGCTACTCTTAGTGTGAATGACAATAATATGATTAGATGTTAGTAATTGACTTGCTTCTAGAAATGGTGAAAATGCTTGATGACAAAAAATCTCTTATAGTACATTATATTTTTTCTAATCGAAAGTTATACGTATTATTTTGGCAAAAGATTTGATCACAATTGTTCAAGAAATCTAATCACATTTAAGTGATTAGTGTTTGGACAAATATGATCGAATATTTCTTTTCATGCGAGAATTATTCAGCAACTATCGTAAATGATTGGTAGATATCAATGTTATATGGATGTCATGTTTAATCTCATTTAATAATAGATAAAAATAACATTGTAAGAGACCGGGTCATTGACGATGTATGATTCAGTAATATGAACAATTTCTTAAATCTGTAATTAAAGAGGGATGATAGTAACGATCAATTGCAAGTCCAAAGTCTAAAATGGAAAAACAAAAAAAGAAAAAAGAAAAAGAAAAATGAAATAACTGGAACGGAAGATATTTTTGCAAATTGGAAAAAGAACAGAAAAGGGGTGTTGCCAGGCTGGACTCAGCAAACTTTTGCGAATAGACAATTTTACCCTTTCTTTTATTTACATGTTAATTAAAGTGTGAAAATAAAATAAGAAGAAATTAATGCACGATCTTCTCCTCCGTCCTCCGCCCAGCGCCGAAGCTCCTCCGCCGTGGAACTGAACGGCCGATGGTCTCCTGATTTTCACTCTCCTGTTAGCTGTCATCTCGAAAATTTAATGCGGCTTTCTCTTCCGAATTCCACATATACGATCATATTTCACAATGATATGTAATTCTCAAATGGAGGTACAATTTGCCGCGAATTAGGGTTCTATTGTAGTTGGAACTCGCGGATATGGCTCGACAAATGACTACTTCCGCTTTCCACAAATCAAAAACCCTCGACAACAAATATGTAAGCTATGCAATCTCTTTTGAGTTTGATTTTGTGATTTTGTTTTTCATATTTTGTCTCCCGGATTATTATGACTGTAGATGCTTGGAGATGAAATTGGAAAAGGGGCCTATGGAAGAGTGTACAAGGGTTTGGATTTGGAAAATGGAGATTTTGTTGCAATCAAGCAAGTGTCCCTCGAGAACATTGCTCAGGAAGATCTCAACATCATTATGGTCTGAATTTCCTTCTAAGTACTCAACTGTTTAGTTAATGTGACTAAAAATTTAGTATCTTTTATCCTTTGCTCGTGACTTTCCTGAATTTGGACTCTTTGCTGTTTTTTTTTTTTCTCTCCAATTGCATGACTTTGTTCGTTGTCTGCTGGTACAAATATGACAGCAAGAGATCGATCTGCTTAAGGTACACTTAGTCCTCGTGCTATTCTCTTTCTAAATTTGAATTTTCCCTAGTATTATAAAGTGGAGTTGGCCACACAAATTTGCTTAGATGGTTTAGTGCGTGCATGTTGGCGGTTTTAGCTTACGTTTATTTATGTCCACCACATAGTGCTTAGCTCTCAACAATTTTCTTAGTAGAAACAGCGGTTATTTTATGGATCTAATGCCTGTTTGCTTTTATTTTGTCATGCACGCAAAAGTAGAACTTTACGACACCTAGTTGATTGCATTGTATGCAATGTAGCACATTAATTATTGCATGGTTTTCCACCTTTCTCATGGGGAATTTGTAAAGCAACAAGAATTGCTCTCGGTATTAGCAGCATTTGGATGTGATTATCCACCTCGAGAGCTCATTTTGAACTGAATATGAAGATAGACAAGACGAAGGGATAAATGGCACTTGGAAATATTTCCCGAAGGAAATGAGTGCATTCTTTTGAGAAAATAGTTAGAGATAGTTATCATTTAACTGTTACAGAGAGTTATACATTTAATTTTGGAATACGAGAAATTGATATCAACAGTACTATTAGAGTATAGGAATAGAATTAGAAACTAAATTGCAATAATTAGATTGATGGGGCCTGAGGCAGAAACCTTTTGTGGCCGAAAAGGCCACATGGCTCTCGATGGTACTAGGATGTGCTGAACGCTTTCAACATTTTCTTTTTTCTGCAAATTGTGATAATGTATCACAGTACTGAGCGCTCTTGCTTGCATTCTTTGATATTGGCATCTCTCTTTCAGAATTTGAATCATAAGAATATTGTGAAATATCTTGGATCTTTGAAGACGAAATCTCATCTTCATATTATACTTGAGTAAGTCAAGATTCAGACCTGTATATCTTTAACTTACTATCATTTACAGCCACAATTTTCCATAATCTGCTAGTTATTTTTTCTAAAAGGTATGTGGAGAATGGGTCTCTTGCAAATATAATCAAGCCAAATAAATTTGGGCCTTTCCCAGAGTCACTGGTGGCTGTCTACATAGCCCAGGTTTCACAACAAAAGTCTTTCTTCATCAGTTCATTTCTGTTTTTATGTTTTCATCTCAAACATATGTTAGTACCACGTAAACAGGTATTAGAAGGTTTGGTCTACTTGCATGAACAAGGCGTGATTCATCGTGATATCAAGGGGGCAAATATCTTGACCACAAAAGAGGTACACCTAATCTAGCCTGGCTATCCTGTCACTTATTTTGCTCAATGTTTGTGTTTAACTGATCTGCCTATTACGTTTGCTGCTCACCTAATTTGGTTAGATTGATTTTTGAGATCATTGTTTTTAATTGGACAAATATATGGCTGTTGATTTTGACTTTTTTTGTGGAACTAAATGTCCTCTAATTATCGTGCCTTTTTAGCTTCAAGGTGTGCTAATGCTTCAACAAATCTACTCCCTCCCCCTTGATTGGATTTGATATTTTAACTAAAGTTTGTAAGTTGTAAATGATAGTTTCTTGATCTAACTTAAAATTTCAGGGCCTTGTCAAACTTGCAGATTTTGGGGTTGCTACGAAACTTACTGAAGCAGATGTTAATACTCATTCTGTTGTTGGAACGCCTTATTGGATGGCCCCTGAGGTATATTCATATCTTTCTTGGCATTTGAGGTTATGTTTCCTTTCTTTATTTCCTTTCCTCAATGAATTCTTATATTTCTAAGTCTGCATTGGGCATTTCTTGTCTCACTTCCACTAATGTTATGTAAAGAACCTAGTTATGTACATAACAGGTATTGTGATACAGAATGTTTTATAATAGAGGGTGTAAGGTTGGATTTTGTTGTTCGAGAATCTAAAGCTAGAAAGCGATGGTGGGAGACTTGTTGGTCAATAGTAAGTTTCGCAAATATTCTTATTGTGAAATCAAACCAGAGTAGGCTTCAGAAGAGCAGCAGGCCCCAGTACGACTGTAGGTCATCCAATTGTTTTCTAGAAGAAGGGGATGAAGGGGGATCAGAGAGAGGGTTATATCACATAGCAATGTCAGTATTGATATTACGGACTGAATGGAAAATGAACTCAGATAAAAGTAGTATAAAGGTCAAACAAGATATAAGCTCCCAAACTTATGGATGTTCTTTATTTTCCATTTGGTAATGTGTTTTGGTTGCAAAATTGTGCATGATTGTTGAACTTCATTGTCAAAATAAAGGCTTAATATTTTGTACTACTTCCGTCCTTTTCAAGTTGTTACACTTTTTTCAGTAATTTTTTCAAGCGTTTTCGAGTGTCTTGATGATGAGTTTTAAAATAACTTTTTAAAGATTTTTTTCTTTTACGGGATACTATAACACGTAGTATTCCTTAAAAGAAAAAAATCTTTAAAAAGTTATTTTAAAACTCATCATCAAGACGCTAAAAAACGCTTGAAAAAATTGCTGAAAAAAGTGTAACAACTTGAAAATGACGGAGGTAGTAGTAAACTAGTGAAGTATGTGTTATGCAATTTTTTACAGTTGGTATAAATGGATGCATGATTGAACACTTGTTTTGCCTTCTTTCTCACTTTTAGGTCATTGAAATGTCGGGAGTGTGTGCAGCATCTGACATTTGGAGTGTAGGTTGCACGGTGATTGAACTTCTAACATGTGTTCCGCCGTACTTTGATCTTCAGCCAATGCCCGCTCTCTTTAGGATTGTACAGGTAGGATTAAGTAAAATATTTATCATTTTTGTTCATATCAAATTCTTTTTGTATTGGACTGTGACTTTGTTGTATTTTCATGGTTGCTGGTCAGTTCTTAGTTAATTTTCCCTCCCTATCTTGTATATTAATCTAACAAAAATGAAATGTAGTAGTGATGGGAAAGTATTAGAATAAATAGTCAGGTATATTGATTCTTTAGCAGCTTTTTGTTGTTGTTTCACTGAACTTGGTACTTAATTTCTTGCGTAGGATGAACATCCTCCGATTCCAGATAGTCTATCTCCAGCTATTACTGATTTCCTGCGTCAATGCTTCAAGAAGGTCAGCTGGAAATTGTTATGTACTATTACATTTACATGATTTTCCTTGACTTATCTGTTCTTTTGCTTGTGAACAATTTTTATTTTTTTTAACTATACAATGGTCCTTTATCGCTTTATCACTTTATCACCTTTTCATATATATGTTTCATGTTCAGAATGCGAGCTTAATAATATTTCTCATTTGCATGGTAACTTGTTGTGAAGGAAATATAAAGTTAGCAAAAAAGAGTCTTTATTGCGTGAGTCTAGCTCAGTGATACCAGAGTATTGCCTTTTGACAATTTTATTGACCTCATGGGCAGAGTCATTTTCAGATTATTGTTTTTTGACATGACTTGCAAAATCCTTCCCGAATTTCTTCTCTCCTAATGGTTCTTCGCCTCAGTTATCTTTCTTTAAATGTATATTTAAGTTTTTCTATACCTAGGAAGATTCAATTTTGTTGGTGTGGGGTAAGCTACCCACTCATGATGTGCTACAAAAATGCCCTCCGAATATCTTTCTCTCCCTAACCTGGATCACCTTGTGCAGAAGCCACTCTTAAGGGCAAGGATCTCATCTTCTTACAATGTACTTTTTTACTCAGATAGTAGCATAATGTTATGGGGGAGATGGGTATACACTAGATTCTGCTACAATCAATTTAAAAAGTGTTTCTTTGAACATTGGGGGTTACATTGGGAAAAAAGGTGCAGTGTTATGGAGGATTGTCATAACTACCATGTGTTGTCACATGTTTAGAGAGTAATTGCAGAATTATTTAGGATAATACAGAATCCATATAAGATGGGCGTTTTAGGGTAAGTTTTTAGAGTTGCACAGGGGGTCTCAAATCAGGAGGATCTGTGGGGCTCCGTGTTTCAGAATCAGATAGAGAGTGGAATTGCATTAATCTGGGGATAAATTGTACCTTTGTACTGTTTTTGTTTCTTCGAATAATATATTTCAGTTTCTTATGAAAACAAAGTTACTCCACATAACTTCTGTCAGTGGATAGATTCTTCTAAACTAGTGGTTGCTGATCTGTCATATATTCAAAGTGATTTTTTGTTTTTCAAGCTATTTGATATAGTGCTGTTTGCTTATTATGCATGTTGTTAAACTGTATCATAATTACCATTTGATTTCCTCTGACATTTAGTTTGACATTTCAGGATGCTGGACAGAGGCCTGATGCAAAGACATTACTTTCACACCCTTGGATTCAAAACTCAAGACGTGCGCTCCAGAATACACTTCGTCATAGTGGGACCTTGAGGTAGTCCATGCTAGTTTTCTCTCTAGCTTTGAGGATAAGCACCCATATGATAATTCATTGACATGGGAAAACTTTACAAAAGTTCTCTCTTTTTTATTTTATAATTAAATTTTTTTTTTTAATTGAGTAAGCTCAATGAAAATGCAATAGTATATGTGTACTTTGTGTCCACTAGTTCATGCTTTGGAATTAGTCTTGTAAGCCAGACTGACATGAAATCTTTGGGTTGTTTGTTGTCTTGAGGCTTCATTAGTTGTGCTGATGAATTTGGTTTCTAAAACTTTAATGCTCAGAACATTGTCTAAAATTCTACAAATGTGCATAAGTGTGTTTATGTTAGCACCGGATTAGTTTATAGACCATGCTTTGTCTCTAAATTTAACTCTGTCCTGGAATTTGGAAGACCAAATTTCATAACATTAATGTTTTAACTGTTTAAACTGTTTTGTGCTTTATGATAGATTCTCTATGCTTCTAGTATTTCACACGATCAACAATCTCGGACCGCTGGCCTTTAATGTCTAATAATTCATATTATGAGCTTGCTTGGCATTTGGTGTGACTTTATGGTAAATTCTGCCGACACAATTCTGATTTTCTAACACACAATTGGGAGAATTCTGCAGTATTGTTGTATCTATGGGATTGGGATGTAGAATATTGTGCTCACAAGAAGTCTTTTGTATCTTTGGTATTCTTCCTCCTTCTGCATCTAACTATATGTTTCTGTGGTTCAGTTGAATCACGTTTCATTCTTTTTGTATTCTCTGTTCAAGTAACTGCAAACACTGCTTTTCCATGCTCTTATTTTCATTCTCCCTATGTTATTTGACTGTTAAAATTAGGAAGATGCAGATTTTAAGCATGAATGATGCAATTTGTGTAGGAACATTGAGGATGATGGAGCTGGGGATGCTGATATAAGTAGCAATGAACAAGGGCACAATATCGAATCCTCTTCTGCTGAGAAAGTAAAGTAATTAATGTTTGAAACTATCATGTTCTGTGGCTTGATTTGCCCTCTTATCATTTCACCCTCAAGTACATTGTCCTATTTTTCCTGGTTTTAGTCTAACTGAATGATGCTTCAACTAATATATTAGAATCCTGTTTTGGCTCTCAGGAACTTATAACAGAGATGTCATCCTCGGAGACTTTAGTGGTGAGCAAGTCGTATGAGGATGAAAGCTCAAAAACTAATCTTACTGAGGAAGGGATTTATAACCTTCAAGAAGATACAATTTCGGATCAAGCTCCCACATTTTCCATCCATGAGAAATCACCTATTGAGACCAACCCGCATAGAGTTTTAGATAGTCACGAGTCGGCGACATCTAATTCGGTCAACGACCAGAGATCACACCTGAATCAGCAGGGTGAAGTGCTGATAAATGGGGAGGTGGAAGCTGCCGAGTCTACAAAGAGAACTGTTGTGGCTAGAAAAGTTGAAAAAAAAGGAAGTGCAGTTGGAATTATTCATGGCAAATTTAATTTCGGTCAAAAGAGCCAAGATTCCAGCCCAAGGAAGGTAATTTTGACTGTTCAGATCCCTCAATGGAACATATTATATCTGAAAGTGATTTTCTTGGCACAGTGATTATGTTAAACATTGATACTCATGTGGGTGGCTGTTTTTCCCATTTCTAAACTTTCAGTATTGTCATGTTTGTAGTTGCATTTTAGAAGTAGTAGAGAATGCAATTTTCTCTTACCGAATATTTTAGATTGTGAGTTTATTGTATTTCCTTCTCTTTTGAATGCCCAGTAAATTACTTATGTGCAGTACACAAGACTGAAAGTGTGTTGTATTTCACTGCCTAGTACCTAGTCATTGCCTGTCTGGCAATCGAGAACACTTATTCCCTTGGCTACAACTTGAAAATGAATATTCTACAATAGCAGACACGGGAAATTGGATATTTCGTAGCACCTTAAATTTTTACTAGTTGAACTGGTGTGTGATTTTATTGCCTACTCATGACAGTGCAGACCTAAAGAATATTTTTTTGTTAAAACATCCTAAAGGATGTCACTGTGCTAAAATGTGATACTTTCTTGTCTTTTTCATGGTTAACTTACTGTAGCTTTTCCAAGGCATGCTACTTGAATCAATTGTTTGGTTCCTCATTTTCATAATAAGGTTAAATTTTGTCACAATGCTAATGTGTGGTTTATGCATTTATGTACTTCATGCAGTATTTCTACTGATCAAATGGTGCTATTCTATTATTTATGCTCACAGTACTAATGGAATTCTGGTTGCCACCTATGTAGGCTGTGAAGGAGCCAATGTCTTCAGGAGGGAATGAGCTTAGTAAATTCAGTGATTCCCCTGGTGATGCTTCGTTGGAAGATTTATTTCACCCCTTGGAGAATTCGGAGGACCGGGTAGCTGAAGCCTCTACTTCTGCATCCTCTTCAAATGCAACTCAAGGAAATGTGGTATCTGATGGTAGAAAGAATGACCTGGCAATTAAGTTAAGGGCTACAATTGCTAAAAAACAAATGGAGCATGAATCTGTTCAGGCTAGTGGCGATCTACTGCGCTTAATGATGGGTGTTTTAAAAGAAGATGTAATTGATATTGATACTCTGGTAATATTGACAACTGAAATTGGAATTCACTATCTCATTGAATTTTTGCTAGTCTTTTATCTTATGCTGAACATGCTTGTCAGGGATTTGAAGATAAATTGCCTGCAGAAAATCTTTTTCATCTTCAGGTACATTTATTCTCTTCCTGGGTTGATTTCCTTGTGTACTTTATGTATTTTTTTCCCCAAGTTTTTCTTCTTTTCCAAGTTATATGTCAATATTGTGTTATAACTTCCTACATTTTTCTTGCCTATTTGTTTAAGGGTACTGTTTCTTGGTGCCTTACTAGACACAACTACTATGAAAAAAGGAAGAGCTTGGTTTATACACCAGTTTTAGCTTGGAGAATTTCTTTTTCATATTTCTATGTATTTTTTAGTAATGGGAAACAAACTTTATTTTGTTTGCTTAAATATATTGACGTAATGGGTCTATAATAATGAATCTGACAAGTGATAGAAGTTAATCAATAATTCTAAAATGCTATTGAGATGATATAATAATATCTGATGGGTACTTTCTCCAGTCCATTTGGAAATATCATGGTTTTCTAACTCGGCCACTTTTGGATTCCCTTACTGCTTCTTGGAGGCTAGGCGTCATGTGTCCTGTCAGAAATTTCCACTGGTCATCTTGATTAATTTATTATGAATTAGTTTCTTTATCCTGATGCTAGTTGCGGCCGGATTTTATTTGTTTTTCAAATTTGTTGCGACTCCTTTCTTAGGCTACACAAATTCAGATGCAATTTCTTTTCTACCTCTTTGTTTCTCTTGCACAGGCAGTTGAATTCAGCAAATTAGTGTCTTCTCTGAGGCCAGATGAACCAGAAGATGTGATTGTATCTTCTTGTCAGAAGTTGACTGCTTTCTTTCATCAGCGACCGGACCAGAAGATTGTGTTCATTACACAACACGGTTTGCTTCCTTTGATGGAACTGCTTGAGGTTCCAAGAACTCGTGTATGTAATTCGCATGAAGTTCAATAAATTGCCTTACCTTGTTGCTTTATATGCAATGAGTGATTTATTGTGCCTTTTTACTCTATGGCTGATCATTTTTTTCAATAAACTACAGGTAATATGCTCGGTGCTCCAAGTTCTGAATCAAATAATCAAAGATAACACTGAATTTCAGGAGAATGCTTGTCTAGTCGGTCTTGTAAGTGTTGTGCAAATCTAGTTACTTCTCTCTGTTTGTATATATGGGGTTAAAATCTGAAGACATGTTATAAAGATAGTGTTAGAAAGTTGATGTTATGTTATACCATGAATATGTACTATGTAGTGCTTCAGTCCACGTGAACCATGATAAAGTCTAATAATGATGCCTAAAGCATTATGTTGCGTTACAAACTTTCTGATTTGAAAGTCAAATACCAGCTCATTGTTTTTGATGGTTATCCCTGTACAGCGGCTTCACCCTGTGTCTGTAAACTTTTTAATTGCTTTAGGTGATCTGTAATAACTCTGAATAAATTAGGAACTTGATCTTTTTCCTGTAGGTATGTAGTTATTCCATACTTGTGAAGAAATTGATTGCCTCTTTCTGATATAAAAGTTGGAAGTTATTGATTTTTCAATTTACTCTTATTTAGATCCTTCTCTCTGAGTATGATCTTATTCCAAACACTCATTGTAATTTTCATTATTATACCTTCTTTTATGTAGGATGTTTATGTATATGTAGAGATAACGTGATCTCTGGTAACATGCCTGGATGATATTGAATCATAAAAGGGATGATGAAATCTCTGCTTCCTTAGCTACTTTTGACGCTAATGATTGACATCTTGATGCCCAAATTCCTAATAAATGTATTGAGAAGTATGTCATAGAAATTCTATTTTTGGTTATAGTGAAATGTGCTTATGTCAAATATATTCCAGATTCCCATTGTGATGAGCTTTGCTGTACATGATCGTCCCCGAGAGGTGCGCATGGAAGCAGCATTTTTTTTTCAACAACTCTGTCAATCAAGGTTGAATGTTATCCTCTGAGAATTATTGCTTAAACCTATGCACGTCTGTTTCGTTTGTGATATTTGATCTTTTGTTTCCTGCAGTTCCTTGACATTGCAAATGTTTATTGCTTGTCGAGGTATACCTATCCTGGTGGGCTTTCTAGAGGCTGATTATGCGAAATACAGGTTAGTTTACATAGTTTATTCTTGCGACATTTGTGCAATTCTCAATTGATAAACTACTTAATGTAGTCTTGAAGGCTTAGAATGGATATGTATTGAAGCTTTCATCCAGTTCAGATAATTACCAGACTACCTACACTAACGAAGCTAAAGAATCTTTATGTGTAAACAGTTGGATCATGCTGAATGACTATGGGCTGGGCTTGTAATTTTAACAATGGCTCCTCCATCCATATGCGAACTCCTTGTGCTTACATAAAATCTAACAATTTCTTAGGTTTTAGGAAGAATTTATCTTTGGCAATCACTCAAATTAATTTATCCTGCATGCTCTCTCTTCAACAGTAAATTAGTAACCTGTAAAAACTGGAGTGGCTACTTTGGCTCTAAGTATATAGGGGGTACTGATACAATTTTTTGGGGATTATTCATATACATCAGAATTAAACATCTAGAATTGGATAATTTAAGCGGTTTTATTCTAGACTGCCTATGGGTAATTGACAGCCATCTAACCTGTAGGTTTATCCTATTGAATTAGATTTTGTGACTATCCAACTTCTGAAAATCCTAATATTATTGAGACAGGAACTCATTTTGGTTTTCAGATTTTGGTATGCTAATTACTTTGTCGTCTCAATTCCAGGGAAATGGTTCATATGGCTATTGATGGCATGTGGCAGGTTTTTAAGCTTCAAAAGTCCACTTCTAGAAATGATTTTTGTCGTATAGCTGCCAAGAATGGGATACTACTCAGACTTATTAACACTCTTTATAGTTTGAATGAGGCAACCCGTCTAGCTTCTATAGCTTCTGGTGGTGGGTTTGCACCAGATGGTTTAAGTTCACGACCAAGATCTGATGCTCTGGATTCTAACATTCCATCTACACGAACAGATTCTGCATTTTATGGGAGTGATCTGCCTGATCACCTTAAAGTTAAGCCTGGAGACCATATATCACAAACTGGATTACTAGAACCTGCGCGAGCATCCATATCACATTCTCCTGAATCTAGATTTATATATTCGGATGCTGAGAGGCCTCAATCCAGTATTTCTAGTTTGGACGCGTTAGGTGGTTCTAGAGTGACTGATCCCTCATCTTTGGACAGGTTATCCAATTCGGCAATGAAGGATCACCTTCCAACTAGAGACAGGGAAAGTGTAGACAGGTGGAAGAATGAACCTTCTAGAACTGAACTTGATCTAAAGCAGCAAAGAGGTACCAATGTAACGGGTGGAAGAATATCCATGGATAGGGCTCCAAAATCCATGGATGTCACAACAAATGGATCATCTGCTCACCCTGGTACTCAGCAAGAGAATGTTCGACCACTGCTAAGTTTATTGGATAAAGAGCCTCCATCACGGCATTTCTCTGGGCAACTTGAGTATGTGAAACATCTTACAGGGATGGAGAAACATGAAAGCATTTTGCCTCTTTTACATGGATCTACTGACAAGAAGACAAATGGTCTTGACTTTTTGATGGCTGAATTCGCAGGTTAGCATATTTGCTCATTTAGTATAGTTGTCTTGAAAGTTGTCACCGAGTTACTTCTTAATTTCTTACACAAGTCCAATAACTACATACACTTGAAGGTTAAATTGCTTTAGATTCTTTCATTTTTCATTCTTGTGATCATTGAGTTGTGGACATTGCTTTGCAGCTCTAGTTTGTAAACTGACCTTTAGTGATTGTGGCTGCTTGTCTTCGCTTAAGAGTTATAAGTGCCAATGTATTACAACCCTAATAATTTCTAGTTTATGTCCAGAGGTCTCTGGCAGAGGAAGGGAAAATTCAAATATGGATTCATTGCCTAGAAGTTCACCTAAAGCAGCTAATAAGAAAGTTGGACCTCTGACATCGAACGGGGGTACTGTTGCCACTTCTGGAATTGCATCACAGAGAGCATCAGGTGTGCTATCTGGTTCAGGAGTTTTAAATGCTAGACCAGGGAGCGCAACATCTTCTGGTTTACTTTCCCACATGGTATCACCTTGGAATGTTGATGTTGCTCGAGAGTATCTGGAAAAGGTTGCAGACCTACTATTTGAATTTGCTGCTGCAGACACAGCAGTAAAATCTTATATGTGTAGCCAAAGTCTACTCAGTCGTCTCTTCCAAATGTTCAATAAGATAGAACCCCCAATCCTTCTAAAGGTATAGCAAAAATTCTCTCTTCTCGATGTTGTGTTGCGTTTGTTCATCTGGTCAAAGCTTCTTACAATCTCGTTTCTTTTAGCTTTTGAAGTGTATAAACCATCTGTCGACCGACCCACATTGCTTAGAACATCTTCAAAGAGCTGATGCTATCAAATATTTGATCCCGAACCTTGATCTTAAAGAAGGTTCCCTTGTGTCACAAATACATCATGAGGTTAGTTAGACGTTGTTTGTATACTCCTACTTACATTCTACTATATGGTGACTGTAGTCTTCTCTCTTATTAACTCATGTAAATTGCTACTCTGGTTAGAATTAAATTCATACGAGGGCTGCCGTACAGGCAGTGGGTGCTATTACTTTTTGTACTTCTTTATATAGTTGAAGTAAATGATTGGAGATAGGTTGTCGAGCTGGAATTTGCACCAGTGCATGCTTTCTTTCTTTGTTTAGTGGATGCGTGACAACTAATTAAGCAATAGCTTATACTGCAATTGACCATATGAATATAGAGCTTCAAAAGAAGAAAGATGGTCTGGATTGAGCAGATAAAGTAACATATCTTATAAAAACTAAGTTGTTCGATATGCATTTGACAAATACGTACACATATGGCTCTATCATCTCTTAAAACTGAGCGCTTAAGGCCGGTTAGGTTCAATATATTTAGAGCCACATTGGTGTTTAATGTTCTTTTATTTCATTCTTCCCTTCTGTATACTTGGATCTTTCTCATTAGACATTTTGTCTGTCTTCTTTCACATGCTGAAGGTCCTTAATGCACTATTCAACCTATGTAAGATTAACAAGAGGAGACAGGAACAGGCTGCAGAAAATGGGATCATTCCCCACTTAATGCATTTCATCATGTCCGATTCTCCTTTAAGACAGTATGCATTGCCTTTGCTATGTGATATGGCTCATGCATCAAGAAATTCGAGGGAGCAGTTGCGAGCTCATGGGGGACTGGATGTGTATCTGAGCCTCCTCGAGGATAATTTCTGGTCTGTGACTGCATTAGATTCTATTGCTGTATGCTTGGCCCATGACAATGAGAATAAGAAGGTAGAACAAGCTTTGCTTAAAAAGGATGCTGTCCAGAAATTGGTTAAGTTCTTCCAGTGCTGTCCGGAACAACACTTCCTGCACATTTTGGAACCTTTCTTGAAAATTATCACGTATGTGTATTCTGATCTTTGCGTATCTTTTGCCTTTTTTTATGTTCCCTCAGGCTTCTTGATAATATTCTTACAGCTATCATCATTAGTTTGATTTGGATCCCTAATTGATGCATGACATGTGTAATTTCTCAAGGGATTATTTCTGGAATCTGTTTTCTGACTAGTTTCCGATGTAAAATTGTGGAACTATCATTAGCATTTATTTCCTTTAATTTTAGTTAGAAAAACTGTTTTTTGTAGAAAAGAAGAATAGGATTAGAGGAGAATGAATTAGCACTATATTGATGAGTGACGTAGAAACTAAAGTACTTGGTGATCTATTTGCTTTTGAAATGCTGCTATAGTTCCTGCAACTTAATGAAACTTCAAATTTCAGGTGGTTCTCTTTGTGCATTGCAATTTACATCTACTTTTCATAACTAGACTTGTGCCCAATATTCATTTAGATTTTTAATTTGTTCTGGCTGAACACACTTTCTCCAGAATATGAATATCATGCTGCATAAATTGGATTTTAAGTCCAACCATGGATCTCAGACCAACCTAATATTCTTTGGATTATATAACCGGAGCAGTGAACCATATGTGGGTTATATAGCCTTTCCTGTCTGGATTTATTCAGTGCAGCTTATGGTTTTATGATGCAGGAAATCTTCTCGAATAAATACTACTCTGGCAGTTAATGGTCTGACGCCGCTTCTAATCTCAAGACTTGATCATCCGGATGCAATAGCTCGTCTGAACTTGCTCAAGTTAATAAAGGTATGTAACTTTAACACGCCAGCCATGTTATGATAGGAGAACTGAATAATGAAACCTTAAAACTAGGAAAGCATTCTGTGATTTATTATTCATTGCTTAGTAGGTAGTGTATTGCATGTTGGATTATTGTAAATAAGGAATGACTTGTCCAGGCTGTTTTGCAGGCGGTGTACGAGCACCACCCACGTCCGAAACAACTGATAGTGGAGAATGATCTGCCTCAGAAGCTTCAGAATTTGATCGAGGAGAGGAGAGACGGACAGAGTTCTGGAGGCCAAGTTTTGGTAAAACAAATGGCCACTTCACTCCTCAAAGCACTTCACATCAACACCGTTTTGTAAATGTAAATCTTTATTATTTTTGGTGCTTGTAAAGTTTGATCCTATTTATTTCCAATAGGCAATAGTCGCTTTGCTTTGCTTTGTCTTGCCTTGTTTCTTTTTTTTTTTTTTTTTTTTTTTTTTTTTTTTTTCAGTTTAAATTTAATTTAGTCACGCCAATTTTTGTAATTAGCTTGTTTCTACAAACAAAAGTTATGGCAACTTGATGTGTGTGCCATTGTTTTTCTTTTTCTATTTAAAAGATCCTATTGTGTCAAGTACGATCTATGATAATATTACTTTCGTCTTCTGGAACATCTCTTGAAATGGGAAAAGTTTGACATGATTCCATTTTGTTATAATATAATTTTTTCGGTTTACCTTGCAATATTAAACTTGAATCTGGTGATGTACTTTACATATTTGCTATAAAAACCAAAGGGTTGGAAAAGAAAAGTGGATATACTATTCATCTTAATATATGAGGATTTGTTTTCCATACCTACTAAATAACACATTTTCCATATTTGCAAAACACATCATCCTAGCCAAAAATTGTTTATACGTAAACCAGCAGATGGCGACACGAAATCTAGTTCATCTCATCCTTCAACTTGCCTTCTTCATTGATGACTGTCGTATTGTTTCCTGCACCCATTTACATATTGCCAACAGTAGAAAAAAAGTGAGAAAATCATAGGTAAGATGGATATTCAGAGAATCAAGAATTTCCTATGAATTTTGATCTCCATTTCTCTGGTGAAATCATAAATATTATGGTGCAAGATATGAAAATGTTTAGCATGACTAATATAATCCTTACAAATGCAACCTAGGAATTAGCAGACAGAAAAATGTGTTGATCGAATTGGTTCGCAGCATACGGAAGTAACAGAAAATTAAAAAAAATAAAATAAAATGTAAGGGATTACGAAACAAAAGAGTGTAGGTATTAAGCTATACCAGGTGCAGGTGCAGCAATAGTTGGTTCGATTACAGTTCCTTGTTCCCCACCACCACCACCGCCACCACCTTCAATTCCAGTTCCACCGTCATTCGTTCCATGAAAGCTGCCCATAATACCTCTTCCACTAAAATCCCGCCAAACACCTCTTCCATTTGAGTGCTTCCAAACACCAACTCCAAAACGGATACCGGTGTCATGAACACTTCTTCCACCGAAGTCGGATGCTCTTCCGTGAATGTTGGACCAACCTGCTCCTTCCCCGAAAGGTAGAGCCGCCACTTTCAGGAAGGTTGGACCCACCCATTCTTCCGCGAAGATCGGAGCCACCACTTCTTCCGCGAAAGTCGGACCAATCACTTCTTCCGTGAAATTCAGACCCACCACTTCTTCCACGAAAGCCAGATCCACCACTTCCGTGTATGTTGGACCAACCACCACGAAAGTCAGACCCACAACCTCTTCCCTGAAAGTCGGACCCAAAATGTCTTCCCCGAAAGTCAGACCTAAAACCTCTTCCCCAAAAGTCAGACCCACAACCTCTTCCCGGAAAGTCGGACCCAAAACCTCTTCCCCGAAAGTCAGACCCAAAACCTCTTCCCCGAAAGCCGGACCCACCATGTCTTCCTCTGAAGTCCGACCCACCACTTCTTTCGCGAAAGTCGGACCCGCAACCTCTTCCCTGAAAGTCGGACCCATCATGTCTTCCGCTAAATTCCGACCCACCATTTATTCCGTGAAAGTTGGACCCACAACCTCTTCCCTGAAAGTCGGACACACCACTTCTCCCTCGAGAGTCAGACCAACCACTTCTTTCGCGAAAGTCGGAACAACCAATTCTTCCCCGAAAATTAGGCCCACCACTTCTTCCACCAAAGCCTAGCGAATTGTATCTTCCACCATTCCTATCATAGCCTCTGCCGCTGCCAGCACTATCACGACTATCACATGTAGGCCTTGCCTCTTTCACTTTGAGGAGACCCTCTTTAAATTCAGATCCATTTAATGCCAAAGCTCGACTAAAAGCACCATTGTCCTTGAAAGTTATATATGCGAAACTATGGACATAAGGGAACACATTAGCCAGTGGCATACAATATATTGCATAAAAGCAGGTACCACACAATAAAATTGTTAGAGCTTTGCAGGTTTAGATTACAAAAAAGTTGTTTCACTAAATTGTTCTGATGACCTAAACCTGAGGACTCAAAATATCACCTACATAAGTTTTAAGTTCCATCCTGTGAAGTGATTATATATCATAAACCGAGAACAGAACATGCCAATCCTGTTAACCGCCACTCCCACAATCAGAAATTACATATATACGTGATTATAAAAAAACTCATACATGATAAACTAAATACAGAGATATTGTTGGAAGAAAAAACTGCACTTCATTCAAATAAACTGATATTTTCCTCATATTGGTCACATGCAGAACAAACTCTAATTCAACAAATCTTAGATTATCTTAAATAATACTAGCACCATAACATTTGTCACTACAGACCATTGAAATAGGATGTTCATTTAACGTCACATGCTTCATTAAATTCTGGAGGCTTTTTGCAACTGAAATTGAGCGGGTGATCACAAGATGAACATGTTCACATTCTAAAAATTAGAATATGCAGATGGTTGATTTTAGATTTTTTTTTCGGGGGTGGGTAGAAAAACTGAAGAACAATATGGGGTGTGTGTTTGACATAGATTGAGCTAAACTAGATTGGGCAACTCCTATTTTAACCTAATCATGCTTTCAAGAAAAAATCAACAGAAGCAGGAGGATGTTACTTCAACCAAACTCCTGTCTCAAGGGTGTAGAAAGCCAAAGTTTACATTTTAGTTGCATTGCTCAAACTATGCTCAAGTTCCAATTACCCTAAAAAGTGGATAGGCTGTTGAAAATTGGTTGAGTAATTTTAAAGAAGACTTTCTAGATATTTGCATCAAGTCATAGTACTTGGCAACTTGTCGCTTGGATAAGATATGAACAAAATAAGAAGAATTCGTCTTTGATGGTGATAAATCAATTAAAAACATGAACTTACACCAGCTACCTGCCAAATTATTTATAGAGATCTCCTACAGCAATATGATCAATTTAGGATAAGAAAAACTAATTGAATACTGAAATTACTGTAAAGAGAACAAGCAGAGACAAACCCTCTAACACAACCATCTTGATCTTTCGGAACGGAAATTCTTGAAATCTCACCACAAGAACCAAAATGCTCTTCTAGAGATCTCATTATCTGAAGAATTCACTTATTGATCATTATGATTTCAAAAGGTGCTAATGTAGAGGGGACATAGACACAAGGTGAAAAGGAACATGTAAAGACGAACCTCATCTTGACAATGAGAGTTATTGAATCCACGAACAAACACTATTAGCCGCTGAGCTGATGCTCCATTCTGGAAAGACCCTGTACCTTGGCTACTAGAAAATGTGAATCAATTTAATACTCTTAGAACTATATGATAAAATACTACAGGCACATAAGACAATAGAAAATCTATCCATACCCAGTGTATGGGGTAAATGATCCTCTTGGCTTCACCAAATCAAGTCTCACACGACGATGCATCAACTCTTTACCATTTAATTCAAGAAGGGCCTAAGAAGTGTACAAATGGCATATTAACTTAGAATTACTGATTATGATGAGAATTGACAGTTAAATACCCAACACAAAATCATGTGGGGGACAGTATCACGACTCAAGTTTTCTGAGATGAATCCTAGACCAATTGGTTCAACTTTCCATAAAAAAAAATACTACATTTCCGGAAAGCAATACTTTTCAGTGTTTTCACGTTAAGAAGTATTCTTCTTTTTTTTTCCCTGAAAAAGGTATTACTACATTTGAAGTATTTGAGTTCTGAGTTGAAGAGTAAATAATACCCTCTTTATCCGAGAAGATAATTGATAAGGTATATTGCCTTTAACTTTAAAAGTAATATTTGGTTTGTATTAATTAAGTTCATAAACGATCTTAGGCTAGCAACTTTTTGACCATTGCTGGAAACTATAATAGATGTAACCATTAGATGGCAAGGGTCCAGATTCAGCAAAAAAGTAGCTAGTATTACGGCTAAAATAAACCACTATGTCTATAGTGAATAGTTAAGGTGAGTGGAAAGAGGTCTGCACTGAATCAATTGGGTGCTACTAAGTTAAAAGTTGAGCGATGAGGACAAGACACTGCACAATATCATTTAAGAATTAAGACTAGAGCCAAATAGCAAGAAAAACTAGCCACAAGATTTTAGATATACACAATAGATGTATGTGTATGCATGGTCGAAATGGAACAAAGGAATGAATATGAATCATTTAATTGTTTAGAAAGCAAGACATGGAAAGCTACCTTTTCTGCTGCTTCTGCAGAAGCAAACTCAACATAACCATAGCCTTTGAACGTCTCGTCAGAGTTCATGGCAAAGCGAATATTAACTTTTCCAGCAGCTTTAAAGAAATCCTCGCTGAAACATTAAAGAAGTGTCATGAAAAATAAAACAAACCAGCTACAACCAAAGATGCAGGGCAAGATAACCGTACACATCCTCTTGCTCAATGGAGAAGGATAGATTCCCAACAAACAGAGTTTTGCCGCCACATGTACGCTCTGTGGGAGTGGTAGGGGTCTGGAGCTGCAGAATGTAAGAAATCGATATTCTAAGTGACATTTTGGAGTCTCTCATAGTAAGAACAGCACATTTGAAGTAGGCTTAACATCCTGAAGTATCCCCACATAACTCAGTTACCTCTGGATCTACACAATTGAGAAATAATTTGCCCTTACATTAAAGTATGGCGCATATCACAATAGAGGCAAAGTATGAGACATGCAATATAAAACACCTTTAGGCAACATTAAAATTTTTGTTCAACATTGTAAAATGCATGTCCAAGAAACAGTACCAAGCCTAGAAATATGACCTTACATCATCATCTGAGCCGCTGGTTTCATCATCTGATTCCAGTTCTTCATTAATCTCATCTTCCTGCTTTGTCACAACTGATGCGATAGTTTCTGCTGTAACTCTGTTGGATCTTTCATCATCACTGAATGACTCGTCTATCTTTTCCCGCAAAACTACAGGTACCTTCTCAGTGGCTGTATCAACAATATCATCTTTGTAAGTCTCATGAGCAGAGTCAAAGTCATGAGTGCTAGAGTCATCTTCATTCTGGATAGAAACCAATGATATCTTTGTACTGGGTGTTGGAGAAGATAATTTGGCTGCAGTAACATCCTCAGTCGAAAAGGCTGCATCATCAGAGAAAGAGTTAGGACCCTTACTCCATTCAGCTTTCTTCAGGGAAGCTGAAAGGTCCTCCTCCATTAATGTTGCAGAAGCTTTTATAGGTACCACAGCAATCTCATCCAACTTGGTTTCGTCTTGAAGGCAAGAGTCAGAATCATCAGCATTCTCGAAGGCAGTAGCTATAGATCCCTCCTTCAATACAACCACAAGATTCTTTTCAGCTGTGCCTGCGTCTTCCTCTAGCAAATTACTTTTATCTTCTAATACTTTCACAACATTCCCATCCACACTCGATTTAACCTGGCAAATTTTCATACGAATTCATAGATGTGAATTTAAGCAATAAGCCATTAACAAACTCAAGATACTGACAAAAAAAAGATGATCTGAAGCATGAGAAATCGATGCCAGGATGCCACATCAAATCTGCAATTGTTTGCAAAATGTTCTTTTCATTTTCACATTGCACCTAATGATCTCATTCAAAGTGCTCAAAACGTAATACAAGATCAATGAGAATTAAACAAGCTTCAAACAGTCTCGACCAATAAATTGAAATAAAACCTTGATCAATTGCTCATCTGCCTCAGAGGAGGTTTCGACTTTATTCTCGATTTCAATGGTATGAGCCTTGATCTCACACACATTTTCCTCCACCTTCTGCTTCTTCGCACTCGCCGCTTCCGTCTCAATAGCAGCATCCTCCGCTTCCCTCTTGCCTACTGAACATGAAAAATTAACCGGATTGCTAATGATCACATAAATCGTCATAATAGAAAACCAGAACGAACGAAAAATACACCAAAAAGAGTTGGAGTAGAAAGAGGGAAGGAGATGAACCTTTTCCCAAGGGAGCTAAATCCATGTATAACACAACACATGTAAAACTGAATCAACTTCGTCAAGAAGGAAACAAAATGCTAGCTAAGGTTTGTTAATGAATGGGCGTTTCAGAATTTGAAAGCACTGTCAATATTCTCTTTGCAACTGCAAACCCTCGTAAAGCTGTTGGCTCTACTTTTCTTTTTTTTGCAGAAAATTTCAGAATATACTTTCAATGCTGACATTTCATTTCAGTGTCACTGAATTAATTTTTTCTACCCTAAAAGAAATTAATTATTTATTTTTTTCTTTTAATAATTTTAGCGTAGTAAATGTATAATTACTTAATTACAGATTTAAGTATTTTTTGTCTCTGCTTAAAAATAGAAAAAAAAATGTATTGACATTTAAATATACGGGCCAATTTTATTTATTCATATGAATTTTGTTTGACCCTCGTTAAAGATATACACAAACTTTCATATCTTTGTCATTTTTTCTACAAAACGCAAATCACGGCGAAGTAAAAAAACATCAAACTCAAATAATAAAAACAACGATATTCATAAATCGAACCACATCAAAAGTTTAGAATAAAAAATTAGAAATGACAACTTATAAAATAGCCGCGCTTTGAGATAGTAAAATAAAAAAATAATCACTAAGATAAAAAAAAATATAAAAACTAGCTATTTTTGAGAATAAAGTACAGTACTACCCTTAATAAATTAACTCATCTCTTTCTTTCTTGGGGCACATTTGGGTGAATCCGGGTGTATTATGTGGTCGTTCAAAAGATTGACACTTTTATTTATATAGATTAACACTTTTCTGCATAAAAATTGATATTTTTAAAAACTGACACTTTTAATCATTAAATAATTATATTAAAGATTGATATTTTTATTCATGTAAATTATCACTTTTTTGTATAAAAATTGACACTTTGACCCGATCACATTATGTGGCTACCCGGTCACATTATGTGGCCGGCCTCACCCAAGTTTTTGCCTTCTTTCAAAAACACACTCACCACCACAACACACACGCACAACACACATTCACACACAACACCTCTCTCTCTCACACACACACAACACACTCCCTCACGCAGCACATATCACTCACACACCCAGAATATCACACACACACACACACACAGCACGCACTCATACACCCAGCACACACTCATATACCCAGCACACACACAACTCTCTTCGGCACACACATATATCCATTGTTGTGGGAATGCATGAACATATCCATTTAAGTTAGTGGAACACAAATTATATCCACCAACATAATTTACTCAAATTATGTTCATTTTTTGGTTTTTGGGACCAAAATACCCCTATTTCTCTATTTTGAATGAAAGTAAAAACCGTGTTCCTCTATTTTCATTCTTCATTTCTCAAAAACCCTAATTCCTCTCTCTTTCTCATCTTGCTCATTCTACCCCCGTTTCACCTCTGGCCACCGCAGCTGCGCGCCGTCGTCTCGCAGTGCCAGATCCTCACCTCCAGGAGAAGAAGATCTCGGCAAAATCAAGAGGAGGGGTGACACCGCACGCAACCTTGACGGAGAGTGTTGAAAATGGAGAATCGTCATGGAAGAATATAGAAAAAGCTTAGAGAAAGAGACAGGGAAGAGGAATTGCAGAGAAGAGCGAAAGAAATAAAATTGGGGATAGAATTGTCATTAGACTACATTGTGAAAATTGTTCCCAAATTACAAGAGAAATATGGAGTACTACTTATACTAAAAACTAAAAACGTGTTTTCCAACTAAAAACAACTATTACATGAATAAAATATATTTTCCTTATACATTCTTAATACTCCCCCTCAAGATGGGAGAAAATGAAATGGTGACCATCTTGAACAACAAAACATCAACTATGAAGAAGAATTGAGAATTCCAACCAAATATACTCCAATGTCAGCCATAAAGAAGGAAAAAGCTGCACAGCGTCACAAGATGATCCTCCCCCTTAATCCAAGTACCTCGTAAGCAGTTTTGCAGAGTACAACTCATACAAGACAGGAGCAGAAGTAGAAGTAGTGCAATTTCTCATCCACCAAGCTCTATCACCACAAGTGGTTATAACAACTAACAGAACAAACTTACAAACTGAAATTCATTCTCCCCTTAATGTAAGAACAACAAAACTACAGAAAATCCATCCACTTAAACCATAAGGAGATGAGTGAAAAAGAGAGATCAAACACCAAACTTAACACTCAAACAACAAGTGAGGGCAATTCAACTACAAGATACAGACTCAAACAACAAGTGAGGGCACCTTGATGAACAACCAACAATAGACATAAGATTTTCCCAACCAACACTAACAAACCACCAAACTTTCACAAGACTCAACCATGTGAGTAAATCATAGCTCCAAAATAACAAACAGTGGAAATAGAACCTCAAATTTGATCATTGAGAACCAAGAGACAAAGACAGTAAGCACAAATCTACATGGATTCTGCTCACAATCAGATTGAAAATAAGAACCTAAGATCGACACCGATCGAAGGAGACAAAATGAAAATCGCACTATGGCAAAAATCAACCCATAATATCAGCGAGAGAAATAAGAATCAACTCATTCATGTGAGTGATAGAAAATCTGCAAAGTATATGCAGGAGACAGAGAAACTTGAATCAATCATAGATTCAGAGAAAGAGATCACGAATCGCAACTCACGATTGTGGAGAAATATCTAAGAAAGACAACCAATTATAGGTTGAAATAAACAAATTAAGAGAGACTCGATCTAGATCTTAGATAAGTGAAAAATCATCCGAAACCAATGGCTCAGAGAGAATAAACATCAAACCAACTGAATCGGGAAGAAAAATAGAGTCGCAACTCCCTAACTCATGACAAGAGTTAAATTGAAATTTACAACACGCAAAATCGAAGACAAAGAGATGAGAAAACATAATTTGCAATTCAAAAATTTAAAATCAGAGATAGAAGATCCACGCGAATCTGAAGAGGACAACAACGATAGTAAAACCAGAAATTAACATAGAGAATGAGATCAAAACTCTAAACAAGAGAGCATCACATCGCACTTGCGATTTCAAAAAAAAGTATGGAGAACACAGAGAAAATCTGATGGAGAAACAGATTGCTCCGAGAGATGCAGAGGCAGAGGCGCAGTGACAACTCCGACCCAAACCGAATCGGTGCAGATTGATAATCCATCACCAAAAGAATTCGTAGAGAGATTAAGAAAGACACCGGAAAAGCGGAAAGAGAAACGCAACGGCAACCTAGCTCTGATACCATGTTGAAAATGGAGAATCGCTATGGAAGAATATAGAAAAAGCTTAGAGAAAGAAACAGGGAAGAGAAATTGCAGAGAAGAGCGAAAGAAATAAAATTAGGGATAAAATTTTCATTAAACTACATAGTGAAAGTTGTTCCCAAATTACAAGAGAAATACTACTTATACTAAAAACTAAAAACGTGTTTTCTAACTAAAAGCAACTATTACATGAATAAAATATATTTTCCTTCTTATTCTTAATAGAGAGGAGATGTCGCCGCCGGATTTCTGAGCTCCTCCACCACCTCGCTTCATCTCGCCGCAACATCTCCAAATCTGCAGCCGCCGCCATACTTGCTGGTTCACCACCACCGCTGTCCTCTCCTCATGCGGATCTCCGACGACCCCCACCGTGGATCTGCCTCTTCCTACAGGTCTCTCGCCGTTGCTGCTGAGTTGATCTCTCGTCGCCACTCTGGTGTGGTGCAAAAGCTTGAAATTTGCAGGTTTGGAGAGAGATAATGACGACGGGGTTGCTACTCTTATTTTTTATAAGACTAATACATTGCTCTTCTATCGTCCGCGTTACGCCGTAAATAAAGAAGAAATGAATAAAGTAAATATTCTTAGGTTTTAGGGATTCACTATTTTTTATCAAAAACTTAAATCTAGAAAAATAATTTTAATTAAAAAATTAAAATTATATTTAATAGGAGATTAAATATAATTATTAATTAAATCTTTTATTGAAATCATACTCCATACAAATCTTTTATACTTAAATTAAAAAATAATTAATAATTATTGTTATAAGTCTCTATTAAGTTTTTGCAATTTATGGTTTGGTTTGACTTTTTTCTTTTTTCCTATTTTAGAAAACCAAACCTAAACTGTAAACTATTTTTAAAAAATTAAAAACAACCCATATTTTTCAAAGAGTCAAAAATTATTATGTCTCTTTGTATTGTGGGACTAAAATGTCCTTGAAGCCAAAATAGGTTATTCATTTTCTTTTTATTACTTTTTTTTTTCAATTTTTGTCCTTTCAATCTTACTTCCTTTTATTCTTTTTTCTTTTTTTCAATCTTTCATTACGTTCTACCAAATAACTTTGTAAGAAATTATAAATTTCTTATTTCTCCAACTCGTTTAGTAAGAATTTGACAATTTCTTACAAATTATATTTGAATAAGTTATACCAAATAATTTGAGAAGAAATTGACGAGTCTACAATTTGTATAATAATTTCACAATTTCTTATGTTCTGTTTAATAAGCAATTTATATGCGTAGTCATAGCCTTGGTAAAAAATTATATCAAAAAGAACATGAACAACCAAAAAGACATATGAATAACCAAAAAGTAGAAACTTACAAAAACGAAAAGAGTGTATTTAATTGTATAGGAGGGTGATAAGAAATCACACACATTGGTAAGAAAAACATCCAATTTCTTACCACTTAATCATTTAAAGCACTATTATTAGTTTCAGAAATGATAATAAATTACATGTGTTGGTAAGAAATTGTTAGTTTTCTTACCAAGAAACCGCAAAAAATTATCAAAAAAACTGCAGATTTGGTAAAAAATTGACATCTTCTCGTCTTTCCCGTCTCATAGTTGTCGTCAGCCGAACACTTCCTACAATAAGAAATGATGCAATTCTTACATAACTTGAAAAAAGGTAAGAAATTATCAGATTCCTACTAACTATCATTATCAAACATAGGCATTGAAACCTAAACCCCAGCCTTTTAAAGCACCAAAATCATATTTTTTGTATTTTCTTACCACAAAATTGCAATTATCGCAACAAAACAAGTCAAGAACAATAATAATCATCAATTTTAAAGCCTAAAAGCTCAATCTTTTATTACCAAAACAAAGTAAGAAAATGTCACATTCTTACCAATTATTATCAAACAAAACAAGGTAAGAAAAATGTCAGATTCTTACCAATTATCATCAATTTTAAACCCTAAAAGCTCAGTCTTTCATTACCAAAATAATGTAAGAAATTGTCAGATTCTTACTAATTATTATCAAACGTTTCAGAGACAGTAAGAATTTGATAAATTCTTAGCAACGCGACTGGTTCATCTTCTCCGACGTGCCTCTCCCTCATTTCTCCACCAAAATGAAGAACAAAGTTCAGTGATCGATTGCACCACAAACATTAAAATTCGGCCAAAAAAAAAAAAAAAAAACTCTAGATCTACAAAAAAAACCCAGATTTGGAAAAAGAGAGAGAACCCTAGCCTGTATCCCTTCCCTCCAAACCCTAGCCCGTCGCCATGCAACGCAGAGGACGCCGGCGTTGATGACAATAAATGAAAAGGAACCATCTAGATCTAAATACAAATATATTATAGTATCATGCGTCCATGGTGACCTCCAAGGCCTTTATTATGTTTCACACAAGAAAAAGAAACCAAAAAGAAAAACTAAATCAAAAAAGAGAAAATGGTAAAGAAAAAATAAACTAAAAAAAAAAGAAGCATAATTAAAGAAAAAAATTTGTACTACTCCGCCACCAACAAAATCGGCATCCACTTCATCAGCCACCCTTCCCCACCGCCAGCGGTCCGTCCGCCGCACCTGCAACCTTGCCGTTCAGCTGCGACAGCAGCCCGGTCTTCCCAAGCTTCAACCTCGGCGAGCGCAAGCAAGCTGTGGAGGCGGCGCCCATCAACGGTGAGCTGCTCGCGGCGGCACTGGAGATGATCGACGGAACCTTAGCGGCTAAGAGGGGGGGTGGGGGTCGGTGGAGGAGAGAAAGGTTGAAGGAGGAGAGAGAGAGAGAGAAGCATCTTGTAAATTCAAAATGCATAAATACTGAAGATGCGATATAATTAAAGGGTAAGAGAAGTGAGAAAAGGTTGGGGTATTTTTGTTCACACGTGTGAAAGTTGGGCATTATTTGTGTTTTCTTAAGTTTTGGGCAAAGTTTGATTTTGTTATGTGTAAGGGGACAAAAGGATACATTAATTCTTTTTCAAACTGTAAACCAAATCAAAACCATACAAATACAGTTTGGTCCGATTTGATTTTCGGTTTAAACAAACTGTGCACATCCCTACATGAAAGGTGTTAATGTGCTTTTGTTCAAACAAAAGACTTAGAGCATCTCCAGCCGAGAGCCCCTTTTAGGGACTCTCGGCACTATTCCGGCAGGGAGAGACTCTCTCCAGAAATCGTCTCCAGCCGCAAGCCCCTCCCCCGGGCTCTCTCTTATTTTTAATTAATTATTTATTCAATTTTCAATTTCTTTTTTAATTCATTTTATTTTCGATTTTATTTATTTAATTATTTTTATTTCAAATTAAAAACGTAACAATTTTTTTTTTTTGAATTTTTTTTTATTAAATGGAAACGAAATACATCAATTAAAAAAAAATACATTTGAACTAGCCGTCTATTTCTCGATCATACTCCACAGTTTAGCCAACATGAGCTGATGCTGCTCCAACTGCTCCGGGCTCATATGTGTGGTATCAGTGGCGAGCATCTTGCTATATGTGCTCATGAGCTTGCCCGAAAAAAGTTGCTTTTTTTTTCTCCAAGACGGCCTTCTTCTTCTTTGCAATCGCAAGGTACGTCTGATTAACTTCGACATTTGATTGCCAAAACTCATGTTCGGCTCCTTCAGGAATGTCCTCCAAGTCAATAGGCTCCTCAGCTTGTTTGCCCTTTCCTTTATTCCTTCGTTGGGCGAGAGCTTTTTTGTTCCCCATCGGGCGGGGGAGTTCCTCAAAATAGCCATCCTCTTCTGCAGCTTCAGCGTCAGGATTGCTCGAGTTGGAGGATCTGTTTGTGCCCTTCATTTTTTAATGGGAACAAAAGAGATCATACTTGGGCAATTTCAGCAGCTCTTCATAAGCCTTCCCATATTGGAAAGCTTGTTTTGTTTCAGCAAGATAGCGCTCACAGGCTTTGTTGAAGACATCCTTTGAGTCTTCTCCACTCTTCCAGTTTCTCACACAATCAGCGTAGATGCCATGAAATTTGTTGCATTTGGGCATCATCCGCTGGTAATGCCCCTTCAGCATTTTCTTGTTTCTAGGCTTGTAGCCGATAAGATGTATCGTCGCGTTGTACCTATCGACAATCTTGCCCCAGAAAATCACGTCAGTTTGTCGATCGCTAACTCCCGAGTCTTGCGAAATGCTAGACCACACCTTGATTAGATGAGCCGACTCCTCTGGACTGTACGGTACGGCCTTCGTCAGCTCGGTTGGCTCCGTATTTGAGGGCGCAGCCGTTGATGCGCTTGCTTTCTTCCGGGCCGCCGGACGAACGTTCGAAACTGATTCGAAAGAGCTCGAAAGATTTAGCCCTTGAAAATCCGAGGCTGCACCTTGACTGGCATGAAACGGTGGAGTTCTGAATTGATCGAAGATGGGTGGGGAATCATCTTGATATCCGGCAGGAGGACTCGCGTAGGCTGGGAATCCTGAGGTTGGTAGGCCACGGCGGTGCGGGGGAGAATCATCGTCGTCTGGGGTATCATCGTTGGGCTGATTGGGGAAACCACCTTGACCTGGAGAGCACAACATTTCGAGAAACGTCTCGTCATCCATCGACATTTTTGAAATTTTGATAGAAAAATGTAAAGATTTTTTTTGATTTTGTAGAGAAATATGAGAAGTGTAGATGATTTTTGAGGTGTGAGAATTGATTTGTGATAGTGTGTATATATAGGGGGAGGGGAAAGAGCCGTTTGGGAGTAGCCGTTGCTCTCCAACGGCTAATTTTTTTTTAATTTTATTTTATTATTTTTTCCGGTTGAAATTTGATTTTTTTTAAAAAAATAAAATAAAATAACCTGGCTGACGTCATAATGATGTCAGCACAGGGGGGAGGGGAGGGCGCGAGCCTAGCTCTCTTCTGCGCGTCGGGCTCGCCGGCCGAGGGGCTTGCCAGCGCGGCCCAGGCTCGCGCCACGGGCTCGCGAGCGGGCTCGAGCCCCTCGCCTCCGACGCGCTGTGGATGCTCTTATACATAACACAGTTAAGTGTGGCTTTTTCGGGTAGGGGGTGATCTTCTAGAATTTTCTTGGCCTTAAATTATTTTTTCATTCGGGAGGTAAGAAGATGGTTTTCTTTTTAGCTAGCATTCTTGTGTGACAGTTCCAACTTCTCCCAGTGTTTCCATTTTTGATGTGAGACTTGACATGGTGAGTGTAGGCTTAGCTCTAGAAGTAGATGGCCTCGAGGTGGGTGCTTGATTATTGGTGAGAGTTGATTGTTCCTTCCGAGATCTCCCTAACCATGATGATTAAAGATCCCAATAACTTAGTTCAAAGAGAACTAAGTTATGAATGTTCCGTTGTGCACTTGAAAACTCAACTAAAACATCCATTATAGAAATTGCCCAAGTACGAAGCTTGCATGTTGTTGTAATGATAAGTTACATATATTTTTTATGATTCATATGGTCATAGAAAAAAGAAGTATGAAATCATATTTAATGGAGATCACCTATATAAGTGTGAAGTGGGGCCGCTTCGTTAATAATACTTACGAATTCAAGATACGATCCAAGGTAAAAAAAGACACAATGTGAGAACGAAAAGATATTAAATATTTTAGTGCTCGTTTGGTTCAAGTTCGGAAACGGAAATGGAATGGAATCAAGTTAAGTAAGGGAATAGAAATAATAAAGGTTACTTTTATTAAGTGTTTGGTTCGTTGATGGAAATGAATTTCTTGTGAGGGGGATTCCCTTACTCTTGTTTCCCCTCCTCCTTGAGAGGTAACAATATGGTGGATTGAGTTACGCCCAAGTAAGGGTAATGGATAACATATTACTCAAACCAAACAACAAGTAATGTAATCTTTTAATTGTTTCCCTTTCCTTACTCCAAAATGAGTGAACCAAACGAGGGCTAATGTGTATATGTTGTTTTCTTGATTTACACAAAAGCTACCTAGTTCAAGACACCATGTTCACTAAGCAGCAAGTAAATCCAATAGCATTATACTATGGAAGGTATAAATCCAAAAGCTATATATCCTTATTATAGAAGTATCGTGTATTGATTCATATGTAATTACAAGTACAAGGGTGTGTATATATAGGAGTATAGATGGGTCAAGGCCCAGTACAAATATAACCCTAGCTATCTAGGTCCAATACGCCCCCGCAAGATGGAGGATCCCAACGGGAGACCCAGCTTGGAACGAAAAACCATGAACAACGCCGTCCCCAATGGTTTTGTGAGGATGTCAGCAACTTGATCTTTTGCACTAATATGAGAGACATGCAAGAGACCCTGTTGAACCAGCTCGCGTACGAAGTAGTAGTCAAGGGCAAGATGCTTCATGCGGGAGTGGAAAACCGGATTTTTGCAGACATAAGTAGCACTGGAATTATCACAATAAAGCTTGGTAGGTGACACGATAGGAAGCTCGATTTCTTGAAGAAGATGGTGAACCCATGTTGCTTCGGCAGAAGCAATCGCGATAGCTCGATACTCAGCTTCAGTAGACGAACGCGAGACAGAGCGTTGCTTAGAAGATTTCCACGATATAAGACTGCGACCAAGATAAATGCAAAAACCAGTGGTAGATTTTCCATCATCAATGGAACCTCCCCAGTCCGCATCAGAGAAAACCGATAGTGCAGCAGTAGTACCTTTGTGGAGAAGAAGACCATGGTCGAGGGTGCCCTTGAGATAGCGAAGAATGCGTTTTAACGCTTCCCAGTGCGAAGTACGGGGATCAGAGAGAAATTGAGATAGTTTATTCACTGCGAAAGAGATATCCGGACGAGTCAAGGATAAGTACTGCAGCAGACCAAGAGCTTGACGGAAAACGGTAGGCTCAGGTAAGGAATCGCCCTCTTTTGCAGGAAGTCGCAATGAAGCTGCCATTGGTGTAGGAACCAGTTTGGCTCCATCCATACGAAGTCGTGCCAGAATATCCAGAATGTAGCTCCGTTGTGATAGAAAAAGACCGGATTGTGTGAAAATAGCCTCCATGCCCAGAAAATGATGAAGATGCCCCATATCTTTTAAAGAGAAGTTTGCAGACAGCTGATGAACGAAGGTAGCAATAAGAGAATCATCATTCCCGGTGACTAAGATGTCATCAATGTAAACCAGAAAATACATGATGTGGCGCCCTTTACAGTAATAAAATAAGGAAGAATCCGCAAGAGACCGGTGGAAACCAAACTGAAGTAGAAAGGAGGAGAGAGCAATGTACCAAGCCCTTGGTGCCTGTTTTAAACCGTATAGTGCCTTCTTTAACTGACAGAGATGCCGAGGATGGTCAGAACTGACAAAACCCTTCGGTTGCTCCATATAAACGAGCTCATTGAGATGTCCATTAAGAAAAGCGTTGTTAACATCCAGCTGCTTGATGGACCATCCTACTGATAAGGCTACAGATAAAATTAGACGAATTGTAACTGGTTTAATAACAGGACTGAAAGTTTCTGAGTAGTCACGGCCTGGCTGCTGCAAGAATCCACAGACAACCAAACGAGCTTTGTATCGAGCGACAGTACCATCAAGGTTTCGTTTGACATGAAAAACCCATTTGCATGGGATTATTGGTTGACCGGTGTTAGGAACCAAGTCCCACGTATGATTGCGAATGAGAGCTTGATATTCTTCTTCCATGGCGGCTTTCCAACGAGAATCCCGAAGAGCAATGGCAACAGACCTGGGTTCAATGGTATCGGGAATAGGATGATGGGTAGTGAGGTTTATAAAACTAGAATTAAAATACCTGGGATTAGGTTTCTGTTGACGTGGAGCATGACAAACGAGAGATGGAGCGGACTCGGTAGCATGAGAGGTTGTTGGTATGGCGGGTGAAGGGACTGACGGGAGGTTGTGCTTGAGAGTTTTGTGGAGGAGTTGCTGGTTGAGGGAATGGTAGAGTAGAGACGAGAGAAGGTTGACGGAGAAATCGGGTAGGAGGGAGAAGGTTGGGTTGGGGCGGGCGAGCGATTTGGGAAGATGAGGGCCGAAAGAGGGTTTTAAACGGAAACTCAGATTCGACAAATTTAACGTGTCGAGAGTGGTAGAGACGATTAGACTGAACATCAAGACACTTATAAGCAGATCGATCACTAGAGTATCCTACGAAAACACATGCCGTGGATCGAGGTTCTAGTTTGGTTTGGCGATAAGGACGAAGCCAAGGATAACATAAACAACCAAAAGGCTTGAGCTTGGAGTAACTTGGTGATTTGTGGTAAAGAATCTCATATGGGGATTTTTGATGAAGGACAGGGGTCGGCAAACGGTTTATGAGGTAAACAGCAGTTTGAAATGCATAAGGCCAGTAAGATATAGGAATAGAGGCATGATGGAGTAAGGACAAACCAGTTTCGACGATATGACGGTGGCGTCGTTCCGACGTTCCATTGTGTTTAGGAGTGTGGGGTGGAGTGGTGAAATGGGAGATACCAAGTGCATTGAAAATGGGGATGAGTTTGATAAATTCACCACCATTATCAGAGTAAATGGATTTGATTTTCAGACTAAAGAAATTCTCAACAAGCCGTATAAATTGAGGAAATATGTGAAACACTGTCAGACTTGTTCTTTAAAGGATAAAACCAGATGTACTTAGAGAAGTGATCGACAAAGATAACATAATAAGAATAACCATCCATGGAAACAGTAGAGGTGCTCCAAACATCAGTGTATATCAACTTAAGAGGTTGACGGCTAGTCATAGAATTAATATGAAAATGAAGTTTATGACTTTTATTAGTTAAACACGAATCGCAGTGAAAATGCGAAGGAAATGATAAGGAAGAATCACAGAGTTTAACTAAAGGTTTTAAAGTACGACAGGAGGGATGACCTAGACGATGATGCCAGTCAGAGACTGTGTGATTGATAGAAGGTGATGACTTGGCCGGTTCCACATGTAGCTGATAGAGGTTATTTTCGCTCCGCCCCCGTAGTAGGATACTCCCCGTTAACAGATCCTTCACAATAAAATGAGAGGGGAAAAATTCAACTGAGACGTTATTGGAGATGCATAATTTGGAAACCGAAACCAAATTACAATTAAGATGAGGAGTGCATAGAATGTGGGATAATTTTAAAGGACGAGAAGATGTAGGAAGAGAGGTATGACCGATGTGAGAGATGGGAACGGTGTTACCATTACCTAACTGAATCTCGTCGGGACCGCCATAGTCGGAGAATGATGGGAAGCCGTAAGGGGCTGCGGCTGTATGATGCGTGGCGCCGAAATCGAAGATCCACTGTGATGCCGGTGATGAGGAGGAAGCCACAGTGCTGTGGACAGACGAAATATGAGCATGCTGCTGTGAAGTGGGCTGAACATTGATGTTATGCTCGCGAAGAAACCGAGCCAACTTCTGACACACGTTCACTGTATGCCCGACATGGTGGCAGAAGTCGCATAAGCCGACGTCAGAGGAAGTGCCGGAGGGAGCATGCCGTCCGCCAAAATGACCACCGCGACCACGGTGGCCTCCGCGACCTTGCTGTCGTGGAGGATAGGATTGGTGAGTGTTGCCTTGCTGGAAGGATTGCGGAGGAGCACGCGAGTGTGATTTGCTGTAGGAATCAACGGTGGCTGCTCCGGGACGGCAGAGACAAGACGCTCGATATCTTGGAGGATATCCGAGAGTTCGGCAAGGGAGACGGACATCTCACGTACACGAAGAGCAGAATACACGGAGCGGTACTCCTCTCCGAGTTGCGTAATGATCGACGCAACAAGATCGACATCATTGACGGGGCTGCCGGCGAGGGCGAGAGCATCAGAGATGTCGCTCATATCTTTGAGATATTTAACGATGGAACGGGCACCTTTTGGATTGCGAGCGAGCTTCGCTTTGAGAGAGAGGACGCGACCGGGCGTCGTGCTAGCATAGGCGTTGGAGAGACGCAACCATACATCTCGTGCGGAGGCGGAGGCGACCATAGGTTGAATGGAGTCGCTACAACTGCCGAGGAGAGCAGCAACGATGATCTGATCTTGTCTGTTCCAGATCGAGTAGAGAGGATTGCACTGAGTGTTTGCTTCGTCAAGAAAGCGAGCCGGAGAGGAGAGAGATCCATCGATGTAGCCGGACAGATCGAGCCCGATGAGGGCGGCTTGAACTTGTCTGCTCCAGACCGCGTAGTTGGTGGCGGTGAGCTTGATGGGGAAGTTCGTCGGAGCGGTGAGAGAGACAACAACGGTGTCTGTAGTGATCGGAGACATGGCTGAGATGGAGAGATTGATCGAGAGAGATGCAGCGGCGCTGGAAGAGATCTCGGCTGCCCAGAGAAGGAAAAAAATTTAGGGTTTGTGTAATTTTAGAAAGAAGAGAACCTTGCTCTTGATTCCATATAGAAGTATCGTGTATTGATTCATATGTAATTACAAGTACAACGGTGTGTATATATAGGAGTATAGATGGGTCAAGGCCCAGTACAAATATAACCCTAGCTATCTAGGTCCAATACTTATGCAATAAGAGATTACGGGACTTAGTAAACTTGCATTTGCATCAATTGTCATTCATGTAGAGGATTGTTGGTAATAGATGAAAATAGCTCCATTAAATCTACAATTTAATTATGGTAATTCTATTTATAAATGACAGAAATTAATGGTAGATTTAGAATCTACACAATTTGAGAAGATTAATCTCATGTATATTATTATTCAAATCTAAGTTTGGATGAATGAACAATTAATACAATAGGTATATTTAAAAAAACTAAAGAAGTAGGATTTGTCCCGCATTTAAAAATACTAGAAGCGTGAGCTATTATAAGTAACATGCACATCTAAGAAATAATTTAAGTGTGGGTTAATTCTATACACAACCCCCATATTACTCCCTACAGCCCCCACTACTAAAAATAAATATAAAATAATATGACTTTTACTAATTTGTCCCTTAACCCCCAATTTGACTTAATTAATACTAGTATCTTTCAACG